>CP137667.1:15610659-16000659 GCA_037976565.1 Mesocentrotus franciscanus | reverse complement strand
TAAAGGAAAGCAAAAAATATAAAAATATGATGATTGCTTTGGGTGATGGGGACTGGACGACACTTGTGCAGTCAGCTGTCCATTCAGCTGTGGGGGCGAGTCGAGCGCAAAATTTGCTGCCACAGCAAATCTGGCCGGATGTACCGAAATAGCCTCCCCCGTTTCGCTAATTAACGCAGGAGGGAGGGAGATAGAGGCGCAGGTATGCGAGCGCGAGACAAAGTGGACGTTATCGAAAGCTATTGCGTCCGTTATGAAATTAAAGATTTAAAACCCCGGGATAAGCGTGGAGACGGAAGGAGAAAGTGTGTTTATAGAGCGAGGTTAATTGAAAGAGTTTCAATCTTTAGCTATACAAACACACACCATTTAGTGCACATTCCTATAGTGTTTTTGACCCACTGATCTAGTCAATTTCAAATCGGAAGTATAATGTCTCAAGTTGTTGTTGTTGCCTAAATCAGTTGTTGTTTAATAGCAACAAGAAGCTTTCAATTATTATGTAAGTGATTAAAAAAGGATATTACATACTGTTTTATCATGCATTATTTTAATCACAAGTGTTTTTGAGGAGTAAACATTTATGTTGTTGTTAGTACATTACATGTAAGGTACAGTGCCGTCAACCCCATCACTTAATATATTTGGAAAAGAAGTATATCGTCTTTTGAGAGCTAACGCTACGTTTAAAGGTAGTAGCTGATGCTTCTCTGGCTCTGAGCAGACAATATGTTTAAATAACCGTTTTTTAATGGAAAAGAAATTCCTTTAAAAACTTAATCTACAAAACCAGAAAAATCCTGTGTTTATTGGACTGCATTCCTTAGCTTAGCCAAGATGATTGCTCGGGGCTTCATTTTATCAAAGGTATAAGTCTAGGTTTAGGGTTGCAGTTGGGTTTGAGGTTTATGGTTAGGGTTAGGAATAGTGTTGGATTCGGGATTGAATTAGAAATTTGGTTATTGCAGGAAATTGGCGTGGAGCAGTCGTCAGAAGAGCAAGTGTCGAACGACCGCCATTAACACTTGTAAAAAGCTCACACACTGAGGAGAAAATCGCTTTTTTACATGATCTTGAGTAGATGTGAACATGCTGAATAGTATTTGGGATGTAAATAACGTTTCTTGTAAGATGTATGATTGTGCCGATTTAATTGATATGCCTTGTTCACAAAGGAGGGGGCAGGGGGCGGTGCAGTCTCTATAGATATGTGGCCTTTCTATTCAGGTGATGCACTTAACGAGGTTGGCACATTGAATGTGTTCTCAAAAACGTTTGGGTGATTGTATCTTTGTACAGCTAAACCTGTATTCAAAGATCGCTTAAGGGAGACATAGAATGAAGAGCAAGTGGTCTTTAGGTACAGGTCCCTCCAGTAAAGGTTTCAGTGAGAAATAGTATTCAAGGGAATACAACATATGTGTGGTCTTTATAGACAGGTGGACGCTAAAGGAACAGAAAAACAACAACAATAAAAACTCAAGAAAGTTTATTCACCTAACTTTGCATCTTTGCCTTCTATCTTCACGGTGGGCGGAAATTAATCTGGTCCCTTCACTCCAGCACACTGGACATGACATAACCGAACGGAAGTATGTAATGGTCAAGATTGCCTTGGGGTCTATCTGATGTTATTGTGGGCATGAACGCTCCACCGCACCGATTTCATCTTTCCGCCAATTATACGGGGTCGCAGACATCCTTGGCAAAACAACGACCCGCGATTGCGTCCAGTCAATCGATGCAAACCTCCTTGTTGGACACAAGGTTTTCTTTTTATATCGCAGGGTCATGATGTTTGGGAATATTTTAAAAAACAGAGGGAAATGTTTTGCAGTGGTGTTTTGAGAATGTTGAAATCTAGGAAGAAGGATAGCCATGAAACAAATCATTTTATTTTGTCATTACTAATTCTTCAGCAATCATCTCCAATAAACGTTAGGAATTAGGATAGATCTGATAATGTGATGCATACTTTAATAATGGATGCCATGTTTCTTGTTTAGGGTCATCCGCCGTAATTGTAGGTGTGCAGGAATTTCGACTTGAATTGTAAAAGTTAGTCACCAGATATGTCCAACACTTCAATTCTTCTAATTTTTTTATTACAATTGTGTGTCTTCATTTCTCACTTACAATCCCAAGGACATATCTAAAAATGTGGCATCCGTTCTTCTTTTGTTTTTCCTTGATTTTTTTTTTTTTTTTAATTCGTTTCCACTCCGATCAGAACAAAATTCACTCTTGTTTGCTGAGCTGGCCATCTTTCAAGTGTTGATGAAGCGCCAGATATTCATCCATTTGTCTGTTTGGAAACAACCTAGGAATTGACTTTTAATGGGCCTATTTTTAGTCCCTTTTGCCAAGGTTGCAATTATTTCATAGCCGACTGCTCGCAGATTCACGAGGGAATGCTCGCTAACCATTCAGATGGTGAAACGAAGAAAAGAGAAGATGGAATCGGAAGGATCTCATTTGAATCCAAGTCTATTTCCGGTGTTAGTTTTGTATTTCTATGGATTTTTTTTCCTCCTTTGCTCTTCCAGCAAATGTGTTTTATTTTGGGTGACTGAACGAGGACTATGGTTTCATAAAAGACTTATCTTTGTGAACTTGTTTAATGTCATTTGTTTTTCTTGTCTATTCAAGCTACTGTGATATTAAATTTCACTCCCCCCTTTCTTTGCTTTGAGATGAGCACCATATTTTAAGATTTACTTTGTTTGGATTTTGTTCAGGTTTAAAGAGATTTCTTAAGCTTTCGACAGTTAAAAGATTTTTTATTAGAGCTCATTGCTACATGCAGTAAAGACAATTTGTTATGTTAGAAACACATTGGATGATGTTTGGATTTAGTTATGAGTGATAACCATCATCACCACCACCACCACCACCACCATCACCACCACCACTACCACAATCATCATCAGTTGCAGCATTCAGCCAAACTGATCATCTTTTTTTAATATTGCAATTTGGCGACTTATCTGTCATTATATCAATTTCAAAAAGCCAAGATGATGAGTTTGAGATGAATGCACTACAGTAGTTCACCCTTCCACATACTGTGTGCCTTGTGACCAATGTTTATATGAACCCCTGGTCCTTTGGAAACCCCTGGAAACGAATAAAACGGGTCAAGTTTATCATTATTGCTTGGCTTCCTAGAAATACGGGCCCCCTAGTCATTAGCCTAATGTATTATCCCTTCATATGTATATGCTGCAATTTTACGTAGGGGGAAAACTCCATGATATTATTACCTTCATGTGCAGCCGATCCAGTGGGCATCTACATTTTGTACATCCCCACATGTGCATTATTTTGTGTGTCGGTGTGTGTAGCCATTGAAAACCCTGCACTGCACCATTGCTCGTCAATGGAAACCCTTCAGGTAAACACACACACACAAGCACACTCATGATTTATTTCTCATATGTTTGCATGTGTACTATGTACTATGCAGTTTTTCCCTTGTCCTCTGTATGAACTCTAGTCTAGAATTTCAGGCACTGTTTCAACATTACTCAAGACTCAAGACTCAAGGCTTTATTTCATATATCAAACCAATTTCTACAAAATGTTACATATCATTAGATTATTTCAAAAGCTAAGCCAAAATTGTGAATGTGCGGGGACCGGTTTTATTTATTTATTAAAAAATAAAAATGCTTCAATTTCAAGACTATGCAGCTCATTCTCCTCCAATACTAAAATACTGCAGTTAACACATGAGTGAATCTCAGACAGTATTACATAATATGATGCAATCGTTCTTTCAATTTTTGGTCTTTTGGGGCTGGCAAGCACACTGCATTATTTTTATAGCACATCTCATTATAAATACATTTAATATCATTAATACTTTGTGTATTTCCATCAAAATAGCGAAGGAAAAACAAAACAACACATACACACACAGGACTTTCAGTGTGAGAATCTGTATGTTCATATAATTTTACACTCATATCACATGTGCGTTCATTAAAATTGATGCCAGAAAGCTCTTTCAAACAATAATCTTGAAATAAAACTTGGAGAGTAGAATTGAAAACAATCCACGTCTCTTCACTTGATTGCATTACATGTATATCTGTAAAGCAATTCCAGGTCATGTCCATACCAGCTGAGTGGTCATACAACGGTCAACCATGTAATATTGACCATATCAACACACACAACAGCTGGACATATTGGGAACAAACCCATCTATTTGTCCATCCGAACACCTATTGATTTGTTCAAGGCAGTGTTACACCTTGTCATGTGTGTGTTCGGATGGGATTGATGCGCTATAATACGCTGAATTAATATCAAAATATCGACTGGTTCTTTGTTATAAGGGTGTCAGTGTGTTAATTCTAGTTCAATTTCTCGGTCACGGGTGGCGGAAAAAGTGCAATGTTCAGTAAACAAGATATTGTAGAGGTCGGGCCAAAAACAAAAGAGAGTTGTAAGTATTAAAGGTACTATGTCCCATTTGCAGGCCAAAAAAATGAAAAGGTTAAATTCCAACGGCATTTGAGAGACAATACTAATTTAGAACTTCCCTAAAAAAAGGGGGGCTTGAAAATGTCTTTAAGTGGGAAAATAACGACTATTAGTTGTCGAATCGACTTAGGAGCTATAGAGCCAGTAAGTAATAGTCTGATTTTTCAGACCATTGTACCGAATGGTCGTACGTTTTATGCTGCGCAAAGATTCAATCAGTTTAATTTTGGCCATTACAAGAAGTGGGTTATTGATGTAGACAAATGCTCATGTACCCTTTACAGCTCATTTTATGTATGTTATTACCAAAGATGAAAAAGCCAGTCAGTCACTCAATGGTGTCTGACAGTGAAGTCTAGCAAGTAAACGGTTTCCTTGCATAATTTGAATATTAGGACACTGCTAATGTTTAAATTTCACAAATAGGACACATGTACATGACATATTCATAATTCCTGCAAAGTTCTACAGAATTTGATGTTGGCTGCAAAAGGGACATACATGTAGTATCTTTAACAAAGCAAAAATAATGCATCTTTGTTATAACTATGTTGTTACTTTAATCTAGCTCAACATTTTTGTTATGGTTCCGGGAACGGGTGAATATTTTAGAACAAGCTATTTTTGTTTAGATTATCAACCCCCTCCCCTTGTATAAGTTATTATAAGCATTAGTAATAATATTAGTAAAAAAACGTGTTAAAATGGTGAATCTTTGCTCTAAAGATCTGGTGCCATTACATCATTTCTATTTGAGTACAAATTAAACACAAACAAGATATTTTACAGGTTATCAGTAAAAAATAATTACAACAATAAATATTCTAAAAAAGAAAGAAAGTCATCCAATAAAGACTACTACTACTATTAAAGTTCAAAACGTGTCAAAGTATAGGAAAAATGGTGCTGTGCTTTGTAAACAAGTTATTTTTAGGTTATCGTAGGGTGGAAAAGGTAATAACAAAAACAAGATGAAACTGTTTCATCTGTGACATCATGAGCTAGGATGATGTCAATGGAAACGAACGTAATGAATACACTTACCCTAGTAATACGTCAGTCGAGATAAACATGTTGGTCAGTTCAAGAACTAATAATTTAAAAGTGCATTTGGCTGCTGTGAACAAATAAACAGAAGCGATGAGCAATTTAGTTCCAGGAAGCTCCAAGAGTTCTGGTAAAAATAAACATTGAAATATTTAAATATCGCTGGGATTAAATTACACTCGTACAACACCTAATCCTAATTACCAAAAGAGATTTTGCTCTTGATGTAAGGGGTTTTATGTGGCTATGTACATGTATGATGTATTAAAAATATGAGCTTCAAATATTAATTCTAAACATAGATATTGCAATTTCAATACATTCTCAGTGAACAGTATTAAAAACGCCTTGTTGAGTGCACTAGTTGAGTTGCGCATGGAACCCAAGTCTGATAGTAATAGTATACACGGATTTTTGTTATTGTTATCCTTAATTTTCTTCAAACTCCGTAACCGTTTACCTATAGCATGCCAGGTAAAATACCTTTTAGGTTGATTTTATAAATTCTAGCTTTATTCAAATTATGTTTTCATGTGATTGGTACACTTAAAGTAATATCACTTGACAAATAGTTAATGTCCTTAGGGCTATCAATAGATAACATTATTAATTAAACAGATTCTTTATATTTTTATGATAGGCGTGTCATCTCTCTCCTTTTTGTGGTACTTTCTGTTTCTTTTTTGTTATTAACCACTCAATTCTGTGAAAGTGATAGTCCTTGTTTCAACATTAACCTACTTTTTTATATGTATACATAATTGCTTGTCATTTAGTTTGATAATATTTGGTAGCAGTTTAGTTGATGAAAGTGATAATATTTGGTAGCAGTTTAGTTGATGAAAGTGATAGTATAAATATATTTTTGATAATATCTGGTAGCAGGTTAATTGATGATGAAAGTGATCTGTTTTCTGTTTCATTTTGAAGCGATGCTTGTAAAATTATTGTCACAAGTAATATGAAACTAATGTTGATATATGTACAAAAGGAAAATAACAACTCTTGTCTTCATTGGGAATTTTTTTATCTGTACATACATGTACATGTTGACCGGCAGGTTGGAATGAATTTATAGATCAAAAACTTTTATTGAAGTAAAAAATACGATATTTACCATTTACACATTTTTGAAGTCACAATTTTTTCTCTCCAATTTACAGCATTATATCTGTCACCCCCTCTTCTCTCTCTTTCTCTCTCTCTCTCTCTATCTCTCTTCTCTCTCTCTCTCTCTCTCTCTGTATATATATATACCTATGTCTCTCTCTCTCTCTCCTCTGCATGTACACGTTTCTCTATCTCTACTTCTGAAATGTCTCAAATTTGTTGTGATTTATGAAAGAGATTGGCAGATAAGAAACTACAGTAATAGGGATAGAAGGATTAAAATAAAAATAAAACGAGCCGAAACAGAAAATAAGGCAAGAAAGAGAATTCAGAACAAATTATTAGACAGACAGACAAGATGAGACATGCTGATAAATAATAATGAGAGACAGGATGAAATTGGTGATAACGAGCAAGAGAACTGTGAGAATGGCAGGAAGTGTTATTATCTTGCTTCATTTGCAATCAAGAAAGGTTTCAACTCATTTCCCTAGAAAAAGGGCCGTTAACCCGACCCATATCTGCGACAAAAAATGAGAAAATGAGTCGATGAATAATGAATAGGGAAGGGATAGGTGATGAATGATCATTAATAATAGCACACATACACATGGACTCTAAATCGATTAAGAGGATACGGAACCACAAAGAGGGGAGAGACTTAGAGGCTTTTAAGAAGAGCCAGGAAAACTAGACGTTTGATCACCGATTAAAAGAGAGATTGAAAAGTCTTGATTGAATATGTCATTCTTTGAGATACTTTGGATGATATTGTAGAGAAAGAATTAAACGGGAAAAAGGTGAAAGGAATGTGCTTTGATTGAGAATAGGGAAGACAATTTCAATATCAGGGTTCAAGAGGAAAAAGTAACAGTCACACTAAAAATAGAATAATACTACGAGATGTTAGATAATTCTATTGTAGAGAAAGATTTAAAGGGCAAGAATGTTTTAGTGTAAAGTGCTTGTGTGAAGAGGGAAGAATAATTCAATTTTGGGATGTGTATGTAAGTTCAAGTGAAGGCAAAACAGATCTGAATCAAAATTGCAATCCTATGAAAGAATTTGATTGTAGAGATAGAATTAAGAGAGAAGAAAAAAATTCAAAGCGCTTGTGAAAAGAGGGAAGACAAGTCTAATTACAGATTGACTGGTCCAGAGAATTGTTTTTAAAAAATCAGAATCTAAATTGTAATTTATGACATTTTAAGGAGTTTTATTGTTGAGAGAAAAAAATACAGATTCAAAGTTGAAATTCTATCAGATAATTATTTAAGAAAATGTAATTTTGCAGAATGAATTTAAAGATTTAACAAAAAATGTAGGATAAAGTGCTTCTGATAAAGTACTTCTGATAAGAGTACTTAGAGAAGAAAGGAAGAAAAGCCCCAAGTTTAGGATGCAGCAGGGATGTTAAGTCTTGTATTTTTAGCATGTACAGCCAGGGACGAGCGAAGGAAAGTACGCCTCCCACTCACTCATTATGGTCGTCATCGGAGGAGAGAGAGAGGGCGATGTGAGAGAAACAACATGGATGAACTTCTGAACCCAGCGTCTTCTTCATCATCATCTCCATCTCTCTCTCTCTCCTCCATCTCTCCCTCTCCGCCATCTCTCTCTCTCTCTCTTGCTCTTGTCCCCTTGACTGGATGTGCGTGGGTGTTATTCTTCTCTTGTATGGTACCAGGGTAGGGAGCTCTGCGCTGGTTAGCTCCCTCGCTTGCTCGCGTTGCAGACATTGCTTTAAACAGCATCTAATGATCTTCATTACTCAAGCATGCATCTTCTCTCTAGCACCGTCTCTCTGTGTCTCCATGTTGAATTCATTATATGTATGTCAAATGAATTTATCTTGTCTCCCTCTCTCTGTCTCTCACCCTCCCTTCTTCCCTAGTATATCTCTTCTTCTCTCCCGACCCCTCCTTCTCTCCCGACCCCTCCCTCCCTCTCTCTTTCTCTTTCTCTCTCTTTCTCTTTCTCTTTCTCTCTCTTTCTCTTTCTCTCACGCACTCTCTGCCTCTCTGTCTGTCTCTCTGTCTCTGTCTTTCTCTCTTGTATCCTTTCCCTCTCTATACCCCCTTTCTCCATTTTCTCTTATATCTCTCTCTGTCTTTCTCTCTCCTCTCCTATATTTGTCTTTTTCTACCCTTATCTATCTTGATTTATCTTGATTTATCTCTTTTAATCAGTAATTCAATCTCCTTTCTCTGAAATAATCTCATCTCTTTCAAGCTCATTTGATGTCCTTTTTACCTTTCAGTTTAAATCTCTGTAGGTATTTGAAATCTTTACTCTCTTTTAATCAATTGGGACATATCTGGCCCCATTTCTGTGATCATTTTCTTGGAACAACCCACACATACATGTACACTCCATACATGTCGTCATTGCCAATGATCTATAGATGCAACCATCACTTTTCTATCCTAAATCGATTCTGATGGCTCATTTATAATCCTCCTTTTATTTCATTATTTATAAAAGAACCTTTTCTGTTGGTAGTATATCTACCTCCGCCCACACACATAGAACAGTTCCCTTCTCATTACTAATACTCCATATCCCCTTCAATACTTAGATTCATGTTTTTCGGGGACGAAGACGAGAGCAATTCTATCCCCCATGAATGCAGGGACGACAATTTGCGAGGCCGCCCCCGCAAAACCGCCACCCAATGTTTTGAAGACTCATAAATGGAGTGCCGGCCGGCGTGTTGAATACAGCACACATCACACTAGTGCTCTTGTGTATGTGTGTGAAACTAGGCTATATGCGCATGTATGTTGCTGTAATCGTCATCACCATCATGTTGTATAGTGCATGAATGTACCAGCGTGTGTTTACAATATATGCCTCAGACGGTATCTCTGTCTGGGGTTGCATGTATTTGTGGCTTTTCTCTTCATTATTGTACATTTAATCTTTCTCGATGTAAAAAAGGAAAAAGCAATGAGAAACAGAAATAAAGGAAAAAGGCTGGTAGTTAAATCCATTTAAATGAAGCCTCTACAGGCATACAAACAGACAGACAGACATAAAATGGAAGAGAGGGGAGGTACCAGTTAATGAACTATGACAGTCCATTCTTTTTAAATTCACATACTCTATTTATTTAATACAACAACAAATAGCATAGAGACATGCTTTTAATAATAAGATAATGAGAGGGAGGTGGAGATAGATAGAGAGAGAGAGAGAGAGAGAGATCTAAAGCATGGTTTTGCGTACCTGAGACAGGTCATGTTTACATTAGTGCATAATCGCAGTGCTCTTCGCATTATATGACGTCAACTAGCATCCGCTCGAATGTGCTCTAAATACAGGAGACCATTGAGGCATAACTCTGCAAATTCAGCAAATATTTCTCCATTGTTCCCCTAACAAATCATAGCTTTTTGAAGCGGTTCATCTGAGTTAAACAACCTTTTTGATTATGAAACTATGAAAATTCAATTTATGAAATCATAGCTCTATTTGTAAGAATGTTTTTGCTTGAGGAATTTCCCATTTAGCCTAGATTTAGTTAATGATAGAATTATTCATGTAGATGAAATCGACCACTAATTTCATCTGTATTTGATATGAATGTTAAAATTTGGCATTCTTGTTTTTAAATGGTAGGCAATAGAGATAAATGATAAGTCTGTTGTTCTGCAATGCATTTCACTGCTGTTGTTTACAAATAAAACCTTGCATTTTTCACCCTGGAATCTACCGTTGTTTGTCACGGTGTAATGAATGTTTTCCGGTTGTAAGGTACATGTACAATGGTATGTCAACAACATCCGAAATGTACAAATATGTGGGTGGAAAGTTATGGCTATGCGGTGCACTTAGATAAATACAAATACAAGGGATTAAGAATTTATAAGTCATGGATATAGTAGGGCTCAGACACAACAACGCATAGGCACACAAGGGTACCTAAAAAGTCTCCAAGTCTGGACCCCTAAAATTGCAAAATTTGAACATGAAACTCGTGCATACAGAGTTTTACAGACCCTAAAGCACTCTAGACCTCCTCCTAAAAAAAAAAGTGTGTGAAGCCCTGTGTATTTAAAGGTTAAAGAAATACATGTAGGTTGAATTCTGGTAAAAATGGAAAATAATTTAGGAGTTTTCTTGTTCTTTTTGTGTCAGTTTTGAAGAATATTATCGAAGAAATGTCTATGCCCCGAAAAAGATTGTTCCTCAAAACCCAATATATACAACATATGACAAGAAACGGCTAGAATGTTTGGACCAAACATTCATTCCACTTGTGTAGTCCCATATATAGCCATTTCTATGTGCAGTCCATGTGAATTTCCGCAAGATCAAGTCAATTTCCTATCAGTTGACGATTCCAAAACTTAACAACATGCACCAATACTTATGTGCTGCACGATCAATGTTTTCCAAGCACTTCCGCATAGTATCTTTTGACAATGCATTGAATGCAACTGCACGACCAGGGCCCTGTAGCACATAGCTTAGCAATTAATCGTACGGTTGACTTTTGCGAATGATTGCATTAATCACCAAGTGCAATCAATCACAAAAATCAATCGTACAATCAATTGCCAAGCTTTATCCACAAGTGTACTGCACTTCACACTTCTGTAAATAAAGATAACACTGATAAGTGTCTACACGTGGGACCTTTGTTGCCGTTGTTACCCGCAACTACGTTTTTTCATCCGCCCTTGCCATTCATTTAGTACAGACAAGTACAATAAATGAATAATGCCACGTTTTTCTGTGGCATATGTGAACAAACTTTAAGAGTTGTGGTTGTTGCCTAGACTAAGCAAGCTGCCAGTCATTTTGTAACCTTACCCCTCTAGCTCTCATTCATTCAGAGTTTTCTTTCTTACTCTGTGCACCTCTCTCCTCTAAAACCATTCTATCCTGGTGGAAAGTAAATACGCATTGATTGAAGTCCGGTCAAAAGTAGGGCACGTCCAAGAGGGGTCAGCTGGCCTGTGGCCGTGCCGAGAATGACCATCGATCACGTCCGGCATTATCGGCTGTACACGCACACCTGAAAGACAGGAGCGTATTGAGTAGTGACTCAGTGATGGAATTCCCTTAATATACCTTATACCCAAGCATTATTTGAATATTACCCCAGGGATATTTGGATTATCAAAAATCAAAGTGATAGTGCCTAAGGTTTCAATACGGCATATTTGCGAACCGTTCCTATTTTGGAGGAACAAATCCTATTTCACTGCCTTTCAATCCATTCTGCGTGTCATTAAAACGCTTTCTAGATTTAACTTTTGGTATTGAACTATATTCTTGATTTCCTGATTGTGATTGTTTTTAGATATCTTTAATGACACAAACCTTCACTGTGTATCGTTCAGAAAAGACCCAGCAACATACTGTAACATACATGTAAACACAGAGCTCATTGAATACGTGCAGTACCATTGTTCCGCGCAGTTGCTATTCATCCGTAGGCATCTTCTTGCTCAAGTTAGTTTTGGAATACCTTAGAAATATAGAAACATACAAAAAGTTCAGAAGTATTTTTTAATAGCTCTTTGTAAGATCTTACAATTATGAACCCAGTGCACCATTTCCACTCCTTCTGTATTCTGTTCTGTAAAACGCATAGAGACATGAAATTACGTTACATGCTATACAAAAACATTCAATTGGTATTATTACTATGAAGATTTTATTTTATTTTGTCTGTACTTTGATTTTTATTTGTCTTGTTTAGAACGCAGAAGTCTGAATGGTTGTGATGATGTGTATTGCTTGACGGAGCAGATGAACGGCGAAATGTCGGTGCACTGCTCCAGTAACCAACTCAACGGACAGCCAGCTAATCAGCCCGCCTCACAGGTAGGGTATTCAACTCATAGTAAACATTGTTTATCATCATCATCATTAGGATCATCATCATCTTTGTCAGTGTAAAAATATTAAAAAATTCTGTTCACGGGAGCTTTTCAGGATCTGGGGAGTGTTTCACAAAGACTAAGATCGACTTTAAGTTGGACCTAAATATGGCAGGCCGTTCATGCCACTGTTTGCTCTCGCCATTTACTGGCATTGGTCTCTCAAGGGAAGTACAAATTGACAGAATTTATATTTATTGATACTTCATTATTGAATTAAAAAATATTATCTAAAGATCATAATGGTGAGAGCAAACAGTGGCATGAACCGCCTGCCATATTTAAGTCCAAAATAAAGTTGAGCTTAGTCTTTGTGAAACACTCCCCTGGTGTTGTATACATGTAAGTACTATTTTCACACAGTGATATCAAAGTATTTTATCGTTTTGAACCAGAGTTCTTTTTCAAATAACCAGAGCGCTTTTGGAGCTTTGAGAGCTAAATTGATCACCACCCATGTGTATTGTTATCATCATCATAAATAAACACCTCATTAATGTTGTTATTAGTGTCATCATCTTAGATTTTTTGTTCCCCCCCCCCGTTCAAATCTTTATGAGGTAATAAAAGACAATAAAACGTGACAATCTAAATTCAGAAAGAATTATGAGGAAATGTTATGTGTTGTGACACTGTCAATTCTAATGTTACTACTGCATAACGTACAAACCATGTACCCCCATTTCTTAAAGACATCTTTGTGAGAAAATTTTGAATGTGTAACAGTATGTAGCGGAATTCCAGTTAAGTCCTGTTATATTTTTGAAATTTCATCCAATTTTTTAATCATACGTTTTGGCCGACCTCCCGGCCGGATGGTTGAGAAGCCCCATCAAAGAGGAATATGTTCTCTTTTTCCACATACAGCCTGTACTTACTTTTGTGTTTCCTCAGACCCTTTAACCAGTAGACCTCTATTAGCCAGTAAACCTCTATTAGACCTTTCCTGCAGTAGATATTTTAATGTTGTCCCACATACCAATCTTTGTGTTTGCTCTTCCCCTGTTTTTAGGAGACCCCTACGGCCCAACGTGGCGCATCGTGAGCCTATCCTGCAGCAGCAAGCAGAGGAGATGGCAGCGATGCAGAGTCGTATCCTCATACCTTTAGGGACGCGACCCACGCCCCCCTTAGGAAGCTGAGCATCGACCTAATCAAGACCTACAAACACATCAACGAGGTTAGCAATCTAATAATAATGATACATTATTGGAAAAGGGACATTACTATAACTTTTTAAAGCGTGTTAGTACTAAGTATAAGCCAAAAAGATATGTGGAAAACACAAATATATATAGATAAATGAAAACAATTACTTGCCTTTACATAGTGTTACCAGCTATAGAAAATGTTATCTTTTTTATACAAAATTGCACATACTCATATCTTGGACCGGTTAGGATATTTAATGGGTTTTTGCACTAAATCTATTTGTGTTCTTCTCCTCTTCTGCCAGTTTCATTAATCACAGCTATGTTTATATTCAATGTAATTGAGGAAACTGCCTTGAAATAGTTTGTCTTAATTGATGTGCTTTTATTTGTGAAACTCTGAGCTCAATGAGGAAAAGGGAGACATTCCCATCATGCAACCAAATATATAACCGAGATGGCAAAAAAATTACATTGGTGCTACGACACAATTTCCCAATTCTTTTTCAAAAGTTTCTTTATAACACTATAAATAATCATTCATTAAATTTAAAGTGATGGATAATTATATTGTTTGTAAAAGAAAGTAAAAATACAGTGATTCAGTAATCAATATTATTATAATATTTTTATTAGTATTATATTATTCTTAGTGTTGCTGTCGATGTATTTGTGTTTTTGTTTGTGACGGAGGTATCTACGGCAGACTACGCCATACTTACCTATACCATTAATGCTATTCCCTTACTTTACCCGCTATTTACCGGCAATGGTATAGGTAAGTATGGCTATTTAGTAGATATGATTTTCACTACTGAAAATACAAATTACTACCATTCAAACACCAAAACCATTGAAATTGTTCCCCGTTACATCACAGGTATACTATGCCAAGAAAAAGAGGAGAGCGTTACCAGCGCAAGGGGACGACACGAGTCACAAGAAGGAAAAACGCTCTACAACGACGGTTACGACGACGACAACTACGACTACATAATCAAGAACGGTGAGAAGTGGAACGACCGCTACGAGATCGACTCCCTCATCGGCAAAGGCTCCTTTGGACAGGTAAGGATTTCTTGCTCACAAGAAGGTTTCGATAAGCATAAAATGTTGGGCACGCAATGAGCCCCCTCTTGAAAAGGGTGGTCTTGAACAATGGTGAGCCGTTGTTTTTTTTTTTTCTTACATTGTTTTACTTTTGAGTTGTTATGCCCACAGTGGCTGGCCAAAAGTGAACTCAAAATGGCTATAGAGTACCAAAGCTGTGACGTCATAAAAATCTATTTTTGGAATTTCTCAATTTTTTCTTCATTTTCCGAAAGAGCACCAAAAATAATGTCCAAATGTCGAAAACCAATTGAATATGTTAAGTATTTGCCGAGATATGAACATCTGAAGAAAAAGATTGCCTATGGGAACTCAGTGTTATATTGCTCTGGCTCATAACATTAGGAGCCAGAGCAATATAACAGCAGCAAGGTTTACAAGTAGCTTTGTATCAACCCACTGGTATGCTGATCACTGTAAGAGGATTAAGCTTATCCCTTTATCCTAAGGATTAGTGATGATCCTTTCTGCTCTGGTATCATTTGTTCTTTAGTCAACCAAAATGGTCTTTCTTTGGTTCTTAGCTCTTGAAGGGCTTGTATAATAATAGGACTGAGAGCCACACTTCAAATAGTTCCTGAGAGACTGCACTACCTTTTACAAAAATGTTTCAGAACTTACTGGCTTTGTATAGGAGTCTGGCAGCACAGACCCTACTTCAATCTGTACATACCAAAGAGCATCTTCCCAAGATATAAGGTGTGATGAATTCAAAAGCCATAATTGTTTTAATTCCTTTGTAAAAACCTGCAAACCTATACACCTAATAATAGTAATATTTGGTTCTTGTATAGCGCATATTACATTATATATAACGTCCCTATGCGCTTCCAAAGAGCTTTGGAAATTATTACCCTAGCTTTAGTTAAATGGCAGCCGTTGTCAGCGCATTTCAAGGAATAATCCTACCAGGTACCCATTTACCTGACCTGGGTCGTGTGTGGCAAATGTAGATTAATGTCTTGCAAAAGTACATTAGTGTCGCGGCGGGACTCGAACCGCTGACCTTGTGATCCACGCTTCTACACCTATGCCATATGTAGTCTAGATCTAAAGACTTGAGGTAAAAAATGGACTAATTTATTTCTGTCCAACCTAGAGTTGATCTGATATTTGCTTTTAAAAGGGACATACGATCCAGGCCGTATTTTGTCAAAGTTACAGGGTTAGGACTTACGCTGTAATAGAGTTTTAACTTAAGGTTTAGGGTTGGTATGGTATTTGGTCTAGGTCCAAGTAAGACCCAGTGCTAGACACTAATAGTTGCCTGGGGCACATTGGTGCTCAAAATCTAATTCAGGACCCACAAATATATTCCAATTTTGGGCTCTTGCGTACATACCATAACAAGTACGATCTGGACTCTGTTCCAAGGAAAGTTGGTGTGTAGCCCTGGGTTTAATAGTGTTAGAGAATTGACGATAAAGAGTATATTTTCATTTGAGCATGCATCCTACAACCCAACTAGCATCACGATTACCATCCGAAATGTCAGGATCATTATCATAAGCCATTTATGTGACAGTCTGTAAAGCTCCCACCATATAGTAGGTGGAAGACAAGACTTACAAGAAGTACAGACCAAGCGACATCTTCCTAATACCATAAAAGCTATGTGTACCTGCGGCAGGTGTTGGCTACGGGAGAGTTTCATGAAAGCATTGCAAGAAAGAGGAGGATAACCAGTATGCAACCCCGGCTTATCCACTTTAGAACTACTCAAGCTAATCCATAGATTGAGAAGAAGATGAAGGAATATTGTAAACACCCAAAATCTTATGTATGAATAATTACGAGAGGATTTATTTAAATTGGTTTCTTGATTAGAGACTGTTGAAGAAGAAAAAAATTATGAACTAAAGCTGAACTTCTTGTCATACAGACCTACTTGTTTTTCCTTCTTCTTTTTGGTAATACATGTAGAATGAGAATGCCTTTTTCCCCACCAGAAGAGGAGATATTCTTTTAAATAGAAAATGGAATAACAAAAGAACTGGACATTTTTTCACTTTTGAATGTTTGATTTAAGATGTAGTCCATCCCTGTTACAAGTCACAGATTTGCCAAGTTAGGAAAACAATCTCATTTATTATCAGATTTTCTTTTAAACTTTCACTGGTTTGTTCCTCTAAGTAAAACAAACTTCATATCATTGCGTTATCTCTCTTTTGGTACAGGTCTATGTACACTGTATGAAGATATAAAATCAATGAGTTCTGAAAGAATTTAAAGTTTAAAATGCAATAGGCCCCAACATGCGAGCACATATCCTTTCCCTCAAGGGGATTTCTGCACAAACTGTGGCCATTCAGCACAGGCAATGTATTAATTCACTGTAAAACTAGAAATATTTGTGACAGCGATCATGCATACACTGTAAACAACAGCCTTTTTCACAATAACAGGAGGAAACTTCAAATCGTGACTAGCAAAGCTTCAGTGTTTTGTCAGTTGTAATCCTTTGAGTCAGAACTACTAGCAAAATTTGTGAAATTAAATGCAAAATTTTTGGGTTTTGCAGTACTATACTAGTACAATGTAGGTTCGCTTTTGATATCGTGGTTATGAGAACCCAGAGCCACTTTCTTGAAATCATCGGAAGTCTAAACTTTGTGAACATTACATTGAAAGTGAAAGCTATGGGTGTTTATATGTATGCGTTTCTATGAGATGTCCAGGAACTTGGGCTTACAATTATACATGTATGTAGGATGGTTTGGTGAGACTCGCCCCTTCATAATAGACCGGTTTACTGACAAATTCAAATTTATGGATGTTTCTTTTCTGGGGACCTAGTGACGAGGTATTTCATTAAATTGTTATTAATGAATGAACTACAATACTTGGAATCCAGTCTGCATACATTGCTTGTTGCTATGTCGGGCAAGTCAAGAACAGCCTTTCTTTGAACTGTATGCATACAATTTGAATATGCTAGCAAACTATTGCTGTAAGCTTCTTGGGAAAAGCGTACTACTTGAACAGCTTCTCATTGTAAGGACAATTCCTTCTCGCGTTAATCCTCTAACCACCACAGTGTACTCACCCACATCACAAATAGCCTACGGTATCATGTTCCAGGATTAGAAGGTTTAATCTCTCAATGAATACCAGTTCTACCAGTCAAACAGGACGAGAAAGTGAATAATTCCTTTTGAAAGGGTTCCCATCAATCCATAAGTCCATTCCTGGTGTGGTTCCAAAGCACATAGGTAGCTTGGTGTACTCTTGTAGCTATGATTTACAAGAAAGTGCTACTTTAGCCCCACCTATAGATTTATTTGTTGAGGGGGTGCATTCCGTACCACCTCCAGTTGTGCGATGCCCTCCGGTTGGTGTGAGAGGTCACAACAGGTCCAGACAAGTTCTAACTTGAATTGCCGTCTCCATGCACATGTTTGTGGAATGCTATAAAGAGCAGGGAAAGCCTTCGAAATGCCACATTCTTTTCAAGTTGAGGTGTACCTGTATATGCAAGCGTGTTGGACTATACTACCTCGATATCTTGTGTGCCTTGGAATTATATTGGAATTATATACCTCAAGCACCGAAATCGTTGGATCTGTATGATTTTTTTCACTTTGGACATATCGAGGCTAAATGTACATGTACCTCCCCTCACAACCATATTGAATGGAGCCATACACATTTTAGCCCGGACTGTGGAACATACAAATCTTTGAAAACCATGCGTAACTTATCGAGTCGAAAGCGTGCATGTATGCATACTTGCCTCATGACGGAAAACATTCAATGAGTGCAGCACCCTCTGTGGTTTAAGGCCTTTGTTGTCGAAGGATCTCTTGAAGACTCCCGATGACATCTAATCCTTCATTCATTCTGACTTGACTGATGTACGAAGCAGATATTGGAGGAAATCGTTAAATACCTCCCAAATCAACACAAATGCATGTACATGTATGCACATCCGTCTGGTGATTCAGAATCCTGTATCCACTGATACAGCGCCCTCTATTTTGAAAAAAACCCATGGTTGACTCCCTTTGAAAGACCAAAAAATCAACCGACAGGACCATGAGAGGGGAGGTTGACTACGACCTGTCCTCTGAGCTGTGGGGAGAGGATTTGATAAGTAGCTCCAAGAATTGTCGTAACATCTATGAAGAGGGTGTCCTGTGGAGGTACCAGATAATCTCAGTGGTTGGAAGCGGTGCTCATGGAAAGGTATAGCGTACGTGAATACCCATTTTGGCAAGGTTATTTGCTTTTCAGTGCTTGCGTGAGGTCAGGATTCTGGGATGTGCTGTTTACTTATCAACTTCTAACTACTGGTGTAGTTGTCTTTGGCAGTGTCTTTATCATTTCTATTTAGATTTGTTGATCCAAGTGATGGGTTTGTCCCTTGATAGCATACTTGAAAACTTTTTCCCCTCAGAGATTTCCAAAGACCTCTCAAATTCTCTCAGATCTCTACTATTGTTAATTTTTATGCTCGTCTTTAATGAGAGAAAAATAATTTTGCCAATTAGTCAACTTGTGGAGAAAATGACATTATCAGAAGCAATACAGATTCCTTCATTTCCTTGCCAAAAAGCTTAGAATTTACTTGACTGAATAGCACTCGTGAATGATTCAAATTAATAACAGTGAAATAATGACCTTTTTAGCATACCGGTAAGTGCTAGTAGAGCACAAACTCATCAAATCATTTAATTTGCTATCTCACCAGATGGTGCACTAAATGTAGGTATGATAATGATTTTGTACCCATCTGCTTATTTTCCTCTTGAGGTTTCCCTAATGCTTTGAAATATCACAAAAGCTAATCTAAAATTGCACAAATACAAAAAGGACCACAAAAACGAACCTCAAAACCAGGTAAAACTATTCTTTGGTTGGGTAGAAAAATCGAGAAAGATATGGAACTTTCCAAGAGATGTGTGTCAATGTCGGTGCACCATCTATCATTCTCCAAATTGTTTTGTCATGAATGTCCGTATCGACCTACATGTAGATCGTCCCAAATATCATGTTCGCGATGAAAATCTTAAAATCTGTCTAGCTTACTGTACATAGGCTTCCTCAAAGTCCCCACCGGGATCATCATAGATGTCCTTTTTACTTAGACCTTCGTGACAGTTTTGTTTGCAATAGAAATCTTGAAAGTTGTTTACAGATTTGGCCTAGATATATGTATGTAGTACTAGTTCTTGCAATATTTCATTGGCTGCCCGGAAGAACGCTATGACAACTATTTATATTGTCAATTGCAGTAACGGGCTTCTTGCAGGCAGGCGACCAATCACAGTATATGTAGGTCAATCATCTATCAAAAGCAATTTCCATGAATATCATATTCAATTGTACTTGTACAAATGGTTGAAAATCACACATGGTCACAAATTGGTATTTTCCAGAAAACAGGTATGATGAGAAGAAACTGTCATCCCATTGTTATACCAAAATCTTATTCGATAGGTTCAATCACGTTTTGTTTCAACGTAACTTACTTGAACATGAAGTTACTGCTTATTTTCTTTTCTGTTCGTATTTGGTATAGGATTTATTTAGAGGTACATGTATCGCCCAAGAGATACAGACTCTTTCGGAAGATATTTTTCCAAATGCTTTTGGATGAGAAAATTATCTTTCAAGTGAGGTCATTATGTACCTACATGTACATGTAGGTCATAGGAGTCATTAATTCTAGTTGAGTTCATAATGAAATAGGTGGACGGGAAATGCCTGATGAATCGAGATCTAAACATAGACGCTCAACGACGTATGACGCAATATGCGGGTCTTAACATGAAGAAGGATGTTATATCCCGGGCTATATTAGGTTTTTATGATGTCTGCGGCGACTCTAAAGGTATTCATGATGTCAGGCTGTTGTGCCAAAAAGAGTCTTGTCGGAGCGGTAAAGGAGACAGCTTAATGATGTTTGCGTTGTTGGGATTGTCTCATTCAAACTTGCAGAGTTCACTCTCTAAAAATACATTGGGGCTGTACAGCATTCTTCAGAAATAGAAATAAGAAGAATGAAATTTATATATTTGTTTTCATTTCATTTACTCGAGGGACAAGTTTTCCTCCAATTCTATCTCCCTTCCATGCAGACAGCTATCAGTACATGCTTTTTTCAGTTGGATGTGGATATAGTTATCAAGAAATCTTGATACCCAAAAACACATGTGAATCTTATTATCATAGTCAAATTTTACCTTCGTATATTATAATGTTCAATTCTTATTTAGATTATGCTTTATGATACTTGTACAATAAATACATGTACCTTACATGCTTCTTTATAATCTTTATGTAGAATCTAAATGATTGACAAAGTATTAAACCAGTGAATATGAGAAGGATTGGTAGTTTTAATATAAATTTACCAAAATGTTATCTTTTCATGGAAAATTCAAATGTTTGAAAAAAGTTATTGCTGTTTATGCAGATATAAACATACAGATTTACCTCGCTATGGCACATCAATAGGAAAACATTATTTTTTAAATAACTTATCAATGCATTTTCTCTTTTCTTCTCTTCTCTTCTCTTCCCGTCTCTTCTCTTCTCTTCTCTTCTCTTCTCTTCTCTTCTCTTCTCTTCTCTTCTCTTCTCTTCTCTTCTCTTCTCTTCTCTTCTCTCTCAGGTGGCGAAGGCATACGACCACCAGGAGCAGGAATACGTTGCAATAAAGATCATCAAGAACAAGAAACCTTTCCTCAACCAAGCCCAGATTGAGGTCCGACTCCTAGAGCTCATGAACAAGCATGATGCCGACAGCAAGTATTATATAGGTACGTAAAGCTCATGAATATGCATGATGTAGGTACATAGAGCTCATGAATAAACATGCTGGCGGTAAGTATGATATAGGTACATAGAACTCATGAATAAACATGATGCTGACGGTAAGTATGATATAGGTATATAGAACTATGAATATGCATGATGTAGGTACGTAGAGCTCATGAATAAACATGCTGACAGCAAGTATTATATATATGTTTGTAAAGCTCATGAATAATCATTATGCTGACACCCAGTATTTTAAATGAACGTAGAACTCATGAATAAATGTGACACTGACAGCAAGTATGATATACATGCAGGTATGTAGAGCTTATGAATAAACATGAAGCTGAGAGCAAGTATTATATAGTTACAGTTAAGTGAACCCTTTGTTCCTATTCAAACTTTCTTTTTGTAAGACACGTGTCCATTCGATTTCCTTTGCAGTTAAACTGAAGCGGCACTTCATGTTCCGCAACCATCTCTGTCTGGTCTTTGAGCTGCTTTCCTACAACCTCTACGACCTCCTCCGCAACACCAACTTCCGGGGCGTCTCCCTCAACCTGACGCGCAAGTTCGCGCAGCAGATGTGCACCGCCCTCTTGTTCCTGGCCACGCCCGAACTCAACATCATCCATTGCGATCTGAAGCCAGAGAACATCTTACTGTGCAATCCCAAGAGAAGCGCTATCAAGATCATCGACTTTGGTAGCTCGTGTCAGCTCGGACAGAGGGTAGGTTTTCATACATCCTTGTACAGAGAGAGATGCAAATTGGCAATGCGAATTGCTTTGTTATGTTACAACACTACACTATGTATATTTTGTATCGTATGTATGTTCTTAGTACCAGTAAACTATGTCTGATCCTTTGTTTTTCATGTGAGGGAAACAAATATCCATGTTGAACTTATATTGGACAAATGAATACATTGAATGAATGAATTGAATGAATGAATACATTTTTGTTTCTTCTCCTTTGTACAGATATACCAATACATCCAGAGTAGATTTTACAGGTCCCCTGAAGTGTTACTGGGTATATCATACGACATGGCTATCGATATGTGGAGTTTGGGATGTATACTTGTAGAAATGCACACAGGCGAACCCCTCTTCAGTGGGTCTAATGAGGTAAGAGAAATAGATAGATTGAATGAATGGTTGATTGATTGATTTATGGATTGATGGATGGATGGATAGATAGATAAATGATATGTCTATCGATATGTGGAGTTTGGGTAAGAGAGATATACATCTATACTGAAAGAAAAAAGCTTTAATGGAAGAAAATTCACAAAATATTGACATTCTTAATTTTCATGACATGAAACCTTCCCCAGTCTGGTCCCAGCTCAAAGTTCCTCAAAATTGAATGCACTTGAAGAAAATCAGTGGTTTTACAGCAGATCTGTCAAAAGTCTCAAAACGTTTGGCAGATATCATTTATCTTTAGCCTTCAACAGTCCTTGTAAGTTCATATTTCATTCTTTTAAAAAACTTTCAATCTTTTCAATCTTGACCAGAACTGAGAATCAACTTCAGCTAAGACTGTATTAATCCATACCGGTTTAGATTATGTTGTCTATCATACTGGAAAGAAAATTAAATGAACATTTCTTCTCAAACTGCCATTGTTTTTCATGCAATGACTTGCAAAAACAAGAGGCCTACGAAAGGACTGTAGAGAAATGATATCAGTAGTGCATGTAACACTTAGTGAACTATACAATACGCTACAGCTTCAATTCCAGTGCGTCTGCGAGCTTAACAGGTTTTTAAGGTTAGTTAAAGAGAAGGTTGAGTTCTGGTGAGAGGTGAAAAATGATATGTGAGTGTTTTTCATTGTTTTTATGCAAGTTAGGAAGAACATCAGAGAAAAAATGTTCCCTGAAAAGCATGGCTCTTCACATTCCTTCATATTCTAAATTCGACATGTAACAGCTTAAAAATGAGGACCACATTTTTAAGCCACATGTTTGTGTAGTCCCATATACATCTTTCTGTGTACAGTGCCTGTTACTTTTACAAAGACTGGGCCAAATTTCTTATCATTTTGATGATTCCAGAACCTTGCAGTACACACCAATACTTATATGCTAGATGATCAACCTTTTCTGATCGATTCCACACTGTTTCTTTCACAATGCAATCGAATGACCAGAACTGGTCTTTATCTTTAACACCTATTAACTAATAAACCATGTTTCGTTTTGTTTTGTTTGTTGTTTTAGTTGGATCAGATGAACAAGATCATTGAAGTTTTAGGTATGCCACCCAACCACATCATAGAGCAAGCTCCAAAGGCTCACAAATACTTCATCAAGACTGAGAAGAACTGGGTACTCAAAAGGAGTCGAGATGGAAAGAAAGTAAGTCCGCAATTCATCAGTCTCTTTAATCAAATTGGCAACTCTGGTGCTATTGTCAGCTTTTTACTGATTCGTTTTTGTTTACTGGTTAGTCGTGTATGTGATCAGATTACACGTGAACAGGAGGTGTTGAAAAGCTAATTGCCAATTTGTATGGAAAAGCAGTAATGATTTTTTCATTATTCTGCCAATCTAAGGATTTTTAAATGCGTGGTTTCCTTTTTAAAATTCAAGTGTCAAACGTCACACCTGGAAATGCAACAAAATTAGACACAGTGTGTGTGTGTGCAGAATTTTCTCTCTCTCTCTCTCTCTCTCTCCCTCTCTCTCTCTCTCTCTCTCCCTCTCTCAGCTTGTGCTGCACACAATACATTTCATCTGGGCCTTATGCCACAAAGACCTCAAAAATTGATTGTATCTCTCCAAATCTAACTCCTACAATCAGTCGCATATATCTTCACCAATTCACCATCAATTATAACTTTACAAGCAATTTTTATGTTACAGAAAGATGTATTTCATTGTAAGATCCAATTGATAGTGAGCCAGTTTTTACGTCACAGGGATTTTGAATACTTGTTTTATTGTGTGTTAGTAAAGTAGCACTGTGGATTTTTGTTTTCATCACAGCGCAGTAGATTATATTTGTATAGAAGCTGCGCTATATAAATTGATCTAATTATTATTATTATTATCTTTCTTGTCCCAGTACAAAAGTCCAGGAACCCGGAAGCTTCAGGACATCTTAGGTGTGGAGCTTGGCGGGCCGGGTGGTAGGAGAGCAGGTGAACCGGGTCACACCGTCTCAGATTATCTCAAATTCAAGGACCTCATACTAAGGTATGTGTGAACGGCTATAGCGATGCAGAACTCTGCCTACAAGAACTGCACATGTCTGTTTCGACCCGGGACTGTCACGATACCTACGCCTAAGCCTAACCCTCAACTGAACCCAGTAGACCGGTTTACTAACATATTCAAATTGTATGCATAGTTTTAAAAACAAAATGTTCTTGAAGACCTGAAAGCTTGCCTGAGGCTTGACCAACATAGCAACAAGTAATGTATTCAGACTGGATTCAGAGTATTGTAGTTCATTCATTAATAACAGGTTAATGTAATAACTTGTCACTAGGTCACCAAGAAAGAAACATTCATAAATTTGAATATGTTAGAAAACTGTTCTATTGCAACAAAGTAAACAGTGTCTTATTGTGTCAGGCTATGTCGATTACAAAGACCCCATACCAGTGCTTATTTATGCACACAGAGTCGAGCCAGTGGAAGTTGCTATATATGCGTGCGTCACAACTATCTCTCAATATGCTATGCCCTTTGACAAGAAATGTGTGTATAGGCTCATACGTTCTCAGACTATCCCACACAACAAAGACCTCTTACAAAACTGAAATTTATATTTCAGGATTCATCCCGTAAAGAACATTCTTTTATCTGCGTCAAGAGAAAACTTTCACCTAGACGATATTGGTGCAATATATATACAAACGGTAGTGTGCATAAGAAGTTATGAAAATTGTTGCCTATGATAACTAGACGAAGGACTTAATAAACGTTCCTGGTACACGAAATAACAGATTTAAAAAGTAATCGATCCTAACCTCGTTCTTTCTTTCCTTAGGATGTTGGAGTACGATCCCGCCTCTAGGATAAAGCCCTACTATGCCCTCCAGCACTCCTTCTTCAAGAGAACAGCCGATGGCAGCACCAATACGTCCAATAGCACCTCGGCTAGTCCAGCCATGGACCAAGCCGGTAGTCCACCTGCAGAACATTCATCAGGTTCTAGCTCAGGTAAGAAAGAAAAGATAAACTGCAAGTTTGGATAATTGAATAGTTAGATAGGTAGATGGGTATATAAATAGATCCAATAGCACAGTTCAACCATGGACCAGGTCGGTAGTCCACCTGCAGAACATTCATCGGGTTCTAGCTCAGGTACGAAAGAAAAGATACTTCAAGTTTGGATAATTGAATAGTTAGACAGATAGATAGGTCCAATAGCACCTCAGCTAGTCCAGCCATGGACCAGGTCGGTAGTCCTGCAGAACACTTGTCAGGTTCTAGCTCAGGTACAAAAGAAAAGAAAAACTTCAAGTTTGGTTAATTGAATAGTTAGATAGATAGGTAGATTAGATAGGTAGATTCATTCAGTTGCTACATCAATCCGTTGTGAACATTTCAACCAAAATCAAGTTAATATAAGGATTTTAGTTGTTTTTGTGTGACATGCAACTACGGACTTGAATGCTGCTTTTTACAATATTTAACCTTCATTAGCGTATTCAAAGCTAATGAGATGCTAATTCATAGAATTAACACCCTCATGCGTAGCTGCCCACCAATACTATTTTGGAGGAATGATTTCTATTTTCTTTGCCTTCAAGCTATTGTTTTGAACCCTAGATTCCTCTCTTTTTCTGAAATATTCTGTTAAAAAAATAAACACAAAAAATAGACTGTATTCCTAATTTTGCCTCCTTTTTTGCTGTGAAAGGTTGGCTGGTATACCTATGGCTCTTTATGGCCCGAATTCACAAAGGAGGTTTAGATTTAACCCATGGTTTAAACCCTCATTTACATAACCCATGGTTTAAAATAAGCGCAAAATAAGCGTGAGACAAGTCAGAGGTCCAATATTAGAAGCGCGCAAGGCAGGGTACTCTTATTTTGCGCTAATTTTTAAACCATGGGTTATGTAAATGAGGGTTTAAACCATGGGTTAAATCTAAACCTCCTTTGTGAATTCGGGCCTATATGTCTGAAACTGCCATTTCACGTTTATTTCTACAAAATCATGATGATATGAAAAATTGGAGACTGATGCATTGTTTTGTTTGTATTACAGGAGGGGCTACAGGGGGCTCTAACAACGGTTCTGGATCTGGTGGACGGGCACAGTCCGACCCCACCCATCAGAACAGCACTTCAAACCACGCCCTGGGACACCAACACCCTGGCAGCTCGGCGGGGGCAATGGACTATGAGTCGATGTCGTCGCACTCCAGCTTGACGTCGGGGATGTCGAGCGGGGACGTCGCGTTTGCGTCATCGTCGAGCAGTGCTCATGGACACTCGAGTTCGCATACGTACCCGCATCCCCACTCCCACAGTCGTAAGCACCACCACCATCACTCATCACACGGACATAGCCTACCATCGCCGGCTGTTCCAGCCAGTAACGTGAATTTATCTCAAACAGTGTTACAAGCTCCCATAGTGACAATGGGTATCCCTACTATACCAGTAACGATGGGGATGCCTCACGTGCATCAAGCCGGTATCGTGGACGGTTACGTGTATTCCTCACATAGTTCGCTGGAGAATACACAAAGCAGCTCGTTAAGTAGTGGTTCGTTAAACATGCCTATGGGCGCTTATGCAATACCGACACACCACCACCCGTCGTCGACGCAACAGACGCTTGTAAACAATCCCCATTTACATGGGACGACGACGGGGACGGGGGGTATCGCGTTGACGAGTAATGTGAGCGGGGCGACCAGCGTCCCTGCAGCGTTTGCATTACCGGTGCAGTCAGCCGTGAGTACGGGGCTTGTGAACTCTCAAACGACGAGACAAGCGGACGATTCGCCGATGGTAGGTGTGTGTGTTCAACAGAGCCCAGTGGCGTCGCATTGACCTCTGCTGAGAACTTATTCTATTCACCTAGCTGCTAGGTCCCTCCGCTAGTTAGTCGGCTGACCCATCGTAGAATACCCTTTAGTACCTTGTGCGGTTTCGCAAATGAATGTCGCCCGCGGGCTTGTGGTGGTGGTGGATATATCTCGTGAAGCTCGCAATCGCTTCGGAATTGTAAAACGGAAACATCGCACCGCGTGTGTAGAAGTGTAGCAAAAGGAAACCTCTGTAGAGTGGAAAAGATTTAGCGAGGAATTCGGTAGGATCGCATCGTTTGTTTGGCTTTAGGAAGATTTGATCTTAGGTAGCAACAGGATTTCAATACATAGGAATGGCTGGCATCATCACCAAGAGTTTTGCATCGTCGTGATTCTACAAACTATGGTTACGATGTACCCCATCAGTGACAGATACCCTTCTTGGGAGATGTCTTCTTCTGTTCTCTCTTCAAAGACCTCTCAACCTTCACACCAATATGTCTCTCCTAGAAACAGATCATTAGGCGGTGGAACATATTACCCATTTCACTCCTTAGTACCAACAGGGCATCGTAAAACTTCAAAGGACCCTACCAGCCTGATCACCTACGAAGTTGCTGTATCAAAGACAAAATACTATCGGGAGGTCCCTGTATTAAGCCTATGGAAATGATTGAATTTAGTAGAATCCAGTAGTCAACCGGTCAAAGAAAACCAGCTCTCTAGATGTACATTTATTGAAAAGATGATACCGTGTGAAGTAGCCTTGTACTGATGGTCAATATCTTGAAGGAAAAGACCCTGATCCTAAATAGTTGGTCGTTTTTGTTGACAGGCCATGTGGTCTTTGAGCCTATCCTCAAGGACATTGGTGGAACCCTTGCCAGATTCCTCTAGAAACAGTTCCTCCACTGTCTTGCACATTTCTTACAATGCTTGTATAAAGACACAACATATCCTGTATCTGAAATTATATTGCACCATCAAACTTATACCTCAACTGGAACAAGGTTGGACAACGTTTGACCATCTTTTGAAAGGTTTACGTCAGACGATAAGTAGAAGCAACCATTTCCCATTTAAGAAAATGTATATTGCATCACCATCAAAACTACTTACATTTACCTCAATCAGAAACACACGTGGAAAAGAGTCATCTCTAATTCAATATTTTTGTAAGAGTTGTAAAATCAAAAGAAACCATGTCCTGTAATGCTACGAAGACTTATTACCTCAATTTCAAACAAAATGTGAAGACTTTCTGTACTATGACACGTTAGTAAAAGCCGATATCTGAAAACATCGAATTGTCGCCATAGCGATTTCATCAAAATGGTGTGTATTCAACAAAACAATGAAATATCACGGCCCTTCGGTTCACCTTCAAGAGTTCAATTTATCAATAATTTTCTCAGAAATATTGGCCATATGCTTGGAGAAAAGTGAACAAGAATAGTTTTGACCAAGTTTAATTTAATCTCTTCTAGTAAATGTGAAAACAACGTCAAGTTTCGTCTTGACCTGACCACATGGGGAAAAAAGGTACAGAACAAGAAAACGAAGATGGATAAAGTTAAGACGGAACAAGTCTCGTCGTAAGAAGCATTGCTTTGCAGCTGAATTTAAATGTTTTTTGTACAAAAATCGAGTTTATCTCACCCTCTCTTCTCTCCTACTATTTTCCTGAAAATCAGTATTGAATGGATTTTAATGAATATTCCAAATTATCCATGTAATAATTGTAATCTTTTGTATGGATCTCATATTGGTTAGGATGCCATTCTATGGAGCATGTTCTAAGTATTCAGGGGGTTCATCATACTAAAATGGTGTTTAATGAACGTAAAAAGGGCAACTTTCTCTTATATAGCGATTAGCTGCTTTCCTTTTGTGAACAGATATAATATAAGGCTGCATAAAATATGAGAATAGCAAAGTCCAAAGTTTAAATGATTTGACAACTCTTTTCCACCTAAAGCATTAAAAGTGATAGCAAATCAGAAGCCACAAGATGCACATACCGAGGGTATTTTCAATGAACTGATGTGGCAACTACATTGCACTGTCAAATCTCTTTTTAATCAAAGGGCAAATGTCCATGAGCTCATTTGCCAGTTTTCGCAAGTGTATCGTGAAATGATTGTATCACCCCCTTTCCCTCTGTAAAAACAATATGTTGGTTTATGTGGGGGTTTTTTAACAGCAAGGCATGTAATACGCAATGCCCTTTATATGAGATACATATTTTCATGATAAAGGTTTTTAATTTGGTTTAGATACAACATTATCCCTTCCTTCAGGGTTACAGACTGTGAGGCACTTTGTTTTTAAACAAAAATCATTAAACACATCATTAAAAGTTCTGAAATGTTAAGTATGGGTTTTTAATTTTTCCACTAGGGGAGGTTGGAAGAAAATTCTTGCCAGTTTTTAATCCCTAGATTTATTTTTAAGGTGTGAAAATTACTGGACTTATAAAACAAAAGTTAATCTACCTCCATATAACCCCATATATTCATTCTTGTGTATTGCACAGAAACATTGTCCACGACTTGGATGTTAATCACAATTTTACTCCTTTTTATCTGGTTGTCGTGTTTTATCAGTGAAGTTTTCGACAATTCCAATGCTATTTTTACAAGGTGATAGTTTTAGGATGTAGCAAGTTACAGACCTCAGATGAGAATTCTCCTTTTCCTTATCAATATTTTGAAATGGTAACGATGAAAGTGCAAAAAAACAATAGAAATATGTGGGTTTGTACAGAGTTGTGAGAAGAAAAAGACCGTATTTTTGGAGAGTTGGTATTCTGTATATTTCGGCTGAAACTGAAACATGTGAAAATTCACACAAAAGGGCAGGGACACAAAACTTTTCAAAATCCCCTCCCTGTTTAATACACTCGATCACTACCATACAACTGAACATGTGTTTTTACTAGCCACACATCGTTTTTGAACCTAATGTGTCTGTGAATTTCTTAGTCTGTTCTGGTGAAACTCTATATTCTCCCCCAGTCTCTCTCTCTCTCTTGAAATAGATGTAGATATTTAGGTTTGTATGGTATAGATAAATTTTATGCGATTTACCTCGAATTTGAGATGTGCACTTTTCTCCCGACCCCGCTCCTGTTCTCTGTCATTATTTATATTTTCATTCCTACTGTTTTTCTTTTGCCTTTCTCTCATCTCGCACCTGTTTACCTATTCTCTCGTTCCCACTCATTACTATTTATTGCTCCTTTTATATCTCTTTCTTTATCACACTCTTTTATCTCTCGTTCTTTAGCCCATTTGTTATTTTAATCTCTGACTCTTCATTTTCTCCTCTTTCTCTTCCCCCATCACTTGCAAAACTCTTATGTTTTTCTCCCTTATCTCTCCTTCATCTCTCATGTTCTCACTTAATTCTATCATCTTCCATCTTTTATTTAATCTCTCTTCCTCTCTATCTTTCTCTCCGGTCTGTTTATGTTCTCTTTTCTCTGTGCCATCCCTTCTCTCTGTCTCTCTATCCCCTTCCCTCTCTCTATTTCTCACCCCTTCTCTCTCTCTCTCTCTCCCCCTCTCTCTCTCTCTCCCCCTCTCTCTTTCTCCATCCTGCTTTTACCTTTGCATTGAACTCATATGTACAGTATAAAGAGAAAAGAATTGTAAAGACTTAAAAGAAAGATTTACAAAGATGAATGGAAATTGTACAGAGCAGCATCCTTGTTGTACCTATTTTTGAATCATGTATATAGTAAATTATGAGGTCGGGTACGACAAACAAACAAAAAAAAAAGTTGAAAATGTTATTATGAATATTATGACTGGCAGATGGTTTCCAAGCTTTTGAACAGATATATTTATTATTTCTGTCGTTTTGTTTTTTTTATAGTCAGATTTCTTTCATATTATATGGGTTACTCTGTCAAATGTTCTTGTAAGAATTTTTTTTCCCAGTTGTCTTGAAATGTTTGAATAACACTTCTTTTTTCTCTGTTGAAATTATGATTCTATAAGTTTGGTTGCATTAATGTACAATTTTATGCATGGATTCTTTTTAAAATGTTTGTTAACTACTGATTTGCATCATGAATTTTAATTTGTTTTCACTTTTTATCTTTTATCTTTGTAATTTCTAATGAAATCTAGCTGTGCTTCAAGGTCTATCGAAATACATGTTCATATTACAGAGCTCTAAAGGCATAACTCACATTTTTAAAAGTAGCTGGTTGTGGAGCTGCTCTCGTGTATATTTATCACCATTTTATATTTGACAGTGACAGAAGGGTATTACCAATACACAATTTTTTTTGCCGTCCGTGCTCATCATAGAGAAATTAGTGTTTCATTGTAAAGAAACAGAATTTTTGTTCCATACAAATCTCATCTTTTGTCGTCTGCATTATAAATGTGGACTAAAATAAGCATAGTTTGCCGTTTAAATCATCTTTTTTGAGCCGGAAGGACGTTTCACTCATATACAGAGTGAACACCATCCAGGCTCTGAACACACAAAATGCTCTTAACACGTTTTGTCAATTTAAATTAGAAGACTTCACTTTGTTTAATGCTAGCAAGAAAGATGCCAAAAAAAGATAATCTGTTAATGTTTGTTATTTGAGCTGTGAATGGTTTACAAATTTGATAAGTAAACTATCATGTTATGAACAAAAGGGGGCAGTGTTCATTTTAATAATGAGGGGGTTACCCCTTAACACAGCCTAATCTATAAATAGACCTTGAAGCATATTATACATCATTATGTCTGAACCTTTCTGGTAAAGTGTCAAGACCCCATTTTTTGTGGTAATATATTATTTAAAGTTCTTTTTTTATCTTTCCGTTTCTGTACTTTTTAGTTGCGTTTTACCACTGCCCGTTGTTTTCTATGCCTGTATTTAACAAACACACATACATGTACACACCTCATAGCTGTAGCAATGTAAAAAAAAACACTGGATTATTTATACACGTTTTTCTCTTTTCAGTATCTTTATGTAAGAACACCAGTCAAGAAAACCATTGAATATGAATAGGTACTGTAGGTAATAATTCAGGTGCGAGCTGATTTACGTTTCAAATGACGTTTTTGGCTGGAGAGATAAACATGGGCATGTACAGTCGTGCATGTGTTCTTGACAATTTAAGAAAAGTAATTGTTGAACAGTGTCTGATCATAAACTAAGAAAATTGATGGTTATTAGTTGCCTCTTCAAAATGTTTACCTGGGTCACAATCGTTCATTAAGTTGATTTTCAGAATACAGCTACCAGTATTAATGGGGACAAGGGATTAAAACTCATTCAGTAAACGATTAAGGCTCGTTTAGACATGATGCGACCAAACCGCAGCATTTAAATTTAAAAAAATTGTTTCATGACGTAAAATGTGATACGCTTTGTATCTTATTACACAGAGCTTAGTGAATATGCACGACTCCTTTGTTGTGCGCAGTTGCCATTGATTTACACTTTATAAAAAAAAACAGCGACAACTACTTTGCAGCACTTTACCATGCCATAAGTGAACAAGCTTTTTAGCTCATTAGTATCATTAGTATGATGAAACGTCATTTGAAACGTAATTTAGGCATGTTGTGAATGGATAAATTGATTGTAATACGAATAAGGAGGACTTCTTTTTTATCCTAAGCTGCGCAATAATAACCTATGATGTAGTAACCGTCTGCAGTAGTGTATTTATGGTCTCTGTATGTGGACTGGTAACCATTTCTCACAAGTAGTAATATATTAAGCTGTACTCCCATTGCCATTGGAATTGTGACTTTTTACCAGACTGGGCATTATCCATGTGAGAGTTTTTATGAAGCAAGCCATGAGCTTGAAGTTCTCTCTCGTGTTCTCTTTCTGCCAACTATTTGTATGTGTATCCCGAATGGTCCAAGCGTTACATTTTAACGTTTCCAAGGAATTTCAATTTTGAATAAAGAATATTATAGAAATAATAGAAATATTCAGATTAATGATATGCTGTATTAACTAACACGAGCTGCTTTCGTAACATGGGTTTCTTATCAACCATTCATCAAAATTGTTTGTTAGGGAATGACATTGAAGATAATTTTTTTTAGCCATTCTGTAACTTTTTAAAAACTTCAATATTTTATGAATTTGATGAATGGTTGATAGGGAACTCGACTCTGGTGAAAGTACTCCATATTAGTTTATATAATCATGTCATTGATTTGTAAATTTTTATTCAAGTGTCTAAAATATTCGCTATTCAAAATTGAAAATTATCTGGAAGTGTCATTCTGTAACGCTTTGAAATTACCCGAGCATGCGGTGCATGCACATCGTACCCACTGACCTGATTGTAGTGTACACAATTTGATTGTGTGTACGTAGCTGTGTGAGCCCAACCCGTTTCCAATGCACAGTTTGCACTTAAAGCACAATTGGGGCTGTACACCACATTGGGCACCCACAGGTTTGTGTCACAGAAGAATTATATGATGCAATCTTTACACCGTATCTTGAACCCATTTTATGAACTCCAATGTAGATATGTTCTTTTTATTTTTTTCCTTCTCTTTTTTTAAAATGAAGATAATAGCAATGTAATCTTGGATAAGTAATATAGGAAATGGCAACATGTTTTAATGAGAATTTTTGGGAGCTCTCCATGACACTTGTGTTGTCCTGTAAATAGCCATCTATTATAAATGTGCTCAATGAATTAAACCATTTCTGCCATCAAAAAAAAGATCATGTGTGAAGGAAATACTTTATTGATTTGTATATGTGGTAATGTTAACGAGTGATGATGATGATGACAATGGTGATGATGGCGATGGTGATGATCGTGTTGATGATAAGGTGATGATGGGGATGATGATGGTGATGGTAATGACAGTGGTGATGACGATCATGATGATGATGGTGATAATGATGGTGGTGATGATGGTGATGGTGATCTGATGATGATGATGGTGATGATGATGGTGGTGATGATGATGGTGATGATGATTGTGATGGTGATGATGGTGGTGATGATGGTGATGAGGATGGTGGTGCTGATGATCGTCTTGATAAGATGGTGGTGCTGATGATCGTGTTGATAAGATGGTGATGGTGGTGGTGATGATGATAATGGTGATGAATAGGATGATTATGATTGTGATATTGATGATTATGAAGAATATGACGATAAGAACACAGATGGTATTGATGACGATTAGGATTATGGTAATGATTTTATGATGATGGCGATGACGATTAAGGAGATGATAATGATAATGATGATTATGATGGTGAAGATGATGATGATGACGATGGTGATGATAGTGAGCATGATGATGATAAAGACAATGGTGATGACAATCATGGTGGTGATGATGATGATGATGATTTTGACGATGATGATGAGGGCGATGGGAGAAAGAGAGAGACAAACACACACATACAGTGTCATACACCAAACTATAATGTATTTGGCACAAGAGGGCAGCATAGTGCTACTTCAAACTGCGATGCGAAAGGCAAAATACATGTACGGGTATCCTACTTTTATCATGATGATAATGATGATTATGATGATGATGATGAGGGCGATGGGAGAGAGAGAGAAAGAAACACACACACACACACACACACTTACATTGAGTGGAAATCGGGGACAGGTGTTTTATACCGTAAAGTGGGGACATTATAATAAACGCCCTGACAATATTGACTCATTTTTATTTATATTTCATTTATTGCCTCATTTAAAGTGAACCGAAAGTTTCATAAGGGGATTTATTTTGAAGAGAGTACTTCACATTCCAATCGAGGGCCCCAAAGAATACACAGGTGTGTGGGTCGTGTGAACGTTTCGGTGATAAATAGAGGAAATGTTTATGCATGGGCTAAGAGAGAATTACAAATTCCAACTGGGGCCCCAAAGAACAGGTGTATCGATCGTGTGAACATGTTACTTATACATGTAAATAGAGGACATGTGTATAAATGGACTAGGTAAAAATTTCACATTCACGTTTGGACTGGGAGCAGGCGCAGATCCAGGGGCCTTGCCCCCCTCCGCCAAAGAGAGAGAGAGAGAGAGAGAGAGAGAGAAGGAAAAGATGGGAAAGAGAAGAGAAAGGGAACGAAAGAAGAGGAAAAAGAAAAGAAAAGGGGGAAAAGAAGTAGAAATCGGGGGCGCGAAAAGCCTTGCCTCCCAGGCTTTTGCCTTCCTCCCCCTCCCAGCAACAACAAAAAGAAGGAAGGAACGGAAAAGAAAAACGATAAAGAGGAGATAAAGGGAGGAAAAAAGGAGGAAGAAGAAAAGAAAAGAAGGGGGATATCAGTACCGATTTTCCCGTCAACAAGTTGTGGATCGGGGGGCCAACTGGCCCTTGCCTCCCCCCTCCCCCCAAAAAAAAGAGAGAAGGAAGGGATCAAAAAGGAAGAAGAAAAGAAAAGGGTAAAAAGAAAATGAGGTCAGTTCATTCAGTTGCGATTAATCCCGCCAACAACGTGTGGATCGGGGAGGCCAAAAGGCCCTTGCCTCCCCCCTCAACAACAAAGAGAGAGAGAGAGAGAAAGAGAGAGAGAGAGAGAGAGAGAGAAGGAAGGGTATCCTTTTTTTTATTCACCCCAAAAGTGATGTTAAACCCATTTTTATCTCACTTTTTTTTTATGGTCAGTTTTTATTCTTTTCTCTCTTGAAACAAATTATAATCATAGTACAAATTACAATCATCATATGTAACGCTCACTGCAAATGTGATGACATTATAAATCAGTATAAATTTTGTCTTACAAACGGCTTCAAAAGAAACTTACATAGTTAGTTCCTATACATCATTTTTGAAACAAAAATTCATATTTTCAAAGAAAACATATGCAGTTGTATAATCCAAAATTTTTGTTTTAACAATGTAGCAACTTATACTTCTTTTATACTGTTGTCCTGAGAGAAAAGTTTTCTCTTTTTGTTAACCCTACCCGACCTCTCCTTATCCTTATCCCCCCCCCCTTAACCGGTGGACGACTGGCTCTGGGTTCCAATTGTTTGTCTAATACTCAGGTTTTCCCATTTAGAAAAATGAATAGTGAGAGTTCCCTCATTGCTGCCAATTTCCTTTCTTCTACTTTATCCCCTATTATACTATTCTTTATTTCATTAAAAGAGGGTGGTTTTTAAGTTCTCTATTTCTATAAATCAGATATTTAACAAGAATTAAAACATGATTCATTAATTGATATTTTCCTTTATTTCTCTCCTCTTTCCCATACAGAATTTCCTCCAAACTACAGTTATGTATTTCAAAGTCTAAAAATCTCGTGCACATTCCCCACACTGATTGTGCAAATTCACAAGTATAGAATAAATGTTTATATGTTTCTTCATCTTTTTCGCAAAATGAGCATAAGTTAGTCGAGACAAGACCAAAACGGAAGAGGTGATGGTTTGTATATAATATATTATGTATAAGTTTGAACTGAAACTCTCTTAATCGACTGTTAAGTGTACACTGTCTTAGTCTTAAAAATATGTTTTCTATTTCCTTACAGGAAAAACCATAGTTCCTTCCAATTCTCTCAAAAACCAAAGGTTTAAAATCATCTTTCTTTATTAATTGTACATAAATTTGTTTTGATTTTAGATCAGCTATATTAGTTGTTTTCTTCCCCAAAGTGAAATCAGTTCCAGAATTATTTTTTCTTCTCCCTTTCTAAAATTATTTTTCCAACAAACTGGTAAACAGGCATAAAAGTGCTTGATCTTTTCAATTTCATTTACTTCAACACCTAAATCGATAAAATGCCTGTCACATTTTAGTTTACCATCGTTTTCCAAAATATGTTTTAATTTGTAAATTCCTTTGTCATACAACCTCTTATCGTATATACAACTTCCTTTATATCGAATAAGTTTATTATTAAAAATTACCACATCACCAATGTCTATACTCCTTATATGTCTCGTATTCACCCAATCTTCTAATAAATCCATATAAAATTGTGGAGCTGTCACTTTTAATAAACTTGGTATATAGTCACATGAAAATATCAAATCTCCACCCACGTGTTCAGTGACAAAGTTAAAATATTGTTTCCATTTCATGTCTTCATCTTTGTTTAGAAGTTTTTGAATCCACATAATTCGCTGCGATTTAACTTGTGCAGAAAAATTTAACATCTTTAACCCCCCTTGCTTATAGTCTAAAAACATGGTGTTTCTATTGATTTTATCTGTTTTTCCTTTCCATATGAAATCAAAAGTTAATTCATCCAGTGAATCATAAACCCATTTTGGAACAGGAGTAAGTGACGCCCGATAAAGAACTTTAGAATAAATGTGCACCTTCAATAGTTGAATCTTACCCATAAGTGTTAAATCCCTTTGCTTCCAAAAATTTAAAAGTGTTTTTATTTTACTTAAGATTTCTTTATAATTTAGATCTTCTTTCTTGTGTTCATCGAGGAAAAGAAAATCCTAAAACCTTAAGAAAGTCAACTATTTCGCCAAAAGCAAAATCACAATCTAAACGTTGACATAAACCTAACCTTAATATTTTAGTCTTGTCGTTGTTTATTTTCAGTCCAGAAATTTTTCGAAATCTGCAAATAATACTTTTAACCTATTAATTGATTTTTATTGCGAACAAAAATTGTCATATCATCCGCATAAAGTACTAGTTTAGTTTCCTTATCTCCAAAATTAATTCCGTCCACCAATTTATCTATTCGTAATTTGTGTGCCATTACTTCAATACACAAGATAAAGAGGTACGGAGAAAGAGGGTCTCCCTGTCTTACTCCCCTTTCTACTTTGAAATAACCAGTGGACCCTCCTTCATTTAATACACAACTTAGAGTGTTCATGTATAAAACTTTAACCCACTTTTGAAAGGATGGACCGAAACCAAATGACGACAGAACTTTTTGAAGAAATTGATGTGAAATTGAGTCAAAAGCTTTTCGAAGTCTACAGCTAACAAAAAACCAGATAAATTGTAACGGGATGTATGAAAAATAATATCATCTATAATGCGAATGGCCTCACCAATATTCCTCCCTTTCATGTAGCCCACCTGATCTCCCATAATGATCTCATTTAATACTTTCTTGATTCGCTTAGCCAAAATTTTTGTTAAGATTTTATAATCGACATTAAGAAGGAAATGGGTCTATAATTTTTCAGTGAAAAGGGATCTTTCCCATCTTTAGCGATTAACGTAATTACAGCTTGTTTTTGAGACGATGCTAATTCTCCTAATCTATATGCTTCATTCAAGGCATCTTTAACTAAATCTCCAATATCCGGCCAAAAGGTACGATAAAATTCTGAAGAAAAACCGTCATTTCCAGGTGATTTGTTCTGTTTTAATTCTTTAAGATTTCTAGGCATTCTTTATTACTTATAGATCCTTCACAGTATTCTCGAGATTTTTCAGTCAATTTCGGTAAACCTTGAAAGAAACTATTATAACAATTATCCGAGCACTCGTACTCTACTTTACTGTACAACATGCTGTAAAACTTCCGGATTTCTTCAGTTATCCTTTTTTCATCGCAGCAAATAGCACCATCTGAGGTTTTAATTTTTTTAATAGTACTCTTTCTTTTGTTATTTTGCATTAATTGATTGAAATAACGCGAATCCCTTTCTCCGCTTTCGTACCACGAGGCTCGTGATCGAATCCTAATTCCTTCATTTACATAGCTATAAACTTCCTTTAATTTCTTTTTTGTATTTTCCAATTTTTCTAAAATATCTGCATTAGTGCTTTCCGTCAATTGTTGTTCTAAACATTGTATTTCTTTTTCTAAATCTGTTCTTATTGTTCTTCTTTGATCAGCCAATTTTTTGAAAATTTTTGTGTAAAGCTCGAATTTTCATTTTAAAAAATCCCATAACAACCTTTTGTCTTTTATTTTAGTTTGTAGTTCGTTTTTTAACTGACAAATTTTCTTTTTTAACTCTCTAACATAATCTTCATTTTCACATAAACTATTATTGAATTTCCAATATGACCCTTTTCTTCCATTCGTTTTATTGACTGTTTTGTCAAATAAACGTAAAAATATTGAATGATGATCAGGGGCAACAGATGGAATTATATCGCACTTCATAACCATTTCCTCTAGACATTCCGATATTATCCAGTAATCTAGTCTACTTTGCATAAAGGGATTGTTTTGCATATAAGTGAATTGCCTTTTTAAAGAATGCCTACATCTCCAAATATCCAAAAGCTGCAAATCTTCCATGAATTTTTCAAATTCTCGATTAAATCTTTTCTTTTCTTTTTTCTATTCTTTTAATTGATCGATACAATGAGCATACAATAGAGTTGTAAACAAAGTAAAGTATTATACGAAGTACACGAAGGACAGCAATTCAATTTTATCCATCAAACATAATTAAATTCAAAAATTTTACAGTCCGAATGAGAGAGAGAGAGAGAGAGAGAGAGAGAAAGAGACCCAGAAAGAGACAAGTGAAAAAGATCCAATAAAGGCTGAGAATCTCAATCCACATATTTACAATTAATTCTAATATTTTGCTATTAATAGAAAATAGGGACCTATTGCGGGGGGGGGGCATGAGTGTAGACAAAACTATCGGGGAGCCTTGGGGGTGGTCATTCAAAAGGGCCCTTTTTTAGGGGGCGGGGGTAGCTGGCGCCAGTCGTCAGCGTTAGCCACAAAGCCATGTCCAATTTTAAAACTACATTCAACAGTCCCTTAATGCCAGGTATAATTTTAATTTCCATTCCCCTGCATTATCTTGAACTGTCCGTTTTCCTTTCTTGAAATTACACTACTGCCCCATTCTATTATTTTCCTGTAGGGATATTGAAAGTGCTTGTCCTCCCAGACAAAGACTGCAAAGATCTGTAATAAGAAACATAATTGTATCAACTTTAAATTCGAGAGAGCTGGCTTTGTGTGAAATTAATTTCACCAGAGGTGAAAATGAGCCACTCCTCGCACTTAATAAGGGCCACTCACCAGAGATGAAAAAGGGCACTTATCAGAAGGAAAAAGGGCACTTATTAGAAAGAAAAAGGGACACGTATCCAAATTAAAAGGGGCACTTAAAAAGTAAAATGAGCATCTCTCAGATTTGAATACGGGCAATTAAAATAGGTGAAGGGGGCACTTAATTATCAGAGGTGGTAAGAGGCATTTATAAGAATGTGGAACGGACAATTATTATAAGTAAAAAGGGGCACTCTAGGGGCACCTACAAAAGTCCCCCTGCCTCCGGCTCCGCCGCCTCTGAGTTAAGGCATTTAATTACGGTCAGATGAGCATATTTCGATACCTTATTTTTGACACTGGCAGGACACTAATTGGCGTGGGGTCCAGGGGGCGGAGACCTCAGAAGCTCAGGGGTTTTGGGGGAGGGGGAAGCTCGAGGCCCCCGGGCCCCGCCGTTCTGCGGGCCCTGACATGTAGGCCTCTAAATAAGCATATATCTTGCCTGACTGTAAATTTAGGAATTTGTCATTTTTCAACAAACGCATAAAAAAGTATAATTTACTAAAAAGGGAGGAAAAATCTCGGAAAATTATGTCATATAAGCAACATTTGTAAATCACCGGTATTGAATTAGAAATAAACCACGTTTGAACTTTATTGGGGGTGGGGGGGGGGGGCAACTGCCAAACCCCCAAGCCCCCGTCAGTGGGCCAGTGGGCCCCCTGATCTACACCTTGTTGGCGGGAAAAATCGCAACTGATCTCCCCTACCTTTCTTTAGGTTTGCTGGGGAGGCAAGGGCCTTTCGACCGATCCATACGTTGTTGGCGGGATTAATCGCAACTGATCTCCCTTCTTTTCACCCTTTCTTTTCTTCTTCCTCTTTTTCCCCTTTTAGCTCACCTCTTTCGCTTTTCCTTCCTTCTCTCTTTTTTTTGGCGGGGGCGGGGAGAGGCAAGGGACGTTTCCCCCCGTTTCACAACTTGTTGGCGAGAAAATTGCAACTGATATCCCCCTTCTTTTCCTTTCTTCTTCTTTTTTTCTGTCCGTTTATCTCCTCTTTTCCTTTTTTCTTTCCCTTTCCGTCCTTCTCTTGTTAATACTTGGCCCCCAAGATATAATAATAAGTGCATAAATGTTATTTCAAAATGTTTAACCTAACGATTTTTTTTCTCCACTTTTGGTTGGTTTACTCGATTCCTAGAATAAATTTCTACAGGATTTTTGTGTTTGCTGTGTTTTCATTTTAAGAAAAGCTAAATAGAATAAGGTTTTTCAATGTTTAATTTTTTTGACTGCCTATCCCATGCAGGTTTAGTGCATAAAAAGATAATAATTAATAATTAACAACATTTGTATAGCGCTTATCACAAAATATGTCTCTAAGCGCTTAAGAAAAATAGAAAGAGAAGGAATTACAGCCAAATATTAAGTTATACATAATAGATAGTGGACAATCGAGGGGGCTGCATATGCAAATGAAAAAGGCTATTTAACAAAAAAGTAGGTTTTTTAATCTATTAATCTATTTTTAAGCATAGTGAAAGTTTCATAGTTCCTAAATTCAAATTATATTTAATTTTGAGCTGAGTAAGTTGAGGTAGGGGTGGCTGGCACAAGTTTCTTTTTAAATCTAGGCCCCGGGGGCTTACCAAAAATAATCTAGAAGAGGACGATTGTAAAAACATTTCTGACATTTAACAAAAACAAATTATTAATATTAATATGTACTACAACTATACTTGATAAGATTTTATCAGAATGGAAGGAATAATATCAGATCAAAATTTAGGCCTACGATTATGATTATTCAAATGTACTTGCTTGGGATATTTCTGTGGTATGCTGTATTCATATAGGAGAGATTTCAGCAAATTAATTCTTCATATTTTTCTTTAAAAGGGAGCTTCCACCCGGATATTATCTTGGTTTTCTTAAAAGCAGAAAATGAGAGAAACTAATTAGTGAAAGTTTGAGCAATATCCGATTAAAAATGTGAAAGTGATGAATATTTGAAGTCATCAGTGCAAAACATATTGTCAACTCTGTGATGTATACATTTGCAATGATTAAACATGTGTTAAGGGTGAATGTATGATTCAAATTATTTTTAATACAGGACAAATGGGAGGGGAGCTCGCAAGATACGTCACAGAATTGCCAATTTTTGTTTGATTTATCGCAATTTCAAACATTCATAACTTTCTGATTTTTTTATCGGATTTTGCTCAAACTTACACTGACGCGTTTCTCTCATGTTTATAATTTCTTTTAGACTGTTACGGTGACGCTCAGTGGTGTAGCCTAATTAATAGCTCAGGTATGGATCGGCACTTGTATTTATTTATTTATTTATGATATTTAGACAGGGTGACTCATTATCACCAATAATGGTGGACTGCCATGAGGCCCTGTTAAACATAATAAGAAACAATTGTTTAAAAACAGATATAATAATAATAATGACAAAATCATGAACATAAACCCTTAATAGCAACAAAGAATAAGTAAGAACATCATGAACATGTATAAACATATTTACAAAATATTTGGTATCCTCGTAACGAATGAATGGTTTGTTTGTTTTGTTTTGCTTTGCTTTTTTGTTCAGGAAAACGTATTAGGGAAAAATACAGTAGGGATACCAAAATTGTTATATACATATTTACAACAACAACAAAAATATTACAGAATAGTAAATTACTGGATAATATGCAAAATTAATGCATGTAAACTAGTTCAGCAATTGAATGTACACTCTTAAATACCAATAAAAATACAAATATATTTATAACTGATAATAAATTATATGAAATCGTTCTTTCAGTTGTATGATTGTAGGGGGGGGGGGAGGGGCAATCGACTTTCTTAGTGAATGAAAGCTGGTATTTCAAGGTCATTGAGTGGGTCCTATTGTGATTCCTCCGCCTATTTTTCTGTCCTCTTCTCTTTCTTCTCTTTTTTCCTCTCTCCTCTCACATTCCCCCTTTCCCCTTTTCCACTGTTTGATCAGTAAGGGGGGGGTACCCCTTGTCCCAAGCTACGCCACAGATAAACGACATGTATATGGATATTCTGATTTGGAATATTAGTCATGTTACGTTAGGCTTTTCTGGGGCTTTTCTCGCCATGTCGGGCAAACCTTGGCTTTGGCGAATGCGTCGATCAAATAGCCACTAACAACGACTGGTTTACAAAGCTTTAGCATTATCATGAAAATTCTATTTGCAAAGTTACGAGCTGCAGTTACCTCACGTCATAAATTTTCCCCACTTTTTCCCATTGTTTGTTATTAAACCGAATTATAAGGCGCGGCGCTGGATAGATATATATTAATCTCAACGACGAATGCAAGTCCACGGCGCGCGTAAGCGGAGGGCAGACAACCGGTGCGGAGATCGCGAAAACCATGCACTTTCGACGCGATATGAAACTCTCCTCGTTTTGTTCATTGCACTTCTAGCTCTAGAGCAGAGAAACTTTCGGAACTGGTGTTTCTGGATTCGTACTCGAAGGACAATGGATCATATTTTTCTCGCTTCGCTTTCAAGATAGATCCTTGCATTCTATGGATAATTATTAGAGGATTCACAGTGACTGGGACGTTAACATTTTGAGTAATATCTGTTTGCCGTTTGTGGAAAAACGAATTTTGCGTCTCGTCTTGGAGCCAAAAACTTTCTGAAAGATTGAACCCTCCTCGGCGGTGCCACGATGGTACTGCTACCCCGGGGTTCCGCGGTAAGCGGCCTTGGTAGAACTGCTAGAAGTAGTATGCTGCGTCTGAATTGTTTTCTTGTTGGTGTTTTCTGTATTTTTGTATCAATTTCCACCTATACTTCCAACGCTCAACGATTATATGGACATACCACGACAGGACTTGTGAACGCAAGATATGTGCCGGCATCTTCAGTCAGGTAAGCCCTCCAAAATGTTGTGAAAAAAGAAAGATTGCAATTATCGTCTGACGTCTGCATGTGCAGGGAATTTTTGCTGACAGTTAGTCTACTTCTACTTGATCCATGGTTTCTTTCTAATCCAAGGTTTTGATTGGTATTTTGCTTTAGAAAGCCAAGTTGGACAAAACAGAGAAAAGAATGGATATTCCCCTTTTATAAAGTCTAAAGGTTTAAATTGTATGTCATTTGTAACAAGAAAGAAAGATTCATAAACTTCTTATTAGACATCAATTTAGACCTCATATATTTTTGTTTATTAATTGAGTCAATAATAATTTGTAAAGTTGTTTGCTATCTTATTATCAACCTAAAATATGACATACCAAATAACATTCCAGACATTAATCATATTATGAATACAAACGACTTAGAGATAGAGAGAGAGAGAGATGTGTGTGTGTGTGTGTGTGTGTGTGTGGGGGGGGGGGTAATCAAATAGTCAATTGGTTCCATTGTCTTGACTAATTAATGCTTTAATGATTTACTTTATACAAGATTAATGAACAAATCAATCAACCAACCCACTAATCAATCAATCAATCAATCAATCAACTAACCAACCAACCAAGAAGTGTATCATTCAATCAACAATGCAATCAATTAATCATTCATTAATGCATTTGCTGAAGCAGTCAATTTATTATAGAATTAGTATTTACATTAAACCATGTATAGGAATATGGTGCATATAATGAGTAATTGCAACAATGACAGGATGACCAATCATGACAGCTTTGCATGTATAACAGGTGTTAGTTGGAACTACCTGTTACATGAGTACTAGTTCCTATGACACTATTGACACTCTTGTCTCTTGAGTGTATTTCTATGGTGGCCCTGAAGGGACATCGCAAATAGACGAAATCGCCAATTATTCGCGACGAAATTGGCGATAAAATACACGACGTCGTATATTTTATCGTGAAAAATTGGCGATAAAATACACGACGTCGTATATTTTATCGTGAAAAATTGGCGATAAAATTGACGACGAAATTCACGCCTGGCTGCTTCCGTCGCCAATTACGTCGCGAAATTATTTTACTTGCTTAGGCGGTACGCGACTTTGCGTTTTACACCCTGGCCTGGACCTTTTCCCAATAAATTTCAAGGAACCGACTGGGAAAAGTCTATCCATGACAAGATATTGCGCGCACGTAGCTCTTCTGCAATGCTCAACGTACGTCCTATATGTCCAGTGTCGCGGTACGCGGTACATGTACTTTTGTATCGAGACGTGCGAGTGAGAGAAAAACAACGAATAACAACAGAAGGAAATAGAGAAAAACAATAAATAATTAAAGAACAGAGAGGAAACAAAGAATGTCATAAGCAGAGAGAAAACAAAAACTAACTTGAAAGAAAGAGAAATTAGAGAAGGAATTAATCAAAGTAAGGAAAGAGAGAAACCAAATAATATTATGGTTTTTGTGGTTTAATTCCGCCTTCTTCAGGGTTTCAATTTTTGACGTGTAGCCTACTTTCAAACCATTTGCTGATTCGGACCCCCTAACACACGTGTACACATATCGACACATACACAGACTACACTCGACATAATATGTGTAATGGTAATGTAATACATAAACTGTGATTTAAATATTGCACTCGTACCATTTTCTATTATTGTGGGATCACGTCTTTCATTTTTAAATTCATGTCATTTGTTTCTAAGACCTAATTTCTCTAATTCTCTTGACCCCTCTCCCTTCATATTTGTTTTCTAAGACCTCCCCCCTCATCTCTCTTCATATTTGTTTTCTAAGACCCATTTCTCCCCCATCTCTATTCATATTTGTTTTCTAATTAGACCTCTCTCTCTCGACCCACTCTCTCTCTCGTATGTATTTCTCAGACCCCTCTTTCTTTCTCTCTCATTAACCCCTCTTCATATTTGTTTCTAAGGCCTCTCTCTCTCTCTTCATATTTGTTTCTAAGACCCCCTCTCTTTCTCATTTCTTGATATTTGTTTCTAAGACCTCTCTCTCTCTAGCTCTCAATTCATGATATTTGTTTCTAAGTAGACCCCCTCTCTTTCTCACTTCTTGAATTCATATTTGTTTCTAAGACCTCTGTCTCTCTCCCTTTCTCTCTTTCTCATTTTAAATTCATGATATTTGTTTATAAGACCTCTCTTTCTCTCTTTTTCCATTCATCACTTTGTCTAGTGTAATGTACAGACACATAACATATAAAGGAAATTATACACCAGTTTTTGTATAAATGCTGCATCAACGTACGTCTGCGCATGTACGATTCGATTTGGAACTGGCGCGCCCGATCGAGGAGCGTAGACTAGACTCATTCAAGCAGTTTCATTGCTATTTACCGGGAAAATGTCCAGGCCAGGGTGTAAAACGCAAAGTCGCAGGCGGTACCCAAAACCAGCCCCATGAAGACGAGACGAGACGTTTTCACCATGATTTCTGTGCAAATGGTAGGTTAACTTCAAATTATGCTCTATTTGTATTTTATCTTTGACAAGATAGGAATAAGGGTAATTTTACAACGGAAAATTACCCGATATGCATTTATAATGGTCTAAATCTAGATCTGTAGATGCACTTAATGCATTGTCCCATACATTCATTTCCATGTTGTAATATCTATTGTAATACTATAGCACACACAATTTCTCAAACTGAGCTGAGTCAACAAAGAATGAAAGATTCGATGTAAAACTGGCAGAATAGTAGCATTCTAGTGCATGAGCTGTAGTCTATAGAATATTGATTGTACCGAAGAGGACATACTCAAACGTCATACATACCTTCCTCTACGACTAGTATACGGCTCAGTGATTATTGCATAAGCCATATTGGCCGTCATTTTATTTTAATTTTAATTTTTAATAATATTTATTTGATATTTCAATACTTGCAACAACGTGAGTTATTAGTAATTAAGCTAGGGCCTAGCCTAGGTCGGATGTTGTTTTCAGAGTGATATGGTACTGCAGGTTTTGAAAGATATTTATTTTCAAAAATAAATAAAAAAAATTACGTGGCCAGGACCAGACACGGACTGGTAACACTAACACTAACATGTGTAATTTAACTGTATCAGAGCTTGGAGATAGACTAATTGATAATTTGTGATGGATCTAAACTTCTAAAGCAAAATCAAATTCATATTCAATCCTGACAATCTCTACCGAATATCTCAATTCTGTTTCTTTATGTTATTATTGCAGGAGCTACTGGCACTGCATCATCCCTTTTGTGCTGAAAACCTTATCTTGGTTGTTTGATGGTCGCCATTTTTCTTTCATATTGACAACATTGACCTTCCGTGTCTTCGTTCATCGTTGGAACTCTACCTTTGACATCGACCTATTGTTTCTTCGTTCATGATCATCATGAGAACTTTACTTTCGCCATCATCGACATCGCTGAAAACCGTTTCTTCGTATGAAGACCACGCCATCTTTCAGTTCGACAGTACGAACCCCAGTTTGTATATTAACATCGTCTATTTCTGTTCTTCCACATCGTCAGAAACTTTGCTATTCTTTACCACATCGTCAGAAACTTTGCTATTCTGTACACATCGTGTACTTTTGTTCTTCGACATCGTCAGAAACTTGGCTTTTCTTTTCCACATCGTTGAATCTTGTTTCTTCGAGATCGTAAGAAACTTTACCATCGTCGTCATCGACATAATTGACCCTCATTTCTTCAACATCGTCAGTTCATCATCATTGACAATATCATCAACATCGCGCATTTGACAAGTTTGATAATATTTAATAATGTAATTTGTAAAGCGGCAGTCTTTCGCTATATAAATAGACTACCTTTTGATATTGTTAACATGCGACTGTTATTGGAATATTTCCGGCTAGATTTTAGCACGGATTTAAATAAACGCTCATGGTTTAAATTATATATCTTGTTTCCACTGTTTTTTATTATAGCTGTCTGGTCTCTCGTGAATCACAGTAGAAAGAAAAGGATGAATTAAATTAGGAATTAATTGGGATGTTGACCGAGTTATGATCGATCATGATCGTTCAACTTCTAATCGGGCTCCTAATCCAGTTCTTGCCAAAACTCTATATGCAGCAACATCATTTAGAAAAGCCACAAACATGCTATGAAGCACTCATTTTGTATGGTAATTTGATTCAAATATTTGATCAAGACTTGGGGTAATTCTTTGTGTCACATCTTGTTTGATTGTGTTTGTTACAAGGACACATCTGTATAATTTATTTTACACCGTATCAAAGATTGCAGTAACTTCTTCCTTTTCAATTTACTGCTCTAAGGATGAGCCATTTTGGGAGGGCCACAGCCTTCTGAAGTCTTAATAAATGCATATTCCACATTCTTACTCTTTCTCAGCAGCTTCTTTCCTTGCTCTCTTCTTCCTTTGTTTCTTGAACCCTTTGTGTTTCTTCTCCTTCCTCCTTTTCTTTTCTGCTCTGTTCCCCTTCTTTTTATTCTCTCTCTCTTCTTCTTTCTTCTTCTGCCCCTCATATTCTCTCCTACTCCTTTTCATCCCAATGCTCCTCTCTCCTTCTGCTTCCTTTCATTCCTCTCGTTCCGTTTCTGTTTATGTTTAATTCATCATTCATACTTGTTCAACAGCTTTTGTATGAATGTATATAGAGTTCAGGTAAAATTAGTTTGTTTTCCATATGTTACTTACACATCAGTCACAAATATTGTTTCTAAATTCTATTTATTCATTTCGAATTCATGTAACATCGTCTGTTTGGAGCCACAATGGCATTGATCTATATTACTTTGACATGGAGTTAGCGCCCTTGTGACCCCAAACAGATGATATGTTAAACGTGTCCGTTAATAATTTTCTACTTTATGAATAATATGAAGTATTAGCCCTGCATTGTTAATAATAAAACATGACCTGGGCTTATTCTCTTTTCTACTTCTATATACTTTTTATTTTGTAGTATCTATACAAGTATATGTACTATTTCTTCCTTTGTTAATAAAGTGATATTGGAACAAAAACTGCTGAAAATTTTAAGAAACTGAAATTGAGGTTTTCTGTGTACAACAGGCTAGTAAACCCAAATAGGGCATTCTGTCATCAAAACATTTGTTTTGAAAATCCTTGCAGAACTGTGTTTAAAATGACATCCTCTTTCATGCATATCATTATACAATTTAAGTTAATTTTTGCCACAAAATTTTGGGCTGCCAACACTGTAGATTTCTTGAAACCTCTCAAAACTGATTACACTTAAAACGTGTGTGTGTTTGTTGACACATGAAGTAATAACCAACACCAAACATGGTCATGGTAAAATGTGTTAGGTTATTTTAATATAAAATGTATAAACAAGTATGAACATAGGAAAATAGATCTCTCTAAATGCACCGTTTTCATGATAATACAACTGAATAGTTGTTACACTCAGTTTTGTAATAGACTTTCAAGAACATTAAAAATGTACCGGTACTTAAAACGCCCATGCATTCAGTGTGAAAGACAAAACAGCAGAACAATTACATATTAATAACATAATTAACGGTAATGCTTCTTTGGGAATGGAAAATTCCAAACATACGAGTATCTTATATGGCATCAAATGACAGTTGGTAAGACATTTGCTTTTTGTGTGATTTTTCTCTTAATCCATAATCGCGTATCAATATAGTTTCAATACCTTCATTATAACATAGATGAACATGTATAACAAGAGGCCAATGGACCTTGTGTTTAAAGGTACTATGTCCCATTTGCAGGTCAAAAAAATGAAAAGGTTAAATTCCAACAATTTTTGTGGGAAAATAACGTGAGGGGGCAAGGTACTGCAACAACGTATCATTTCTAATGAATGATCCCTGCCAAATTTGATTGAATTTTGTCGTGTATATTTTCAAAGAAAGAACAATTAACCTTAATGCTTCCTGCTGTACTATGTGGCAGAGGTATAAAAGTAAAGTTTATCTTTAGTACAGACCCCCTCAAAAAGAAAAGAAAAAAATCCTCTGAATGTACACTATTTAATTATTTATTGAACTGTTATACAGTTTTAATAAATGAGGGCAGTTTTGGTATGGCAAATGGCAAATTTGCATTCCTAAAATTGAATTGATAGCACAAATTGCATATTACAAAATCTAAGAAGTGAACCATCAGATTTGATTTGATTTGATCGATTTGAAAAGGTAATTATTAAAAACCAGATGGCAGCTCAAGAGTGGAATTGAGTGGAATTTACATCATAAAAATTTCAAATAAATACAATACAAAGTAAATATGATACAATTTGACATTAAGACTTATACATGTACATAATCTAAGGGAAATACATTGTAGCCATAGCATGTATATAAAAATAAAATAGGGTAAAATTAGTATTTTAGTTCACAAGAGACTAGTAAGGAAGGGGGTTGGACTATTTCTGTGTCTTTCAGTCCTTCACAAGTTCACAAATTTGTCAGTGTTCCTGGTGTTGTACCCATGTTTATTACGCGGGGCAAAGGGTGATGGACCTTTGAAGAAGGGTCCAACATTGATTCAGCTAACGTGACACAAAGACTGTACCTTCTGTCTCTGAGGGTTGGTAGCTTTAGCTGATCTATAGCATCAGAGTAGCGTATATCACGACCCAGGATGATCTGGCAAGCATGCTTTTGGATTCTCCTTGTTTCTCGCGATGTCGCCCGACCAGACTGGGACAGCGTATTCCAAGACGGGTTGAACGATGCTCAGGTATATGGTCACTAGTCCATGAGGGGGCAGGCCATGGTGTTTCAATCTGCAGAGTAAGTAGAGGGGACTGTTGCTTCTACGGATCATTGATTTTACACGCGTGTCCCATTTGAGATTGGACTGAATAAACACTCCAAGCAGCTTGATGACATTGCAGTGTTGGACAGTGTGATCAGCAAGGCTAAGGCGAGAGGCAATGTCCTGCTCAGATGATTCTTGGCAGTGGCGGCGAAGTCCGAGGCTTCCACAAATGCACTTCACCTGCCAAACACTATAGAGGAAAGATAATATATCACAGTTTAAACCCAAAATACAAAAATGCCCCCTTAGTTACCGACATTCACGCTAATGGATATTCTGTGGTGTATCTTCCTTTGGAAATCAGCTCTACAGACAAACCAAAATTCCTCTTCGCATTTCAAGAATGTAAGGATAACCAGTCCAATATTTTTCTTTCTAAAGCTCGCCTCTTTTCATTGCCTGGCACATTAACCCAAATGAGACTCTCATAATACTCATTATGTATGCTTCCTATTGATTCAGTTGATATATTAAATGAATTTTCAATATTTAGCTCCTTTTATTTCATCTATAGCTAGGAATATCCAAAACTCCTCAGTCCTCACTATGTTGTAAAATTAGTTTATTTTTGTTTATATAAAATTATATGTACTTTTAATGCCCTGCGTTTTCCAGTAAAATTGAAATGTCCTGGGCTATTGTATCTTCTCCTTTGTTGTGCAAGTTTGAACAATAAAGTGATGTTTAAAAAAATTAAAAATAAAAATAAATACTTCAAATTCCAACATTGAACCCAGCAACGCATCCATGTGCAAAACAATCATATTATGATACATAAACAGGGGCCTCAACAGTTTGATCTAAAATTATGCAGTAGCATTATCAGTTATTTTATGAACATGCCATTCAAAGCAATGGTACATGTAGTTGGTTTTTATGTTATTAAAAAATGCTCCAGGTTTTGAAAGATTTATCTTTCGGGTTAGGTACATCCATAAATAAAAATTAACAAATATAAAAACATCATGTATAAAAAAAATTGTTTTATAGTTCATACCTCTTCCTGATGCCATGTCGATAATGCTCAATGAATAGCCTGTTACAAAATAAGAGGCAATCCAGTAACGTACTGTGCGTTTATATAGAATTTGTGAAATTAAGGAGCAAAACAAATTTTGAAAAACTTTAAAAAGCATCCACGTATACAATAAATAACTGTTTTCACATCTATTATATCAAGTTAATTGTTAGCTTGAAATACTAGGTACTCATGTGTTTAGATCCTACCAATGGTATACACATAAAGTAAAGTATTGCAGAACACTTTTGGGGTTGAAATCAAATGAATTGCACATTTAGAATGACTTGAAAATATGTTCGGGCAAATTTCAAAGAACATCAAATATTCAAAGGTCATACAGGTCTGTGACATTGTTCCCGATTAAAAGAACGTTAAGACTCATAAGCATACCAGTACAGTTCTCTTGTAGTCAAGTGGCTTAGCGTCAAATTTATCGACTATCGTTACTTGCCGGATAAAAGCACCATTTTGGTACCTTGCTACTGAACGATATTAGGGTAGGAGCCCCTGGCAAGAATATCATATAAGGGTCTGGGACAGGGGCGTCGCCTCGTAGTCCACAACTAATATATATAACATTGAGTTTTTTTTGTACAATGGCATGGGGTCCCCAATCACACATATATGAATATTTATGCCAGGGGCTCCTACCTAGCTACCATCATTCAGCAGGTCTTAATGAAGCCCTGTATCAAAAATGGCGTTTGTACAACAACTCAGTTATATTACCATATAAATTATTTGTGGGCTACGAGGCGACGACCCTGCCTCACACCCTTATACGATACTCTTGCCGGGGGCTCCTACCCTTATATCGTTCAGTAGGTCCTAAGTAGGTCCTAAGGAAGCCCTGTACCCAAAATGGCGTTTGTACAACTACAAATAAATGTTACATGTTATATTACCTTCTAAATTATTTGGGGGCTACGAGGCGATGCCGCCCCACACCCTTATATGATATTCTTGCCGGGGCTCCTACCTAATATCGTTCAGTAGGTCCTAAGGAAGCCCTGTACCAAAAATGGCATTTGTACAACAATAAATCAATGTTATAAAATCATTTGGGGCTCCAAAAGACGCCCCACCCCACACCCTTAAATTGAAATTTTGCCAGGGGCTCCTAGCCTAATATCGTTTAGTAGGTCCTAAGGAAGCCTTGTACCAAAAATGGTGCTTTTATCCGGCAAGTAACGATAATTTCAGTAAGCCACCTGACTATTGATACCAATATTATAGAAATGTAACGTATATTCTAATGGGGTAACCTCGCTAGATTCATAATGCGGAACGAGGGTTGCTATTCATAATACTGAATGAGGGTCGCTATTCATAAAAATTAAATAAGCAAACAAAATGATAATAAGGAAATATTGAAAAGGGGACACCCCCATGGCTGTGGCATAACCATGGTGGGGGGATACATGGCCTTGAATATTTGTCGAAAACATTTATTACAAACATACATTTCTGAACAAATAAAGAAAAAAGGTGTGACACAATTATGTACATGACCCATCACCCCTCCCCCAATCAGTCCACCATGCACCATTCGGCCCACCCTCCCTGCAGCATTCCCTTGGTACAGGTACATATTACCAACAATTTTCGTCAAGGTGTTGCCATCAAGGGGCTTATCTATCATGTCCCTAACCCTCAGCAAAGGAAGAAAGCGATGGAGAGGAGGTTGTAGGGACTTAGGTTTTATACCATGATTTTGTGACCGTTAGGCGTTACTCGAATGGTGGCATTCCCTGTCTTTTTAAAAAGTATATTGTACCTGTTATCTTTGATAATTATATAGAGACATCCCCATTACCTACATATAGCTAATATATTTGCCCGCTCCTGTGGTGACAACAAAATTAAGTAAAACCCAACACACAAATAATCCTATCTGACTGATCTTATCCTGGCGACGCCACTGCATGAGACAATAAGTAGAACAAGTAGGCCCATGCTATTTTAGGAACTAGTAATTGTTTATACAACAATAATGTTTTGTGGAAATTAGCTTTTAAAAGGACCTATGGACCTACAAATTATATAGCCTTAGCCATAATCCAGTCCCAGAAGTCAAGGACCAGGCCCCAGAAGCTCAATTTTAGCCAATGAAGAGTTTCAAGATTTTCGTTTTCCCAGGAATTATCCAACCTCAGGATACTAGTAATCATATCAATTAACCTATCTTCATTTATCCACAATCTTGATTTCCTGAAACTTTCCTAACACCGAAAACAAAGGAGATGGACCGGACCATAAGCCTAGTTACTGCCCAGAGAGGGGTGGGAGGGGCACTTCAAAATTGTGTTTTGTTTGGGGGATAGGGGGCTTGAACATTTTCGGACCTTGAAGGTTTTCGCGTCATGTAGCGTACAAAGAGGTAATGTGATCCAAATATGAATCATATCAAAATCACAATTTTATTGGGGGTGGTGGTGGTGACGGGTAAGGAGGCCTGATAAGGTATAGAGCAACAAAATACAAATAAAAAATAATATGAGAAATTTGATTTTGTATTTATTATAGGGGTGGGATATCTAGCAACAAGGGGGCAGGATATAATGATAAATACAGAACGAACGCCAGGAAAATTATGGAATGTAAATACAAATATGCATGCAGGTTCAGAATTTTTAAAGAAAACATTACCGTAGTTGATTCGAGACATGATAAATTCCAACCAAACACAGAAAATACACGTAATAATTGTTCAAATCCATGTTTACATTACTTTAAACAGCCAAAGCAAAATATAAAATTACAATAAAGGGAACAAAACAAATGAGTAAGGCTGACGTGAATTGTCATGAAACAAGATCTATTACAGAACACATCATTACATATGAAATATCCCCAGCCCCCCTCCCTTTCTTAAAGGCAATACAAAGTTTTGGAAATTTTGAAAATGGCCGGATAGCGATTCTTTAAAATTTTGATATATGATTTCCAAACGGGAATAGCCAAACGGTTGATTTTAGTCAAGAAACATTGTTTTAAAGCTAAATTAATATTTTGACCTTGAGAGGGAGCTATACAACATAAAGGAGTTTATTATTTACGATTTCATCTTTAGACTTGATTTCAACTGCGACAACGATCACTGAAAATTGTAGGATCGCATATGCTTCCAATATGTTCATTTTAACCAAATTCATGACCCCATACCAAAACTTTGTATTACCTTTAATATCATTTTATTTGCCTATTTAATTCTATGAATGGCGACCCTTTCCGTATTATGAATAGAGACCTTTTCCGTATTATGAATAGCAACCCTCTTCTCGTATTATGAATAGCGACCCCCTTCGATTATGAATAGCGGTCTTTATGAATAAAGACCCTCTCCGCATATTTTGAACAACGACCCTCATTCCGCATTATGAATGGCGACCCTCTTCTCGCATTATGAATAGCGACCCTCTTCTCGTATTATAAATAGCGACCCTTTTGTCGTATAATGAAGAGGAACCCTCATGAGTAATGACCCGATTTTGTATTATGAATAGCGATCCTCTTCTCATATATTATGAATAGCAACCCTCTTATTCAATTATAAATAGCGGTCCTTATGAATAATGACCCTTTTCTCAAATTATGAATAGTGGTCCTCTTGAATAGCGGTCCTTATGAATAGTGATCCTTATGAATAGCTGTCCTCATAAATAGCGGTCCTTATGAATTGAGAGCAGACCACATTCTAACAGACCTTTAGATGATCATACATTTGGTGTATACACTGTATTTCAACTTAAAAAAAATAAATATGTAACACTGGCCATTTCTCCTTTGACAAATCTAACAGGTCTTAAAAATAAAGTTGTCCTTTATATTTAAGCTGATCTCTCTTGGATATTACTAGTTCATACCTTTACAAATAAAATTATTTGTTGTGCAAGCTTCATTAAAGGGACTTGTTAACATTGTTCAGATGAGAGAAAATGGTGATAAGGTAGTGACTTCAATGCTAGATGTACATTTAAAGATAATCTGAAAGTTTGAGTGAAAACAGGCCAGTATTAATGATAACAATTGGAAAAAATGATATGCTTGATTCTTGAATTCTCCCAACTATATTATTATATGTATCAACTAGGTTTTAGCACGGACAATTAAAAACAAAAAGTATTACAAGTCGTTTGACTGTAGTAACATTCCTTCATAAAGAAAACAACTTCTGAGGCCAGCTCCCAGGGGTTGTTAAAGAGAAGGGATTGCAAGGGATATGAAGAAAAACATCAGTATCTGTAACAGGAGATTAGCAATGTATAACCCATCATTAACTAAGATAATTTTATTTTGTTTTCATTTGAACGCATACACTCAATAAGGATACATTCAGCTTAGTTTCCATCACAATACTGGGCTGGTTTGTATGGAGTGTTGACAAATGACACTTGTACTACAAGTTGTAGGGCTTGCTTGCATGAATGCCAACCAGGTAATCTGTTCAATGAATAATAAAAGAAACATATGCAATCAAAATCTAGTGATAAACTTTGCACGTTATAAAACAAAAACAAAAACACCCAAACACTAAAGTCCTACTGTATAACCCTACAAGCGTCTATCAGTGGACATGGATGCATCATTAGAGACACAGCAGAATGTTGGTTTTGTTTTCAAATTTAAAATGCCACGACTAAGATACCTCTAGGACTAATCTGATTTTGAGGTTTTTGTCATATTTTAAAACATATTTGTTCATCCATTTTATCCCCTCACCGACAAAGTCGGAGGATATAAATGCCGCCGTCCGTCCCTCCGTGCGTCCGTGCGTGCGTCTGTGCGTGCATCCTTCCGTGCGTGTGTCCTTCCGTGTGTCCGTCCGTCCGTTCGTAACAAATTTGGTTTCCGATCGATAACTTCAGTAATGTTTGACGGATTTTAATGAAATTTGATAAGAAGGTACATGGTATCAAAATACAGGCTAAGTTCGATTCCAGAGTATGTAGGTCAAAGGTCAAAGGTCATAGCTCATTAAATATGCGAAAAATACACATCTGGTTTCCAATCGATAACTTTAGTAATGTTTGACTGACGGATTTTCATCAAATTTGATATGAAGGTACATGGTATCAAAACACAGCCTAAGTTCGATTTCGGAGTATGTAGGTCAAAGGTTAAAGGTCATATCTCATAAAATATGCAAAAACACCTAATTATATATGTGAAAATGTGGTTAACTTCCTTGCCTGGTAATATGATAGTATAGTCTAATGAAAGTAACTTGTTCTGACATATATAGGCCATAAATTGTACCCTGCGAGGATGCTACGCTTTGCGTTGACTTGTTTAAATAGTGGCAAGATATAAGGTTTTTAAAAGTTACTCACACTGTGGGTTACCTTTTCACATTTAATATTTTATTAGGCCTACAGTATTTGACATTGCTCTACATTTGTATCTGTTCATACCAATCTGAAAATTTAATTGATTTATCCCGAGTAATTTAGCAATACATTGAACTGTCTCATACATATAGGGCTTGCTTCGCACATCCATTCAACCTACCTGTTCAAAGTCTAGAAACTAGAATTATCCATTTACATTTTCATGTTAAAGTTAAACATATCATATCATTATATTCTTGAAAATCTGGGAGCAGCCCCAGCGCCCCTCATCCATCTGTGTGTTATAGAATTAACACACGTTTCTATGGGATATGTCAACAAACTTAGACTTATGACGGTTTCGAGAAACCGGCCCACAGGTTTCATATACATACACTGTAGTTCACCCCTCCTTTGTCGACAACCTGAACACTATGACATGCGCCAAGAGATACATATTTACATTTTACACTGACAAATATTTTTACTGAGCAAAAATTCATAAGCTTTGTGGACAATATAGGAAAATGGCTAAACAAATATGTAGATCTAGACCCTAGCTATAGGTCTAGTCTAGATCCAACTATGTAAGCAGGGTAATTTACGCTTTAGCGACTTGCCTTATTTTTGGAGGATCATTATAGCAACGGCCAATAAGAGAGCAGAAAAAAAAACTTTGATACAAGAAAAGTTAAATCATAATATCTAACCGCAATGTTATCCAGTCATAATTGAGAGTTGCACAAATCAATCAATTTGGGTGACAATTTGTATTCTTTTGTATGCATGTGCAACCACTAGACTTCAATAAAATTTGTTGCAAATTTCAATGTTGATGCGCCAAGAAAAAATAGTTCTGTAGATTTCAAGGAAAAAAATTAAAAAATTTAAACTTTAAAATCCTAATTTTTCTTTTACTTATGTCCCATTTGCAGGCCAAAAAACATGAAAAGGTTAAATTCCAACGGCATTGAAAGATAATACTATATTTAAAAGTTCCCTCAAAACGAAAGGGCTTGAAAATGTCTTTTAGTGGGAAAATAATGAGCATTAGTTGTCGAATCGACTTAAATGATTGCAATCATTTTAGTAATAGTCTGATTTTCAGACCCTTGAACGTTGTACCGAATGGTCGTTTTGTGCTGCGCAAAGATTCAATCAGTTTAATTTTGGCCATTACAAGAACTGGGTGATTGATGTAGACAAATGCTCATGTACCTTTAAAGCTCATTTAATGTATGTTATTTTACCAAAGAAAAAAAAGAAGTCAGTCAGTCAATCAATAGTGTGTGACAATGAAATCTAGAAAGTAAACACGTTTCCTTGCATAATTTAAATAATAGGACACTGCTAACGTTTAAATTTCATAGATAGGACAAACGTGACATATTCATAATTCCTGCACAGACGATTTCTTGTTTCATAAATTTCTGTGTTTGCGTGGCGAGCTTGATTTCGGTCATTTTCTTTGTGTACGCTAGAAATACAGCTCCGTTATTCATGGATGAGCTATCAAAATGACCGGTATCAATTAGGAATACCTGTAAGAAACGTCAATGAAATATCTTAACCGGTTCAATTTAAAAATTTTTGTTTTAACTTCAGCTAAGAAAATACAGCGTCTGCTGCAACGGCCGGTTTTAGCCCCTGAGTTCTGGGGAAGAAAAGGGCTAGAAATAGCTATGATTACTGATTAATTTGTTCCATTAAACATCACATCCTATTTCTTCGAATATTTCTAAAGCCTTCAAACCGCATACCTTCGATTTAAATTAAACATGAGGATCTGCACAAACGATTTCTTGTTTAATAAATTTCTGTGTTTGCGTGGCGAGCTTGATTTCGGTCATTTTCTTTGCGTACGCAAGAAATACAGCTCCGTTATTCATGGATGAGCTATCAAAATGATCGGTATCAATGTAGGAATACCTGTAAGAAACGTCAAAGAAATATCTTAACCGGTTCAATTTAAAAAAATTTTTTTAACTTCAGCTAAGAAAATACAGCGTCTGCTGCAACGGCCAGTCTTTAGCCCCTGAGTTCTGGAGAAGAAACGGGCTAGAAATAGCTATGATTACTGATTAATTTGTTCCATTAAACATCACATCCTATTTCTTCGAATATTTCTAAAGCCTTCAAACCTCATGCATACCTTCGATTTAAATTAAACATGAGGATCTGCACAGACGATTTCTTGTTTCATAAATTTCTGTGTTTGCGTGGCGAGCTTGATTTCGGTCATTTTCTTTGTGTACGCTAGAAATACAGCTCCGTTATTCATGGATGAGCTATCAAAATGACCGGTATCAATGTAGGAATACCTGTAAGAAACGTCAATGAAATATCTTAACCGGGACAATTTAAAAATTTTTGTTTTAACTTCAGCTAAGAAAATACAGCGTCTGCTGCAACGGCCGGTTTTAGCCCCTGAGTTCTGGGAAGAAAAGGGCTAGAAATAGCTATGATTACTGATTAATTTGTTCCATTAAACATCACATCCTATTTCTTCGAATATTTCTAAAGCCTTCAAACTTCATGCATACCTTCGATTTAAATTAAACATGAGGGATCTGCACAGACGATTTCTTGTTTAATAAATTTCTGTGTTTGCGTGGCGAGCTTGATTTCGGTCATTTTCTTTGCGTACGCAAGAAATACAGCTCCGTTATTCATGGATGAGCTATCAAAATGATCGGTATCAATGTAGGAATACCTGTAAACGTCAATGAAATATCTTAACCGGTTCAATTTAAAAAAAATTTTTAACTTCAGCTAAGAAAATACAGCGTCTGCTGCAACGGCCGGTCTTTAGCCCCTGAGTTCTGGAGAAGAAACGGGCTAGAAATAGCTATGATTACTGATTAATTTGTTCCATTAAACATCACATCCTATTTCTTCGAATATTTCTAAAGCCTTCAAACTTCATGCATACCTTCTATTTAAATTAAACATGAGGATCTGCACAGACGATTTCTTGTTTCATAAATTTCTGTGTTTGCGTGGCGAGCTTGATTTCGGTCATTTTCTTCGCGTACGCAAGAAATACAGCTCCGTTATTCATGGATGAGCTATCAAAATGACCGGTATCAATGTCGGAATACCTGTAAGAAACGTCAATGAAAAATCTCAACATCTTGGCTGCAAATGGGGCATAGATCTAGTACCTTAATTATTAAGCGATAAATCTAGATCTATTTCTATTTGTAGTGTAATTGTATAAAAAATAAAAAAGTGGTCTTTTTATTTGCTTATTCCAACAAAATATTTCTCATTTAAGCCCGAAAAAGACACACACTGAATGAATTTCATATAATCACTAATTCACAGATGCACATAGCTCATAGATTGTCGATCTAGGCCTATCGTATCCTGATCCGTATGAAGAAAAAGAAATTGCGACAGGGGGACGGGTACTGGGGCCTGGGGGTTCCCCCTGATGTTACTGCGCATATGGGCTGCAAAAATTTCAACACGGAGCAGAGTTAAATTTTGACAAAGAAAACAGGGAAAAAAGACCCTTAAACGCATCATACAGTCAATCTGGTATTGGTAAGTGGAACCGATGTATATTAGCCTAGACTCTAGAGTCCTAGACCTAATTTTCAAAAATAAATGCATCGCCATCGGTGCATCGGATATGAATCCGCTAAAGTGACATTTTAGTCCAAAAGTTTGGCGGAATTTGTTGTTGAGATAGTCTATATCCTAATACCAGTTTGCAATGCAGTCCCTATCCCTATCCCGAGTATTAATATTTATTAGGCCCAATAATTATTGTAATATAAATGTAATAATTATAAGCCAGGTCGTAAATTACCCTGTGAATTGTAACTGTAGATCTAAGCTTATTTAGTAAACAAGTCACCCCTGATTCGTAGATGCTACTTCTGCTAGCTGCTGCTAGTAAGGATTACTAGTTTTTAGTGTTACATCAACCTTGTTTAATTTGCTATTGCATTTGCAATGCCAATGGATATTACAACATGTAAGTAAACGTATGGGACCATGCATTAAGTGCAACTGGACAATTTAATGTTAGTCTAGATCTAGATCTAGATGTAGTAGATCAACTATCAATTGCATAGATCTACAGGGTACTTATTCCGCTGTAAAATTGTCTTTATCCCTATCTTGTCAAAGATAAAATACAAATAGAGCATAATGTGAAGTTAAAACCTACCATTTTTACAGAAATCATGGTGAAAACGTCTCGTAATAATCGTCTTCAGGGGGCTGGTTTTGGGTACCGCCTAAGCAAGTAAAATAATTTCGCGACGTAATTGGGGACGAAGCAAGTCAGGCGTGAATTTCGTCGTCAATTTTATCGCCAATTTTACACGATAAAATTGACAACGTCGTATATTTTATCGCCAATTATTGGCGACGAAATTGACGATATCGCAAATTTCGTCGTGAATAATTTGCGATTTCGTCTATTCGCGACTGTCGTGAATTTTTATCGCCAATTATATACGACGAAATTGACGATATCGTGAATTTCGTCGCCAATCTCGTCGCCAATAATTGGCGATTTCGTCTATTTGCGATGTCCCTTCAGGGCCACCATATATTTCCTCTCCCTCACTATATCTCTGTCACTGCTGTCACTGCTGTCCCTTTTCTCCTTTCTCTCTCCTACCATCTCTTCTTTACTTTCTCACTCTCTCTCTCCCCCCCTCTCTCTCTCTCTCTCTCTCATACTCTCACTCCTTTTTTCTCACCCAATCACCCTCTCTCTTCTGGAGTCCCATTTCCCCAACTCTTTCTCTCTTCTCCTCTCCCTTTCTCTTATACTCTCTCTCCCATTCAACCACTCTCCTTTCCTATTCTTTCTTCTCCCTTTCTATTATTCTCTCTCCCAAAGTGTTTTCATTCATTTTTCTCTCTCTCCTAGAGTTTCCTCTCTTTTTTCTCACTCTCTTTCACTCTTACACTCTTCTTTCCCCGTCTTCCTTGTTCTGTCAGCCTGTCTCTAACTCCTGTCTCTCTCTTTCTCTCTCCTTCTCTCTATCACTATCCATTGAATGTCTTGTTCTTCCCTTTCCCTATCTTGTTTTCTTTCTCTCCTGTGTCTCTGTCTGTATGTCTCTCTTTCTTTCTCCCTCTCTCGCTGTCTTTTCCCCCTCTTTCCCTCTCTTGTTGTCTCTCCCCTCTCTTGCTCTTTCTCCCCTCTCTGTCTCTCTGTCTCTCTGTCTCTCTGTCTCTCTCTCTGTCTCTCTCTCTGTCTCTCTACCTCTCTCTCTCTCTCTGTCTCTCTCTCTCCCCACTCTCTCTCTCTTCAGTGTGTCTTTCCTTCCTGTCTTCCTTCTGATGGTCCTTGCTACTTGGCTCTTGATTACTTTTTACAGTCTTTCTACCAGCCCAAACAAGACCTTTCCCTTTGTCATAATAAGGAGTTCAACAGAGTCTGGAGAAAGCAGACTATTCCCTTCTACATGAACCTATCTTGTGAATGTGGAGATAAGCAGCTACCATGAAATTGATTTTTCATTTTTCTACTTCAGTAAAAGTAAAGAAGAAGTGATTATTATTGACAGGTGTAACAAACTCAATCTGCCCAGTACCCAGACTACACTGCTTTTGTTCTTATACTGTGGTATATTAATGATGTAAGGTACGTTGTCGCCTGTGTGATATTTTTGAGAAAGGTCAAACAAAGAAAAAAAAATACATATGTTATTGAAAGGAAATGGAAAGACATTTGGTGAAGATTGGCCCAGATCCATGTTGACAAAATTATTCTGAAGAAAAGTTTGAAGATTCAAGGGAAATTCTAAACATTGATCTACAAAAACTACACCTTGGAATTTCACTGACACGAAGGAATTCTGGTGCTCCGATAATTTGCTCTGACAAATTGCTCTGGCGGCTCTGGCCTTTATTTCACCAAAGATATTAGAAGTAAAGTGTCAGTTGGATCTAGGATTAAGTTTAGGGCTAGTTTAAAGAATTCGATGTAGTTGTGGTCCCAGGATAGAGTTGAGAAATTGTTTAGTGCATAGAATATGGACCGTGGAACAACTGACTTACAACTATACAAGTGGAATTACAGAATGTAGAACGCAGCAACCAAGAGCAATGTCAAACTGTCACATCAAGGCTTTTAGTCCATAGGTTTAAGTCTTATAAGGTCTTTGACATGCATTAGGGGGCATTCAAATTCAGAGTTTTTATGTCGGATGATAATGGACTTGTTTACATTTTTTCTCAGAAATCTTGAAATTTCAGACTTCCCTCAACTTGTAGGTTGAAGGCATTCCTAGAATTGTTTTGGACTATCATTCCATAAAGATGACCACAGCATTTTTACACTACCCTTTGTGTGTTTTTTGTGTTAATGACCTTTCAGGAAATTAGCCAATTTTAATTTCCTCCTCTCTGTTACAGTGTTTGCAAAGTGAGGATTTAATGCAGGCATTCTGTTCTTTGAAAAGTCAAGTAAAACATTGTGTAATAAGTGCAACAAATTTATAACACTCCATTCTTTATACCTTCAACAAATAGACCTGTGTACTAAATTTATGCATACATGTAGTTTACATTTTAAACAAAAGTTTCTCATGAAAACCTGATAAGCTTGCCAGAGGCTAGCCCAACATAGCAACAGTGAATGTATGCAAGGTGGATACCATCTTGTATAGCAGATGAATTGAATCATTTTGTAATTAGGGGTTCTGGAGATAAATATGCATAAATTGAATACATTTATAGTAAAGGTCTATATAGAATTAGAACACTCCATTCTCTGTATCTCTCAATGATACCTCGAACACACTAACAAACCGACTCAAGACTCACCAATTTTTTGCCATTGGGGTAATCTACAGTAATTGTTTTTTTGGTCTGTTGTCGGTTTGGTGTTGAGTCTCGTAGGTGTGACCAAGGTACTTACCAATTACAAATCACTGTTAAATCACCCACTGTCTTTCGTTCGCAGCCAGCACCACCCCTCTTTCATAACCTACTCCTTCTCACTATCCTTATCTGATTTGGTTTTCCTTCTTTAAACGAGTCCTTCCTTCCTCTCTTTCCTCTTACACTTGCTCTCAGACAAGAGTTATGTTACCTGTTATGTCAAACTTTAGTTAAGTTCACACAACAGTTCATAAACGTAAAGTATTAAAAGCTGCATTTACACTGCAAGCAAAAATTGTTGATTATATATTCACATTCCGGTGTTTTGTTGCATACAGGACAAAAAACATGATATAGAAAAATCCACCTCTTGAGTGTGGTTTTTACTACTCGACGCACCCATGCATTTGCTTTAAATAGGGCCCAAACAAAACCATAGTTGGTTACCACTCGTAATCTAATGGTTAGCACAATAACTACGAGCTGCGGGGATCCTCACTCAAAGTTATGTGCCTTGCTGAAAGAATTAACTTTGGGATCATGCCAGCTTGAAGTTAGAATAACAGATTGCCTGGCTTGAAGTTTTAAAGTTTGAATACCTGTTTCTATTTCATACGAAACCTTGTCATGTGTGTGTGTGTGTAATTGGGTTTTTACAGACGTGTATCAATCAGATATGATTATTTACGTCTGGGGACCGAACTTTAACGTCACCATCCGAAAGACGTTATCATTGTTAGTGCATGGTTGTTTAGAGCTTTTAGGATATAAATGAAAACTGTAAATTGACAACTACATGCAGTGATAATCCACAGCATTAAAAAAAAAATGAAGACATAAAGTGTATTGTAATTTGCTTCCCATTCCTGTATCTTATAACACAGAGCTCAGTGAATACACGTGGGACATTAGTGCGCGCAGTTCCAATTCATTTACATGTTAAAACAACAACACGTTTTTTGGTGGCGGTTTACTGCGTCATGTATGAACGAGCTTTATGACGATCCCTGTGTGAACATAGGTTTTGACTGAGGTTAGGTTTATCTACCTGTTCACAGTCAAGTCAGTGTTACAGTGAGTCACATCAATAAGTGTTAACAGGCCTCGCCACCTCTAATCCCCTTACATCATATTACATCGTGTGTATTATTTTATTATATATATATTTTGTTCCTCTCTGTCATAGATAATCAGTCACAGTCGAACCTGCTTTTAGTGACCACCTGTATAGAAGACCACCTGTCTATAAAGACCAGAATTTTTGGTTCCCTTGAACAGTGTTCTTCATAAGAAGATGCATTATAGGGAGCTGTACATAAACACCACCTGCACATAAAGACCATTGTTGTCTCCCTTGAGTGGCCTTTGTACACAGGTTTCACTGTACACTGTCTACTACAACCAAGAGAATGCTAAAATTATTTTGACTTACCTGATCCATTTTTCTTTTTCGGAATAGTACAGCGGCATAGCTCCAAATGTTGGCTGGGTTGTGTACTTTTTTCTTTCAGGCAAACTAATGAAAAAATTGAAGAGTTAGTGTTGCAGAAGACAGGGGAAAGAAAGAGGAAGAAGGAAGGCGATGAATAGGAAGAGGTAGAGCCCCAAATCATTAGGAAAACAATTCATAACATAAGAAGATGAGCTTCATACAGAGAGTTAGAACTAGGAAAAGCGTAGGTTAGCTAATGCCTTCCATGCCGTGGGTGGCAAATCCCACCCTATTATTTTGGCGCTGTGTGTTTAGACTAAAGGCTTGTTCAGAACTTCAGATATGAGGGGCAAAACCACGTTTCTTTTATGATAAGGTAAAGTGTAACATGCTTCACGTTTGTTATAACACAAAGCTCATTGAATACACCTAGGACCTTATTTTAGTGCATTCAGTTCACATTCATTTCTGTGTACAAAAATGTGGTTTTTGTGTATGTTTACTGCATCATATGTGATCGAGCCTTTAAAAAGTGACCATATTTTTCTTCCAGAAACAAAGTCAGGTATGCCCATGATGAAGTGTGTTACCATAGCAGATATGTGTCATGCCCCACTTAAATTACAAAACACAGCATGACAATTAAAGTCACAATTTCACTCTTTAAAGTTGAATTCTGGCATTTGTTCAAAACAGTGATTGCACAGAATGGGTGGGTCAAAACTCAAAGATGATGGTGAATGCTTGAGAGAGTTAAAAAATCCTTGAGTATGACCCGTCTTTGAATCAGTCAAAGGTGAAGGAACCAGTCTTGTAGATTGATGGATTAATACTGCTAATCCAAACAGACAATATGTGCATGAAGATGTACAATACAAAACATAGAATCTTTGTTGAAGAAGAGGAAGAAGAAGGAGGAGGAGGAGGAGGAGGAGGAGGAGGAGGAGGAGGAGGAGGAGGAGGAGGAGGAGGAGGAGGAGGAGGAGGAGGAGGAGGAGGAGGAGGAGGAGGAGGAGGAGGAGGAGGAGGAGGAGGAGGAGGAGGAGGAGGAGGAGGAGGAGAAGAAGAAGAAGAAGAAGAAGAAGAAGAAGAAGGCGGCAAAGAAGAAGAAGAAGGCGGCAAAGAAGAAGAAGACAGAATAAGAAGAAGAAGAAGAAGAAGGAGGAGGAGCTAAGAAGAAGTGGATGATAAGTGGAAAGTAATATATAATCAAATAATCCTTGAGCATGACCAGTAATGTCTTTGACTCAGTCGAAGGTCAAGGAATTAGGCTTTTAGGTTGATGGCTTAATACGGCTAATCCAAACGGATTACATTAGTAAGCAGCTGCTTCTTGATGTAATTAATCCATTTCGTAATAGGATATGACAGGCATTTATTTGAATTTTGAAATCCTTCACCGCTTTGTACTTCAGTCTGCATAGGTAAGGCTCATAAATCAAAGTAGTCCACTGCCTGGACTGTTTCCATGTCACGCACCCTATCAGTTTAGAAGATAACACACCCTCAACATCATTACCCTGGTCATTGGATAATTCAATCGCTATTCTGCATATACAGTCAAACCTGTCTATAGCGACCGCCCAAGGGAAACACAAAAAGTGATCTTTATAGACAGGTGGTCTTTGTAGACAGGTTCCTTTTGTTTCAATGAAAAACCATTTTCAAGGGAAACAACAAATGTGGTCTTTGTAGACAGGTGGTTACTAAAGCAGGTTTGACTGTACATGTAATTGTAACTTTTGCTTCCTGGGAGGTATTCCAACCAGGCGCCATTTTACAAGCGGACACTTGCCAATCCAACCACACTACTGTTCACATCCTACAGGGTACCCCTTCAAACCTGGGTGGAGAGAGGCAATGAAGATAAAAATGGACGTGCTGGGAATTGAACCCATGACCTTCTCAGCTCCAGTCAAGTCCACTCGACCATGACACCTCTGCCCTTATAACTAATAGCAGTTTACATTGAATTCAATACCCTTCTGGCTCTCAACAGACTAAGCATACCTTTTACACCTATCACTTTTCAAAGTACACTCTGTTAATAACCCTCAGTAAGCCCAGATGTTTGCCAAAGAGATTCAAAAGTCACCAGAAGTCATTTCCTTTCTTTTCCAAGCCAGCTGTGTTTCTCACAACAATCGCTGTTATTGTGACGTTACATCAATGACCCTTTGCTGAAAATATGGAAACCAATGAAAAGGCTGAACCAATATAGCATATAGGTACCTATTCAGGGGTGGATCCTGGATTTCCTGATTCTTTTTGTGGGGGGTTGGGTGCTTCTCATATTAATATAAATATATATATATTTGGTGAAAGGAAGGACCGACAAGCTATTATAATAAAGAAAGAAAGGAAGGAATTTCTCAAAACTTGGCCAGGGTGAGGTGGGGGGCTCACAAGGACATCTTTTCTGTCATGCAAGGGTATTACAGACCTTTTTTGGCCAATTTTTTTTTGGGAGTTCCCGTGCCCCCTTGGATACGCCACTGATATAATCAGGTCAACCTTATGGGTTTCATTTCATTGGATAGAAAATGATGCTGTTTATTACATGTATGTATATAAATCTTTTACGATAGAGTGCAGATCTCAATGCAAAGTATCAACAAATATAAAATAAAGAGAAAAAAATTGTACATATTAACACAATAATTAAAGTTTGGAGGGGGTGACAATTTTCCCTCAAGTCTGAAGAAAGCCATAGTAAATGTACATGTACAGAGCATTAATTAATGCATTTTATTTCATGAAATTTATTTATACTTTTTCTCCAACATGAATCCATAGCATTGTTCTATGTCAAGTATTGAGTATAATATCATGTACATGCCCTAAATGTAATATCATGTAAATGCTTATATTGAAACAGAAATCAATAAATCAATTCAATTCTCTGATTTAAGTAGCTAAGCTCATAGCACTCATAAATAAAAGGTATATATGAGTTTCATCCTGTAAGAGAGTAGTGTTGTTAGTATGTTAAAAGGGAATTTTCTTTTCATTAAAAAAAAAATTATAATTATAAATTGATCATTATGTCTCATGTTGCTTGTTAATGTCCATAAAGGGATTCCTGTTAATCTGTAATCTTATTGAGCAGTTTGAGTCATTTTAGGTGGCTGTTTTGTTAGTGATAAAAAGTGCAATATTTTGTTTCCATGATGGACAAGCATTGGACTGATATAAAGTTGTCTTCGAGAGTTTGAGTGATCGTGACTCATATTCAGGGCCCCAACCAATTATCATTCTATGTAGTATACATGCTAAATATAATTATGGCAGTTACAAGGTACCCCTCCTTTACCACATTCTTCAAAACTGTAAAACTAGAAAAGTTGAACTTTCGAAGACTGGTTAAAGATTAAGATTTATGAGAGTTTCACATCACAAAGTACATGGTAATGGAATCATCATGTGGAATGTTTTCAATTGATGAAGGGAAAATGGCCATCATGATCGATTCTGTAAAATTTTATGTAGCAAAAGTTTAGCATTTACAGTATGCATAATTTCATATCATGTGAGAGCGTTGAAGTGTATTAATTTATTCATTTGACTTTCAATCTTGAGTTTGTGGGCTTGGATCCGTCCGTGCCTGGTGTGAATGGCCTTGTAGATGAGGCATTTTGTCTAAATTTGTCTCTCTCAGCGCATGTTTGGTTTATGTGATATGATTTTTTTTAGTCCCCTCTCATTCTCTTTCTGAATTTCTTAAATTCTCCTCTTTCTATTGTTCTCTCCTGTCTGGCTGTCCCCACCTTCTCTCCCTCTCTCTCCTTCTCTCCCCTTCTCTCCCCTTCTCTCCCCTTCTCTCTCCTTCTCTCCCCTTCTCTCCCCTTCTCTCCCTTCTCTCTCCTTCTCTCTCCTTCTCTCCCCTTCTCTCCCTTCTCTCCCTTCTCTCTCCTTCTCTCCCTTCTCTCTCCTTCTCTCTCCTTCTCTCCCCTTCTCTCCCTTCTCTCTCCTCTCCCCTTCTCTCCCGTCTCTCCCTTCTCTCCCCTTCTCTCCCTTCTCTCTCTCCTTCTCTCTCCTTCTCTCTCCTTCTCTCCCCTTCTCCCCCTTCTCTCACCTTCTCTCCTTCTCTCCCTCTCTCCTTCTTGCCTTCTCTCGCCTTCTCCCCCTTCTCCCCCTTCTCTACCCTTCTCTCCCCTTCTCTCCCCCTCTCCCCTTCTCTCCCCTCTCCCTCCCCTCTTTCCTTATAAATGTCTCGTCCTTTCTGATTATAGCTGCTTGAGCTAAAGACAGAGTGATAACTCTCTAATCAATTTGGCAATCTAGAAAATATTGTTCCATTGGTGATTGAATACAACTCATATAATAAAATGTAATTTCAAAATGTGTAGAAGTTGTAGGTTTGGTCTACAAAATGAATAAGATATGTGGAGTGCATGTAAAGGTATGGCTCATGTAGACCACAGTGTTCGCTAAGGTCAAAGGTTAAATGATGCTATAGAATTGATAAATTTCTTTATTTGTACAATTGGACCCCATGGAGTATTTCAGGGCTGTGGGATGAATGTTGTCTCAAATACAAACAAATAATTTTTTTGGTTGTAATAGAGACAACGACACTAGTAAAGGCAGGTTGCTACAAGTCCCAAAATTCTCTTTTAGAAATTGAAATGTTATAGGTCGCGTTTATCGACCAAATTTTTGCCTAGAATCGGCGTTTTCAAACGTCTTTCAGGCAAATTTTTAAGGCGATAAACGCAAAGCCCTATTTCAAACGTCTTTAGATATGGGCATATTGTAACGCCGAAAAAGGTGCGTTTTTAATGTGACATACAGCCAGAAACACGTTTCAGAGACACGATAAACGCAAAGCTGTTTTGAACCCCACATACAAATCGGACCTTCGTATATAGCTAGATGGACCTTCCCAGGCTAATCCGCTTCCCGGGTCAAACGCCACAAAGCAGCTGCGCAGAGACAAGGCCTTTATTTTGAATCGTGAAGAGACGATAAACGCGACATCCCGAAATACATGTTCGTATAGTGGGGTTCGATAGTGGGGTTCGAGATGTACATATCTGATGGCAAGGCCCGATAAACGCATCATTAGTCATGTTTGGCATTTCTTTATCCAAATAAACGTGAAAGTACATGTATTTACCATTTGTAAATTGTTATTTATTAACTGGGACATTCACAACTTAACATATATACCAGACCCCTTTATTGAGCCTGTAGCATAGAGAAATGTACATACAGGCCTTGCCCTTATGGATTATTTCCCTACGCCTGCACATATTTATTTTCTCTCACCACATGGCTTGTTATCATACATCGTCTGTTTGCATTTTTATCTAAAAGTACAATAACGCTGTGTTAAAAAAATGTCAGTTATGTTTATGTATACCCTTCTCCCTTCAAACAGACAAAATGTTACATCATAACATGATAAGTCCCTTTTTAATAGGTATGTTGACATATACATTTAGCCTGGAATACAGGAAATTTAGATTAAACGTGTATTGAAACGTATAAAGAATCATCATATAGTGAAAGGGACGATAACATCGTTATAAAGAAACATATTTAAAGAAACTAGTTTTGACGAGGTGCGTTGACACAACTGCTTGCCAATCGTGAGTGTGCTTACTATAAGCCCTGTTGAGTTATCCGAATTTCGTACCATGCTCATGTTCAGACTGGAACAGGACCCAGATTCTTTATATTTCTTTTTTTTCGAAAACGATTCTCAAACACACGTTTCGTTAGACCACGTTTGTTGTGTGATGTTCACACTAGAAGAAAAAAATTAAATACTTATCATACAGCTACATGATTTTCATGTAGACATACAATGAATTTGGTAGTCTGAATGGGAGTAAGAGTGTTGTATTGTTCAGTGAGGCCCTTGTCTGATGCGATATGACATGGGGAAGGGATTAGCATTATCTACATAACTTCTTAATTTTCATAATTGTTACAACATACTCGGTCCCTTTAAGGTGTGTTTACATAGAGTATTGTATCTAGCAGTGAGGCCCTCGTCTGTTGAGCTGTGACATGGGGGGGGGGCAGCATTATCTTCATTTTCATAATTGTTACATCATACTGTACCATGTCCCTTTAAGGTGTGTTTACATAGAGTATTGTATTTATCGGTGAGGCCCTCGTCTGATGAGCTGTGACATGGAGAGGGTTAGAACGCTCCTATCTGACGACCTAGAGCTTCCTGTCCTAGACATCTACCCAGGAAAAGAGGTCCGTGGAATATGCCCCCAAATTCTTGATTTTAATGATTCCATGCATGCTTGTATGCAGCATTAGGACAAATTTCTGTCTTACTGACTGAACACAGAGGCATGCATAAGAGATGCAAAATTGTTCCTGTGGTTATGTTAAAGTGCTACTTCCAAGAAAAATTTGTCACTGGTCGTATAGAGTAATTGTCATATTATGGATGAAGTAAAAGATGATGTAAAGATGTCATACTGGACACAAATTCTTGGAGTAACCCATTTATCAGTCCGAAATCTTCTAATCAAATTTATCACAAGGCAAGAACATGGATGAAAGACAAAATGTTCAAGACATTAATCCACGTATGCCACTCTCCACAGAGTCCACACAGGTGCTTCATGGGTGCCCAGTAGGATACGAAAGTCATTGTAGTTTGCTCAGCATTGTGAGCATCTGTTTAATGGCGCCTGGCTGGAATGCTCCCCAGGGAATGGAAAATGTGCATATTATATCTACAAGCATACAATTGCTTTCCTAGCAGTCAAGTAAAACAAATTCATCAATCAATGAATCGATCAACCACATTATATACCAAGGTTCTATATCAATTTGTTTGCCTAAATATCTACAAGTTATCTATATTTTTCAGTGAAAATATTTTCACAGTATGTTTATATAAAGGAGTTGAAGAGAGAAGGGGGTAATAAAGGCTGTGATATGTGGTTGGCATGTGTTTCCTGTTTGACTACAGGGGGGTGTATGAATGTTATCCTAATTCTCCTGAGGAGGCACAGTGGCTCAGTGGTTAGAGAAGTAATCTTGTAACTGGGAGGTCCTGGGTTCAAATGTAATGCAATACTCTAGTGCCCTTTCTTTCGTAGGACATTGACTCTTATTTACCGAGTCCCTCGGATAGGATATAAGTCGTAGGTCCATTAGTTTTTTTTAGCAGATGTTTCTGCATTTATTGATAAATCAAATACAAAACATTTAAATAACAATAATAGTATATAATATAATTGATTTCCATAAAAAGTGACAACTGAAATACACACACACAAAAATGCATATATAACATATATAATCAAAGAATCAAGATAAATGCAGAGGCCAACTATCATAAGCATAAATGCTTGAGTCGATAGCAGCCGGGAAGGGGGGGGGGGTACATGACGCTGTTATAGGAGTATGTAGGAGAATAAAGTGTCACGTATAAAGATTTTTTTCAGAAAGTATATCAATATTAAGTGGAAAGAAAGTGAAAAATTTGCTTAGTTTCATGGATAAAGATAACTTTTCACACAATGTTAAGATTGTCTTTACAAGTTGACTGTTGGGAAAGATTAATAACTTATCAGTCAATAACACATATCTTAAGTTGCTCCACGCCTCTGGAACTCCCTCCCTCCTGTTCTTCGCTACACCGACAAGCAAATATGTAGTCCTTGCTATTGGAGGAGCAGGCGCCTTTGAATGTTTGAAACAGATAAATGGCGCCATACAAGTGCTGTGGATGATCATATCTTATACGAATCATTTATTGACCACCATCATATCGTGGAAGAAAAGCATGTTGCATGGATGGAGATGCTGTTTTACATTACGGATCTGGCATCATCCTGTTTGAAATGGGGGTAAGGACTTGATATGATGTTGGCATGTCTTTCCTGTGTGACTGCAGGGGGTGTATGAATGTCATCCGAACTCCCCTGGTGAGGGGCAGGGTACCGTCAACATTTAAACATGACTGATGACAACTAATATTTAAAGGTAGAAACTTATTAGTTTCTAGATTTTATAAATCCAGAGATGATAGCAAACAAAAATGACTAACAGACTTCAAATATTACAATATCTGCACAGAAAACGGTAAGGAAATCTTACCAAGAAGGACATCATTAAATTGTCTTCTGTAACCAGGAGGCAAGTTTCCATGCTAACTTTTTTGGGGATGAGGGTTCATTGAAAGCTTAACATGGGATCTATGTTTAGACTTCAAAATTTGTGGGGGTCTGGAGTTAATATTTAGGGCCCCATGGCCCCACATGTACAATTACACCACTGATAGTGGTGAGCCCCGTGAATCTAACATTGTGAAGCACTCAAATAATTTCTTCTGGTACCCATATATTATGCCCTGGGCCCTGTTTCATAAAACTTGTTATCAATAACAAATGCTAAATCTCTATGGCAAATTATCTCTCAGCCAATCAAATGCCACGATTTCAGTAGCTTATAACAGTTATCGGTACTTGTTATTGATAACTTGTTTTATGAAACAGGGCCCTGGATCAAACTACACAATGATATGTTGTACCAGGATGACTGAAGACATGGGGGAAGTTGTAGTCAGCGATGCAGACCTCTATTTCCTCCCAAGAGAAAAATTGTATTTCAGAACCCGAACGGTTTAACCCTATCGATACCACCAAGTTCACAAACATGTATCATGATTACTGGACAGGTTTTATGCTATAGTCTCTCCTAATCGTCATTCTCATAGAAAAAATGCTGCATTAAAATATGAACACATTAAGGCAGATCAGATAGATTTACATGATTATTTTCAAAATGACAAATTTGTATTTTGATATTGACAATGCCAAAAATTCACTTTAAATGGGAAATGCCTTAACAAATGTCACTTGTGTTTTGCCATTTTGGCATTCAGTTGCATTTTCAAACACGTTTATTGAGTCATTTTGGGGAAAACTCCTTACAAATTGAAGTCCCTGGGGAAACAGTTATGAATTAGTCATTCATTTTACATAGTTTAGATGGATTGCTCATTCACTTTTCGCCAATCCCCTTAAAGGTGCTCGTTAAAATCTTGGCAAGTATTCAGTTGAATACTTGAGTCAGAATTCTGAAATATAAGTACGTTTGCTCAGTTTTCACCTGAGATATTAAACTTAGCCAACTGTGATAACGAGTTGACTTTTTTTTGATAAGTATTTACTATTTACCCTAAGTCTGAAAAAGTGGCTTGCAGATGTAAGCAAATGATTGGCTAGCCTTGATTGACTGGTACTAGAGCTGGTTCCACTTGAGGGAGCATTATATTTTTTTGTTTTGTTTGGGGAGGAGGGGCACTGGTTGTTCTCATGTAATGAAATACAATTTTACAAGGCTAATGATTGAGGAAGGGTGCGAGAGGTGGTCCAAGCATCTACTTTTCTTGTTCTTTCCCCTTTTTCTTTTCCGTTTCTCTCTTTCCCTTTCCTCTCTTTCCCTTTCCTCTCTTTTGACTTTTTCAAGACTCAAATGTGTGTGTGTGTGTGGGGGGGGCATGGGGTAGCTACGCCACTGCTGGCCATTATTTATATCATAAAATGAAAAATGAAAAATTGTCAAAGCCCACCCCCAAATAAAAACTAAAATAGCCAGAGGAAAATATGAGGGAAATATTTGTTTGAAAAAAAACAAAAACAGAAATTCATGACAATAACATTTCAGTTTTCATCTTAAGGAAGAGGTAATCAAAGGTTTAATGTTTCCTTTAAGATCAACAGAGGAAGGAAGACCGTCCTAGATTAACTGACGTGATGGGCAAAAAACTCCCTCAAAATGTCAGAAATTCTCTGAAGTTCTCTGTTTAACAGGTGCATTTAAAGGGGAAGTCTACCTGCATGGCATCACCATGTATTTGATAAAAGAAGGAAAATGAGAGATACAGGTCATTCAAATTGTGATTTTGATTCTTAAGTGACAACCAAGCTTAAACTTCTCCTTTACTGAATACAAAATAAACAAATTCCAGATTCACACACTGTTTTGGGGGCCTTTTCGCTACTAAGTTATGAATGAAATCATCAAACGCCGACTGTATTTTCAATTAGAACATTTTTTAAATCGCCAAGTACATATTTATATTCAAAAGATGATTTCATTTTCATCTAACACACTTTTTATTGTTATTAACACCACTTTTCTGATTAAAATCACAATGTTATCATCCAAAACAAATTGTTTTTGGAGGAGCTGTTTTGGAGAAAATTGATGATGTCTGTGACCCATGGTGTTCTTTCTAAGGCTCTTAGAATGTCAAGGTATAGAGAAGGGCTTCTCAAAGTCCGGCGGTCCGCATCGGGATGTCAATCCGGACGGCGGGCCATGTTAATCCGGACCGCCTGGGAGGCTTTGCCTCTTTAAAAAAAATTTAATTCCCCTTAGATCAGATATAGACCTAAAACAAACCCCATTTTCTTCAGTGTTACAAGTGTCATTCTTTCAATTTTTAGGAGTAGATCGTCAGCTTGAGTTGCTTCTGGCTTTCCAGCAATTACCAGCGCATTGTTCTACTTCATTTGAAGTATACGAATGACCTGTGATAATTTTAGTGAGAATGGCATTCCATGTTTTGGATCTTGTAGCTTTCATGGAAATCACATCGGGACTGTCCATGGGAAAAGTTTGAGAACCCCTTGTATAGAGTAAGCCAAGACCCTAGGTTACAGTCTTAGTTATGCTTGCTTGATCAGAACTGATACTCTTGTTGGTCCAAGAGCAGAAACAGAGTACCTTGTTAGGTGTAGAAATGTGTCCCTGAGGATTAATATTTTGGTAACTTGGTCATGAGCTTGGATAAGTGTGTTAAGAAAAAGAAAGTGGGGGAGTGGTGGTTCTTATCCCATTACTTAGTTTTCATTGATTTTGGAATTCCGAGTCTGAAAAATACCTATATATATTTGGGAGGGGGGATGATGGGGCTCATAACTTTGGCAATGAAGGTAGATTTTTTTTCTTCTAACATGTGTGTGTTTAACCGAAGGTTCCAGACTCTGAAGGTTAGTTCCTGGAAAGATTTTTTATTCTGATTTTCTTTTATACCAAGGCTTATTACATCAAAAGTGTAACATGATTCACTTTCTTGAAAGTCTATAATTAAGAAATTGAAATCATTGGCTGAAAGCCAGGAGGCTAATAACAATTATGGACCGTGAACATGTATGTGAATTTACACCCTTCCTGCTTTCAATTAATGAAATATAGGCCCATTATAGGTTTCTTTAGTCAAAATGATGAAATAGGGCTCGTAATCACCCAATACTCTTTTCACACTTGTTTTGCTTAACCCCGTACTTTGCTTAGCCCCGTACTATCCTTAACCCCGTACTAACTTTTTTGGCTTTTCTCACTGCAATTCGTTAGCCCCGTACTAGCCATAGCGTGAATATTAATTAATTCGCTCCACTGCGTAGTCCCGGACTATTTTTCGTTTCTGTTCTCATTCATTTTGCTTGGCACCGCAATTGCGGAGTTAGCACCACAATTTGGGTTAGCCCTGCTATTTTGCAGGGCCAGCTAACCCTACTATAGGTGGGGCTAGCCCACTTTGGTAAAACGTGTCTGAACAGAAAGTGGAATAAGCTTAACCGGACTATAGGTGGGGCTAAGACCCCCTTTAACCCCACCTATAGTCCGGGGTTAAGCAAATTTTGCCAGTGTGAAAAGAAAGTGGAATAAGCTTAACCCCGGACTATAGGTGGGGCTAAACCCCCTTTAACCCCACCTATAGTACGGGGTTAAGCAAAATTTTGCCAGTGTGAAAACAGTACAAATGTAACACGGCATACTTCTAAAAATGAAATGGTTTTAGTAATCTCTGACTGGTAAAAAATGCATATCATTCTATATCTATATATTGTCTAGCTGCCTACACCACTCATTTCAGGGTAGTTCTCTGTCAAATAAGCATTTTGCCTGTAAAACTGTGGGAGTTTACCACCGTAATCTAATGACTGACAGAGACCCTAGAGAAAGAACCAAAGGATATCCTGATAGTCCTACACGTGGGATCTATTCTATCGTCTATTAGACATCCTTTCTCTGTAAGATTCATCTATTCGAGGTGTGAAGTACCGGTAGTCTGTCACCATCCATTCACACTTAGGATGTGAGATGGCTCAGTGGTAGAGCAGTGGTCTCGTAACTGTTAGGTCCCGGGTTCGAAACCAAGTCGATGCACTCATGCCCTTTGGTAAGGCATTAATCCTCATTACCAGGTCCCTAATGATGTAAAGCATTAATACGCCTCACATTTCTGTATCTTGTGCTATAGAGCTGCAATTGTCGCTTGCTACTACACCAGTTGCTCTATCTATGGCTACACTACCCAAATTCCTAACTTTAACCCCTGACCCAGCACTATTCTTAATACTAACCCTAACTTTAAACTTATCCTTAGAGGTATAGACCAGTTTTGGAAACTCCCCGTCAAAAAATGAAATGGATGCTCTCATTACCAATTATGTGAAAGAATATGTTTTGACTAATACGTGATGATACAAATTTTGCCGGGAAACCGCCTACTAATTGATATATTTGGTAAATTATTATATCTTTTTGGACCGGATAGATATCGCGCACGTGTCGCGTAGTCCCATATACATCTTTCTGTGTACAGTGCTTGCAACTTTACCAAGACTGGGCCAGATTTCTTATCATTTTGATGATTCCAGAACCTTGCAGTACACACCAATACTTATATGGTAGATGATCAACCTTTTCTGATGGATTCCACGTTTCTTTCACAATGCAATCGCATGACCAGAACTGGTCTTTATCTTTAAACTCAATCACAACTCTCACCCTATCCCTATATTTTATAATGAAATAAAGCTGCCGCAATTATCGCCAGAGCAAATGTTGGATCACTGGAAGATAAGTTAGCTTGAATGTGTTAATGTAATTTGTTCATGTGAACTAGCTAGCTTAGAGTTATAAATATCATTGGGTGGGGTTTCTAATAATGTGACATGTTCGGTGATAAAGGAAACATGGTACTCAAACATGGATGGAAGTGTCTGTGGTAGAAAGATTAGAGAGAGGGGGAGAGAGAGAGAGAGAGAGAGAGGGAAGAGAGATGGTAAGTAGGGGAGAGAGAGAGAGAGGAGATAGTAAGAGAGGGGAAGAGGGATGGTAAGTAGGGGAGAGAGAGAGAGAGAGAGGGAGAGAGGGAGAGGGGGAGAGAGAGAGAGAGAGGAATGGTATGGCAGAAAGATGGAGTGATGCAGCATATATAGAATATGAGGAAGGGGAGAAAGACTGGTCAAAGAGGCAATGAAGAAATAATACCCGAGTGTGGAGACTGATTACCTTCTACTATTTTCCTTCATTTTTTCCTCTCTTTTATTTTCTATTTTTCCCCAAAAAATTCATAATTTCTTTGCTACATTTTTGTTTTATTTATTGATTTTCTAAGTATACTTTGTTCAAGATATATATTGTAAAACAGCATCTGAGGAACTAATACTTAAACAAGCTCTGATTCTAGTGAGCTCCTCTTTTCTCGTGCTATTTTTTGTAATATACTTATTCATTGTATTATGTTTTGCATGAGAAATAAAATCATTTGAATTGAATTGACCAAGCAGCTCTCTTATTTCATGATAAATGCTTGAATTGAGAACAATGGACCTTGTGGCAGGTTAGCCCTGTGCTAAACAAGTTATCCTACTACTACTACACTACAAATTACATTTTATCACAAAAAGAGTTCATGAGGACAAAAAGTATGTGGGGGGTACAGGTGAGGAGAGATATATGCAGAGACAGAGATGAGGGTGTGCACGTGTATGTGTGTGTGTGTGGGGGGGTGAGTTATGGGGTCCTTATGGGCAGGGGAGTGTGTAGGTAGAGCTAGATTTCCAGTGAATTTATTACTGTAGGCCTATAATTCACATTAAATGTGGTAAGGCACATGAATCAAATTACCAGTATTTTCTTGATAACATATGACATGCATGTGTTTGATATTTGTTGTGAAATGAACTCCATTCAAGATCAAAATCTGGAATTTGTTTGCTGTTCAAAGACTTCCTTTATTTGTGGTTGTGTCCGCCTGGAATAATTCATCCATAAGGTAAGTTTCTAACTGTTTTTTTTTTGGTGCAAGTTTGTTAATTGTTGCTATGATAAATTGACAAACTCTTTGGATATGGTCCTTTCCTCCCAGTTTGCATGACTACAGAGAAATCAGCAGAAATAATTCCTTTATTCATGGCTTATTTAATGACCAGTGAACTGGACCGAATGCATTTCCTTAACTTTGAGTTCATATCTGGTACGTAGAGCCCTTTGGTGTGGGAACTCGGGTAAGGCATACTGTAGCTCATCAGGTAGAAATGACGTTGTAGGTTTACGGTAGGCCTATACCCTTAGAACTGGGCTCTCTGATTTGAATTTGAGGCAGTCAGAACTGAAAAAAGTACTTGTCCTTGATGATGAATATTTTCCCTAAAGAAAATACAAAGACAAAATGCATCCATCTCATGAAGACTCGCTAAGATGCCCCTCAGTTTGCTGATGTATTGGACAGAAGTTGCATTTATCTATGGAATTAGGCCTTTGCAATCGCAATCTGCATCTGTTTATGTTTTATAAATATATTCACATAGATTGCTTGGTTTCAGCCATAGATTACAATGCTTTCCATTCACTCTGATCTGTGGTGATTTGCAATGTTTTGGTATTTCTGTTATCGATTTTTTATTATTTAAAAAACGACACTGTATATCCATTCTTTCTCCGTTTCCCTCAATTTTTTGTTCTTCACATGTTGTAAATTTGTGCATTCTTTCATCATTTTTGTGACATTCAGAGTACATTCATGTAAAACATGAGTTGCCCTCTCCTTTTGAGAAACATGAGTCTCCTGACTCATTCTTTATCAGGCAAATAATTCCCTTTAAGTCAATCTCCTGCAATAAATCTGTTCAGACAATCTCTTTGGCGAATGTGAAATTGATGCTAATAGTGACATGTGTTCCTTCGCTAGATCTTAATTCCCTACATAGCTTTAGACATTTCAAACCAGTTCTTTTTCCCAACGTCAATCTACACATCTGCATATCGCTCCCTCTCAAACTTAGTCTTAAAATTCAGACTCGATGGTAGCAAGATTTGTTTGGATATCAGAATGTATCATTTTTATACTCGCATAGTGATTTCATCCGTTCAGTACCGAGAGGGCACGAAACCCATGCTCAGGATAAAAGTTAAGCATATTTTTTTCGCTTAGCAGCCCATTTTGACCCATTTATACGTGAAGCACAAAAAGAAAATGAGAAACCTAACAAATATTGAGAAAACAGAAAGAAAATATGCATTTCTTCTAAAGAAAATTGAGTAGGATGCTCCCATCTTGGCTTTTCTTTTGAAAGAAAAATTAGCACATATTTATGGAATTTGGTCTTATCAGACATAGATCAGACATAGTCTGCATCTGTTTGTGTTTCATATATTCACATAGATTAGATATGTACCCCCGTTAATGGAACTATTTGTCAATGTAATGATTACCTTACCTATCTTGAAGGAATTATAATTTGTTGGTAGTTTCGTGAACAGGAAATGCAAAACTCAAGTTTTAATAGCAATTGTTTCTAGGTCTGTCTTCTGCTGAGGGCCTTAAGTTCATTTACATCCCGCAGCCCAACCAACATTCTCCCATCTCAACATAGAATTAACACCGTTATTGTGCTCAGCAAATGATATTCGAAGGCAAGGAAGTTTATGATGCATATGAAGAATATTTGGATTATTGATTATGATTGAGTATGATCGTACCTCCGACTTTGAAGAATGTAAATAGCCTTAATTTGTCATCATCAAAAGACACCTAAAAAGTTTCTTCTTGTAAGCCTATCATATTGGGTCTGTTCCATTCATTATCAGCTTAATGGAGATCCCAACCCACTGCTCAAGTTCATGAACTGACTCATGGGAGTGATACATAAGGAGAAAGGAGAGAGAGAGAGAGAGAGAGAGAGAGAGAAAGAGATGGAGAGGGAACGAGTGAGGGATAGACAGACAGATAGATAGACAGAGATAGAGAGCGAGAGAGAGAGAGAGAGAGAGAGAGAGAGAGAGAGAGGGGGAGGGGGGGAGAGATGGAGAGGGAATGAATGAGGGATGGACAGACAGACAGATAGATAGACAGAGAGAAAGAGAAAGAGAGAGAGAGGAGGGGGGAGGGAATGAGTGAGGGATAGATAGACAGACAGATAGATAGACAGAGAGAAAGAGAAAGAGAGAGAGAGGGAGGGGGAGGGAATGAGTGAGGGATAGATAGACAACAGACAGATAGATAAATAGAGAAGGAGGGAGGTAAGATAGAGATGGAGAGAGATGGAGAGAGAACAAGTGAGGGTTAGACAGATAGACAGATAGATAGATATATAGAGTTAGAGAGAGATAGAGGGGGGAGGGAGAGGTATATAAGAACATGTGACCCACTTTCATAAAGAAATGTCTTTAGTGTGGAGCTTTGTTTAATGTGTTGTAAACTCAAAATGTCCAGAAATTCTTCTGAGTTGGTCAAAATATTTGTCCAGCACTGACCCAAAGATATTGATTTCAGTTTTAATCACAGATCCAAACAAACATCTTTCTTGTAGGTTTTAGAGTTTAGAAAGCAACTATATTTTGATTAAAGTTTGACTCAGCATATTGTAATTTAAAAATGCCCCTCGCACAGAGGATTACGTGACTGTTAGAATTTCGTTTTTTGAAATTTGAAGGTAAATGAAAACAAAACAAAGGGTATGAAAAATGTGCCTTTATTGTGTTCAAATATATTTTATTCATTATTTTTGGGGTGGAGCTGGCACAAAATGGTATCTACATATGTGAGAGTCATTTTTAAATCCTTAATTTGCATTACATGCTAAAAAAGTTGTCAGCTTGTGTAGAAATTTATTATCGAAAACTGAATGACAGAATTGTATAATCGTACTCGTGTTTTAGAGAATGTTGCAGATATCTTCCAAATGAAATCGAACTTATCTTCCATCATTTATTCCATTGTTCCATTGTTATTTTTTACCATATTTTGTCATTTTATTTAATCCTTTCAGAGGACCTCACGTTTGTAGATCAGCTTCGACGGGTCAACCTACGTGTTGCCCTGGATGGACGGTCAACGGAGGCAGTGGACAGTGTATCAAACGTAAGTTTATTTCATTTCATTTCATTTATTTATTTCCACATCAAGATAAAACAAAATGATACAATCTTTAATACAAACATATATAATGAGATATCTGGAGTGGGAAGACCATGAAAAGCATATGAATGGCTTGTTAAAAATGATCCTCACCAAATATACAAAATAACAATAACTTAACAATACATAATTTAAGTCATATGTTTAGCAATGCATTCTGTGTTATTGAATCTATTGGGTGATTTCCTTGCAGTGAGCCCTGTAAGACATAGTACATTTTTCCATTTGTTTTGTCCATAAATGAACATCTTGATATGACCATTTAATAAATGTTAGTGATACAGCAAAGAATTATCAGCCAATGTCCATGTCAAAGAGATTTAAATTTTGTAATAATATGAATGGAAATGGGTGAATTTTGTATGGGATATAGTGCGCATAATCGCCCTATATTGATGAAGATAAATGTTTGATGATCTTTGGGCAACTAAAAAGTGAAAATAAAGTAAAACTGAATTGAGACAAGTTATATGTATTTGGAGAGAGGGGAGAGGGAGGGGAGGAGGGAGGGAGGGAAGGGAGGGAGGGAGGGAGGGAGGGAGGGAGGGAGGAGGAGGGAGGGAGGGAGGGAGGGGGAGGAGGGAAGAGGGAGAGAGGGAGAGGGAGGGGAAAAAACAAACAAACAAACAGAGATTACACATTTGCAGTTCCCAATACTTCAAATCTGGGTGTATTGTATAAACAAAATCGGTGTGTGGCGCGTGCTTTGACAGTGATTGATTACACATTGCGGTCTCAATCAACTTCTTGATGTGATTTCCATGCCTTTTCTTTGTAACTGTGCTGGGAACTTTATTGACTTTTGCTATTATTGGACTAAAAAAAATGACTAATATCCTAATATCGAGGATTAACATAGGTACCAGGTAAGTCTATGAAGAAAAATTGGGACTTTTTATCATCATTGACTTAAAGGGTTATTGACTGCATTGACTGTACTTTTAATATACCTAGGCACTTACAGGCGGATTCTGATATAGACCATCTGTGAAAAATTAATGTGGAGCACTTCTGCAAAGTGCAAGTGACAGTATTTTTTAAAGAACTAAATTGCAATTAGAAACCCAGGTGTTTTATGGCATACATACAATGTAGCCAGGCAGTTTCTAAGGGGGATAGAATTATTGTCTAAAACTATAGCCTTAAGCCTTTGATTCTTCATTGTTCGTCAGTACAGCACAACATATGGTTAATTTTACACTGACACAGAACGCTGTCAAACTGTTACAAAGTGCAGTTGAGAAAAGAGAATTCAAAGTGAATCATGAGTGCTGCGTAGCTCAGCAGGAGTCTTTCAAAGGAATCATAATATGATGTTGCGGTTTTATGTAAATTCATGAATTGAATTGGCTTGATGAATAGTTGATTTAAGCCATTTTTACTGTCAAAGAATATTTGAATTGCCTAAACTTTGCCTTTTGTTAAATTTGTTAAGACTATGCAAAAACTTTCTTTTTAAAGTTTAAAATTAGGTTTATGAATTTTATAATTGTTTACTGTGGAGCACTATTTTTGCTAAGATTAAACGATGAATAAATATAAATCTTTAAAGTAGTTTGTCTCACAAAATCATATTTATATTGAAGTTTGTGAACTTGGTAGAACTTTTGAAGGGTTCAACAATTTGCTCCATTATTTCGCCCTTGTGAGACTGGGCTTAAATGCCAAAGAGGTTGGGAAATTAGGTTCTTAGGATGTAGAAATTTCATCCACATTTTATCAAAAAAACTAATACCATCTTGTCTAAGATTGCCAACTACTCCCCTGTGTGGACCTATTAAAGGCATTAATTGTTTAACAATGTTAAATCTGAGATGCATGGCCCTACATGTTATCAGTGTCTGTGATATGGTGTAATATTGAAGCCCTAAAAAAATTGTGCTTCAAAATGATCAAGAAGTGCCTCAAAAATGTAAAAATCTTTGAGTGACCGATTTTACCATACTCATTTTCCCCAATAGACTGTAGTATTATACAAACCGTTAGGAAAACGAAAAAATGAAATTTCGATTTCCAATCATAAATATCTTGATAATCAGACAGGCGATGGGCTTGTCAAAGTCATGGGATCCCTGACTGACCTCAAGGTTTATAATTATGATTGCAGCATGAGCTACATGTAAATACAGGATTTTTTTTCAGAATCTGAGGCAATGTTACCGAGTAACTTTAAGCATTGGAGAATTTGTCTCACTATGCTGCCCTGATGAGACTGAGCATGAATGTCAAAGGGGTAGGGAAATTAGGATGCGGAAACTTTGTCCACATTTTCTCTAATTTTTTGTTATACCATCATGTCTTGGAATGACTACTACCCCTTCGTAAACAATTAAAGGGGAATTCAAGCTGCGGAAAGTTTGATGTGGTTTCTAGCCATTTCGTCTACAACCAGTTTGTCTGCTATCCACTTGGTCTGTTCCCATATGGTATGCAACCAGCCCGTCTACCTTCTATAAGGTCTAATATTCATTTGATGATGATTATTATTATTTATGATTATATGATTATTAGACCTTATGGTTGGTAGACGAAGTGGGCATTAGACAAACTGGGAATTAGACCTAATGAGTGATAGACCAAATGGGTAGTAGACTTATTGGAGATTAGATCATATGGAAATTAGACCAAACGACTATTAGCCTAAATGGTCATTAGACCAAACGATAAGTAGATGAAATGATTATGAGACCATGGGGATAGTAGACGGGCTGGGTGTAGACCATATGGGAATCCACCATTGATGTATATGAACCCTGTTTCTGCCCCTGAATGAAACACATTTGTCCCACAAGCGTTAGGTTCTGGGAGTTTTCACGAGTTAAGTCATCTTCTAAAAGTGCAAGTCCTTGGCACAGGATCATAATATCCCTTGTCTTTCAATGATGGGATTAATCTGTGGCTACTTTCTCACCATGTAAGAACACATGGTAGCTTAGCACATGAAATTACATAGTCATAGGGTGTACTGATTCAGATGTGTTCTCATTAGACACGGTTAATCTCCTTCAAATACGATTGCAACTACTTTCGAAAAATCAACCAAAGGTATTTTCGACAGCCTTTGGTGTCACCCATTGGATTGTGCGAACATGACGTAATCGGAATTCTGTGGGATAAACAGTAGCTAGCGTATCGAAATTGCCTTTTATGGCGTTGATTTTTCAAAAGTAGTTGCGATCGTGTTTTCAATGGATTAAAAAAAATGAAGTAAACAACAGCATATAAACTTGGCCAACTCTTGACGGCATAGCTCTATCTTATTGGGATATTCTGACAAAATCTCTTTTATAGTTGATAAAAAAAATGTAATATCTATCTAAAGTTTAAGACCAATGATGGAAGGCATTGAAATATTAATCTGAGACCTTTCAAAAAGTTGACAGCTCGACTGTTTTTAAGCCACACAGTACAGTACGTGTAATTCTGTGGTCCTTCCTATAGGTCTGTAGAGGAAAAAACAAACACATTGTGGATTTCTCAGTAGAGTATATCAAAACATAGACACTTTTAGGATAGTTGAAACACACCTAAGACTTGGTCATTGCACATTAAAACATATATATCGAAAAACTCGGCCAACACATTTACGACTATGAAAACTAGGCAGGGACAATTACCATTCAATTATTAATTTGTATAAATCTGTTCCATACTTTATGATGATGAATGGAAACATTGTTAAAGATAAAGACCAGTTCTGGTCATGCGATTGCATTGTGAAAGAAACGTTGTGAAAGAAACGTTGTGGAATCGATCAGAAAAGGTTGATCATATAGCATATAAGTATTGGTGTGTACTGCAAGGTTCTGGGGGGTGTTTCACAAAGATCCTAAGTTGAACTTATCTCTAAGTTGGACTTAACAATTATGGAAAGCCGTTAGCATCTTTGAAAATATTTTGTAAAAGTTATTTTAAAAGACATAAAATGTTGATTCAAATCATTCATATTTTTTATTACCAAGGAGATTTCATGTTCTTGATGTGGAATTTAAGAAAAGTCTATTAAAAATACATGAATTTTTGCTTTTGAATATATTTTTTTTTAAGGCTACAAATGGCTCTCCATAATATTTAAGTCCAACTTAGAGTTAAGTTGGACTTAGGATCTTTGTGAAACACCCCCCTGGAATCATCAAAATGATAAGAAATTTGGCCCAGTCTTGGTAAAGTTACAAGCACTGTACACAGAAAGATGTATATGGGACTATGCGACCAAGTGCGCGATATCTATTTGGTCCCAATAGATATAATAATTTACCAAATATATCAATTAGTAGGCGGTTTCCCGACTTTCCCGGCAAAATTTTTATCATCACGTATTAGTCAAAACATATTGGTAATGAGAGCTTCCATTTCATTTTTTGAGAGAGGGGCGTTTCCAAAACTGGTCTTTACCTTTAAGAATTCTATTATAATTTACAATGTTTAAAAATAATAATCCTCCACATTATCAGGATAATGGGAACACACCTATATGGAGACATGGGTGTGAAGAAGCTTGACTTTTAATGTCAGTCTCTTTCCAAGTGAAACCATGAATGACTCGCCACAGAGGAAGAAGGTGATTAGAATCGGGCAATATGGAAACACTCTATTCTCTTACAGGTGCAAAAAAACTTGACATTGTTCTCAGCAGATTTTCAAGTCTGTTTGATATCAAAGGTACTTTTCCACATGTTCAAGTGACAAAAAAAGTTTGATATTTGTTTGAATTATTAAATGTGTGAAAAAAGTGCAGTTGGGACCCTAAACATGAATAAGTTTGTTAAACTTCAAGGACAAATGTAAGTGCTTCTTTGAATAATGCATTTATTATCAGATACCCTTATTAAAAAACAAATGATATTGAAAATGGATTATTTTCTGCTAAGTTTGTATTTATATCTGACCAAATTAGCAGAGAATCAAATTTACTGAATATGACAGGTCGTTCAATATATCCTTTCCAGACAATGATGAAGATTTCTAAATTTTCCAACATAAATTTTGTGGGGGTGTGGGGTGCTTGTGTCACACCCCCACACCCCTTACTAACAATGCTTTTGCATCTAGAAGGGGGGGGGGGTAAAACCCTGTCAATATGACTTCTCTATGAGTATTTTGGCTCCATTGATAGGAATCATCTGTATGTAGGCAACCTTGTGACTCATTCATTGGTCAAGACCAGTGTCCTTTAGCACGCATGCGCTTTGAATTGTGACGCTGTGACGTATCTTGCGGAATAGGCTTATTTCATACGGGAGTTGTATCATCACATATTCGCAATAATTATATTTAGAGTGAATACATGATTAAAAATATTGATTTTTGAAATTTTTTAGTACAGGGCAAATGGGAGGGGAGCTTGTAAGATACGTCACAGAGTTGTCAATTTGTGTTTGATCGATTGCAACTTAAAAAAATCATAACTTTCTTATTTTTAATCGCTCAAATTTCCACTGATCTGTTCCTCTCATTTCTCTGCTAGAACTATTTCAACCAGATAAATATCAGGGTAGACTTCCCCTTTAATTTCTCTCTAAAGAAAATGAAGATAAGATAATTCAACTTCATACTAAATCTTGTTTCGAGAAACAAACCACCTATTTCTATAAAGTAGGTGATTTGGTTGTCACGACATCTTGGGGAAAATCGGAACTTGAAGCTGACTCAGTCATGGCATTCCCTAGCGGGTCTTCTATCCAATATTCCTTGTTAACCTTTTGGACTTGTCATTTGACCCAAACCACTTGGGGTCAATGCTGGTGATAAAGTTTTCATCCAAAGTAGACATTTGTATTTGGTTGTTAGGTAAATGACCTGGTGGTTATCTCTTTTTAATAAGATGATATATTGTTTCTTTGTAGAGCAAAAGGGCATTTTAAACTCTGTATACCACTACTACTACTGCTATTACCATTACTATTACAACAATAAAAACTAACTACAATTACTACTACATGTACTACTATTACTCTTACTACTACTACTACTACTTTTACTACTACTACTACTACTACTACTACTACTGCTGCTGCTACTTATGCCACTATTACTACTACTACTACTATTACTACTACTACTACTACTACTACTACTACTACTACTACTACTACTACTACTGCTACTAATACTACTGCCAATACTACTACTACTACTGCTACTACTACTACTACTACTACTACTACTACTACTACTACCACTGCTACTGCTACTACTACTGCTTCTACTAATACTAATGCCACTATTACTACTACTACTACTACTACTACTACTACTACTACTACTACTACTACTACTACTACTTCTACTACGAATGATAATGATAGTAATAGCAATGATAATTCATAATCATCATCATTTATGACAGTCAGCATTTGCCCTCTTAGGAGGGGTTACTGACTTTCATGCAATGATGACACTCCTTCCCTCCACTTTTTCTTGTCTAGAGCATTCTCCTCATTTAGACCAACCTTACTGCTTTCTCTCTTCACCATATCTTTCCATGAAATCTTAGGTCTTCCTTTATAATAATAATTGATAATAATCATTTATTAGTAGTGATATATATTATTATTAGTAATAGTATTTTATTAAGAAGAATTGTAGAGGTATATTTTCAGATGTTTTTGGAAGAAGTCAATTGGAGTACTATTTGATATAGAGATTTAATTTGAATCATTAGACATACAGATTGTAATGTAGAATATTAAATTGGTAATGGGGACATTTATATAATATTTACTGGCCCTGAGGGGTAAATCCCCCGAAAGTAAAGCCAGTCAATATTTTTATTGTTATCCAAATCAGACATCTAGAGCAAATACAGAAATCCACCATGACAATCTCAAAGAACTGAACAAACTTTGACCCCGTTCTCATTCACTTCGTTGGAGCGGTCTAACTAAGACCCGTTCCTCAGGAGCGGTTCTGAGGTGAGTGAGAACGGTCAAAGTGGTCCAGGAAGTGGACTTCTGGACCGCTCCAGAAGACCACCTCGGGAGGTGGTCTTGAGGAACGGGTCTTGTTAAGAGCGGTTTGGAGCGCTCTAACGTGCGAGTGTGAACCGAAGCGTACTTTGAACGGAAGTGAGCTAGTGACGTTCCACGTGAAACATGTAGTACGGTACATACGCTTAGTATTCCGCGCGCAAAAAAATTTACCCGCTGACCTGAGCTGCCATAGCAACAAGACCACTTTGACTCGTGGAGCGGTTTGAGCCATAAAAAACTGCTCAGAGTGTGAATGCTCGCAAACCATTCCTCAAGACCCGTTCCTCTGGAGCGGTCTAACTAAGACCACTTTCAAAGTGAGTGAGAACAGGGTCTTTGTCAAACCAGCACTGTGCATCCAGTGCTTGACAAAATTTTTGATACACTGCAAACAGTGTGCATTTGGTGTGATTATTACGTCACAATAGAGTGCGCGCAAAGTGCGTAGGTTCTCGTACGCATAATAGATGCGCAATAAAAATGACAAAATATGGCGCGGTCAATATGAGACTATATTTTCACTCGTCTTTACACGCAAAGTCTATACGGGCAGGGAGACCAAGGAAAATACAAAGAATATACCCTTCCGTTTCCACTGCTAATGAAAAGTAGGGCACTATGGTTTTGTAAATGACCAGCTCAGATGTCTGATACGGTAATAATTGTTTTAACTACATAGTTGAATAATATTTAGTTTCAGTTTTATTTTCATTTATTTTTGAAATCTTGCCTTCAATTAAATGTGTATTGTCTGCTGCCAAAGAACCTTTCTTTTGTAAGATATTTTTGTTTACTGTCTTTGTCATAAAATATCTTTGCACCATTAATCTGTATTCCTTCCATGCCCCATGTAGGGCCATTTAAGATATAAAACAAAGTTTTCAAATTTTTCAGTAAGCAACACATTGTAATAAAACTGACACCAACTTTTAATATTTTCAATAACAAGATGGGCCTTCCTTATGCGTTTATCCTATCCGTTATCATACATATCAATTAAATACCTGATGTACTATTTTCAGAAATAGATCAGTATGTTCATTGTCCTATTATATGTTTCTGGAATTTAAATACTAGTAAAGAAATAAAATGAACAAATATGAACTTTAAAAGGAATGCTCCTAAACTGGATTCAGGAGCTGTCATATCAAATTTAGCCATGTCAGAAAGATACAGAAGTTTTAGATCGGGCTTGATCCGATTCAACCAACTGTTTTTGATCATCGTTGCCAACATTTTTGTAAACATATGAAGACAATTGTTGAAATTCCTCTACATTTTTTTGCTCCTTGGTGGTATGAATAAGGAAATGATTTGACATTGGCATTGAGTGAGAAGAGTTGATAACAGATGGGTCACTGAGATGAAGTCTCCTTGGGTTTGGGGGTTTGGGGTTGGAAACGGTCGCCAGGGAGATGAGATGATGACGGATACCATTATTGGGATGAAAGAGAGAGAGAGAGAGAGAGAGAGTTGGGTGTTTCTGGGGAATTCATGAAAAGCTGGTATTGTTAGAGATTGCTGGTGTGACAGGCTACTGTGGTGCAAATATATACAGTTGTTCTTCTTCAGTTGCAGTACAGGCCACCGTCGGGTGTATTGTCGTACTGTTGAGGTGCAGATGTGTGTACAATGTCTGATAAGAGGTACAGTTAACTGAGTGCGAGTAAAAACAACTACCATTTTAGTGGAGCAGGGTCTTTTGTACCTCTTGCTTGGATAGTTATGGATAGATCTACAAATGGAGAGATAAAGAGGGAAAAAGAGAAAGTGAGAGAGAGAGAGAGATAGAGAGATAGAGAGAGAGAAATAGAGAGAGAAAGAGAGAGAGAGAGAAAGAAAGAGAAATAGAGAGAGAGAGAGAGAAAGAGAGAAAAAAGATGAAAGGAATAGAGGTAAAGAGAGAGAGAGACAGGGAGTTTGAGAGAGGTGAGAGAGATAGCAGAAAATTGAAGAATGATGCAATAGAAAACGAGGAGAGAAAGAGAAAGAGAAAGAGAGATGGAGACAAGGAGATATGGGCCTACATCATGTACAGTTACACAATCTAAGGGTGTGTTCAAGCGATTTTTCGAAGCTAGAATCACAAACATGAATCACAATTCAAAACGCCGATACAAAACACGGTTACTGCGGGAGATCGTTCAAGCGATTTTCCATCAACGGTGATTCTCGCTCATTTCAAGGCCACACAGGAAGAATAGAAATAGGTAGCGATAATATATATAATAGATAATGACGTCGTAGAATCATGATTGAGATCTCCGTTCGTTAAAGCAAATTTTAGCGACCGTGATTCTGCAGAATCATGATACAAAACGCATCTTTTTCAGCGTTTCATGTTTGTGTTTTTAAACACGTTTATTTTTACGACCAACGAAAAATCGCTTGAATGCAACCGTGTTTTAAACTAAACGTCTTTGAAAACCGTGATTCTAGGGTGAAAAAGTGTTGATTGAACGCACCCTAACATTAACAGGTCTAGAGCTCCTGTGACGACTGTGTTTTTCCTGTCTTCTGTATATAGGGATGCTGTAGTCCAGATTCTGTCCATTTTTATATATTTTTTATTCTTCAATCATCTATGTTCTCCTCCCTTACACGCATCCCGCACAGATTCCGCGATCCCTGAAAATACACCCGTTGAAAATTGGTAGAATGAGAGGCAGGGACTGCATGTGTCCAGTTTAGCATTTAGGGTGTGTTGTTTTCTCAGCTGATTGGGCCCGCAACACAGAAACAGTCCAGGCAGTGGACTAGGATGCTCAAGAGTTTGTGTGTATGCTGGTTATGCTCTTGCGATTGTAATTTCAAATTATTAAGAAAATATGAGTTTACAAATAATGTTACTAGGCTATTTATTACAAAAATTGAAATTGGGTAAAATACACTGATGACATGACAAGACAAGACAGTGGGTGAAGTATCAAAGGTTTTCAGGGAACGACAAAAAAAGCATGTGGATTTGGTCAACGTCCAGCCTTGCTCCTGAAAACCAAACCACACCGTGATCAAGCAAAACATGTGGACGTTATTAGGATGTGAAAATGGGCCAGTGGGAATAGAACGGATCAGTCATGGTCATTAGATGTAGTTTGGATTCTCTTTCTACTTAACAGTAACCACTAGATAGGTTCATACGACAGTCAGTTAACTTTGAGTTCAGATCTGGTTTCAAACGTTGAAGTTATCTTGTAGTTAGGGACCATGTGAACGCACTCGTGGTTACGAAACTGTAAGTTTACTCGAAGATGTAAACCACGAGCGATCTTAAGGTTAGCGAGATAACTACGAGCAGTGAGGGATCCTCATTTGAATATGTGCCGTGTGGACACAATTAACTTGCAGGGTTTGTAGGTAAAGTGACTGGTTACCCTGCTTGTACATTAAAACTCTGAATATCCGTTGTTTTGGTCCAGTTTGAACCATCGTTGTTGTTAGTGAATCATTGTTTACAACGTTGAGGTTTTGCAAACTAAAAGTTTAAAATCTACAATGGTCTTGTGTGAACATACCTAGCTAATGTTAGTCATTTTCTGCCCTTATCCACTTTCTATCATGTCTGTGCTTTGTCCTGACTGGTTTGTTGTGTTATTTTGAAGGGAGAACTAGGGAGAAATTGTGTGTTAACATGCCCCTCCCCTGTTTCATAGATGCAGGCTATGTTACAGTGGAAAACACTCCGTCTCATGGATAGGACGTTAAAATGGAGGCCCTGTGTAGACGAGAGTCACCACCTCTGCACGTTAAGAATCCACTGCACTATTCTATTCCTATAAGAGTAGGGGGGAACCCGGTGTAGTGGTCCACCTGCACACCCCAACCAGTAAATACTAGGAGGCACAGTGACGACAAATACTTAATAGTAATGATAACTTCAAAACAAACAACAAATCAAACAGAGTAAACAAACAAATCAGGTATCGGGAGTGCCACTGCTACTGATAACTTTGACCAAGGATGTAAGCCCCGAGTAAGGATTGAACCCAGTAGCTCTCGTATGAGAGTCTTCAGCAATATACCACTGTGCTCTTATTTAATGCTTCTTTATCTTTTCTCTTTCTTTACAGCTACTTGCAGGGGGTCCTGTGAAGGTGGGGGTTCTTGTACCGCCCCTAACAGGTGCACGAGGTGTCAAAGTTCATCCATGGGATACCAGTGTCAAAGTGGACACCCTATGGTCGCTGGCGTCAGCTACAGAGGTGAGAGGGTTTCTATAAGTTGTCTTTTTAATTATTCCGAATATGAACATTTCTAGGCCTTTTAACGAATCTCAACTTTGCTAAATACCATTAAAAAAACAAAAAAATCTTCATAGATTTTTTAAACCCTTTCACAACAGTGACTGTTTCTCAGTCAAGCATATGATATCACCAGTTTCTTTGGTGTCATCGGATAGAGCAGACCCTAAGCTTTCAAGAGGTGTGAAAATCTCCTTAACTATTTTGAAATATTATTTCAGGGAGACTGTAAAGAAGTTACAAGTGTATGCATTTTCAGTCCTATGTAAGTAATGATAATATTCATTATGGAGATGATGGTGATGATGTTGATGATGTTGATGATGATGATGATTTTTAAAAGTATGAAAATGAAATTGTAACTGGAGCATATCTTTGTTGATGGATTTACAAGGTGTCCTGGTCAATCAAATATTCCTGCTTACATTATATGTCCTGAAAATATGTTGATGCTTCAAATTTGGGCAAGTAAAAAAAAAAAAAAGTGAATGATCAAAAAGAGAAAAGTAAAAGAAAATAGAGCAAAAATTATGACAGTTGTATAAAGAACAGTTGTATAAATGAGAACATTCTCAATGAAGCTCTGGACCATTGATAGAGGAATCTGTCTTCAAAGGTTTTAAATTGTTGACCCAAGCTCTGAGTCATATTTTTGCAGATTACGGGGTAATTCCTAGATCTAACCTCTGATGGACCAGTTCAAATACCAATCTAGACATAGAGAAAATAGCAAACAAGTGGTACTGTTAGAGTAGTGAAGGGGGGTAAATAGTGCATTTCAATCACGGGTCATTTGGTAGGTTGATATTAGTCCATATTATGTCTGCTTTTTTAATTTAGTGCCTTTATTGAATACTTCTAGATTTAAGCTTAAATATGTCACATTCTCAAGAACATAAATCAGGACAAATAAATTTTTCACATACTTAAAAAATGATAAAACTTAGTAAGGGTATGAATAGTTTAGTTGTTAACTGTACATGTCTTTTCATTAGAGTTAATGTCAATTTGAATCGTAATGCTTTAAAGTTTAAACCAATCAAGTAGGAAAGTATTGAATTAATACTGGGATTAATCTGCTTGATACAGACTGGGGAATGGATGCTTACTTGTTGTGAAACCAGTTTATCATGCATTGAGAAGCTTGCCAATGGATTTCTAGCTTAGAGTATGACATCATCATGCGATTAGGCCTTCGACCCTGATATATATATCAGTCATTTACAGTGACAGGCAGTGACCTTCTAATATTGCCAACATGACCGATCAAACTGATCTTGTCTACAAATACTGATCCTGATCAAGTTTTGATGCAATTTAGTAAGCAAACATGATATCAAAAAGGAGGTTCACCCCTGTTATGAGTTTCTTTTAATAAAACTCCCCTTTCCAAGTGAAAGTATAAGGAAAATCAGATTAACGATCTATCATAAAGTTGAGAATTTTTAAACATGTAGTCCCTGAGTCTGAGACTCAAATTGGCAACTTTATTATAGGGCTCCTCTCTAACCTTTTTTTGCAGGGCATCAGTCTCAGGATTGTGTTTTTTAGGAACTGTTTGCATGGATCCTCTGTGTAAATTTCAAAAGTTTTGGGGTCCAGACCATCTAGAGATAAATGTATGGTCCCATATATGCACTGGACCCTGTTAGGGTCAAGCCCTAGCTAGCTGTCTCTGATTTCCTTACAAGCAGCTTTCCATTTTGCAATTATTAATCAGGAAGGAATAGATATATTTCATGGAGGTAGTGTGTACAAATATATGTCTTTTTATCAAGCCAGGGCAACGATAGGCAAATGAGAAAATATTTTCTTTGGAGAAAAAAAAGGAAATTCATGAAATATTTACCTCAGAATACCCCCAAACTCAGTACCCATATGATGACCCATGAAAATGTCACCCACCACGGTTAATTTTTCCATCATGCTTTGATATATAAAAAAAATTACTACTTTTCTTATATTTTGCCAAAATTCCAAGCAAATTTGAGATATAGGTTTGTGATCATGGTGTATTTATGAGGCTTACCGGAATATCTCCCATATCCCCTTGCTATGGATTTATCATCTGCCACTCAGGTGACGATGACCCCCCAAAAAAAAAAAAGAGGGCGAATTCTGTGAAGTTGGAATGTCACTGACTGTCAAGGTGAAAGGATAGTCTCTGTTGAAGGCTTCAGAATGGATTAATGTTTTAAAGAGAACATTAAATTCATTCGTTTTTGCTTATTTTCATTTTCATTTTCAATTGCGATTGTTAAAATAGCAACATGTCCTGGCACAAAACAGTTGTACATATAACATTTAAACAAGTGTGATATAATGAGTTCTTAAATAAAAAAAATAAAGAAATTCTGTTCTCATGGTAAGACTATTAGTAATGTTATATGGAATTCACTTGACTCTTAATCAAAGGTTTAGGCTTTTTGACTCTGCCCAGTGTATGTTTCCTTAGACAAGGCATTTCATCCGTTTTTGTTACTCTCCACCCAGGTATTAAATAAATGAATAATAGGACACACTGCACTATAAAAGAAATGTTGATTAGAAATTGCTGAACATGAGGTTATAGATATCAGAACAAATTTGGGGCAAATTTAGCCTGACCACAGTCACCTTTTTATTACAGAATGAGAAAAATCACCCTAAATGAGACTTTAATTACTCCACTAAAGTTGGTTGGACTCATAATTAACATGTTGGGTCATTTTTTACCCCACACCTTTTACAACGTGCACAGATTTATCCTCTCGGTTTGGATTGAAAGACTATGAGCTAGGTGTATCTAGACATGAAGTCACTTTGAGTCAGAGCTTAGAGATAACTCAATAGAAACGTGTGGTGGTAAATTAGATTGAATGGTCTACTGCATCGATTCCTTCTAGATTAATTCTCATCAACAAACTGTCTACCAGGGACTTTATACAGTCATGTTAAAGGGAGGTTCAGACTGCACAAGTATATATACTTAAATAGCCATATTGAAAGAATATAACAAACAGACAAACAGATGTAGAAAAAAATGAATCTTGTGAAATTAATCCTCCTAAAAACTGTCTATCTAGGTCTCTAAAGGCTTATTCAGATGTAACGTGGTAATCATAAAAAAACATTAAAAAACTGCAGTGGTTTTGCCACGTTATACCTGGAACGAGGCTTAAGTCGTGTTAAAGTTGGTAGATTGACTGTATAATAATAATATGGATATTTATAAAGCCGGTATCCGCCAGGTTCTGACGCTCATGGCGCTTTACACATATTACCCTGGTCATATTAAGAATGGTCGTATTAAGAATATCATGTGCGAAAATCTTGATCGTGTTAGCAAATGCTACGTCACACGCAAATTCTCCAAGCAAAGACACAGGTCTTTGGGCCAAGTAAATGCCCTGTCTACCTCAGAATACCGAGACAAATTCCAGTAATCAAATTTTGTATTACATTATGAAATAAACCCCAAAAAGTTACTGTATACAATTGTCTTGTCAAATCATGCTTAGAAAAATGCTTGTTGTTTTTATGCAACAAAAGTCCCTCATCAAATCCGTGGAAATTAGCCAAAAGTTAGAATTAATTATTTCCCTCCCATATTACCCGGCTGCTAGTAATCTTCAAACCATCAGACTGCGCTCTGTTCTCACTAATATAACAGACACATTGATGTGTTTTGTTTATGACATCCTTGAACTCTCTGGCAAAAAAGAAATGTCCCCTGTCTCTCTCCTCAAAAACATCTCAGTGTACTTTTGGTCAAAATACATCACAAGTCCAACAACAAAATTGAATCTGAATAGCTTATCAAAAAGGGAGTTTTGTAACATTGCTTTCAAGGTGAAAATACATGCTTGACATCAGGGGAAAATGTTTATGAAATAACAGCTATCAAAGTTAATCAATGTTGATGTATTAATAAGAACATATAATATCCATGAAACACTAGAAAAGATCAATATATCTTCTTGTTGAAATAAAAGACTTGTGGTCAGTTTTCTTTTGTCTATAGACTGAGATCTATAGTCTAAATATATATAGTCTAATTGTTAAGTGAATATTGAGAATAATAATAACACTGATTAATCTAATGTAGATATTTCATCGATCTTCTTTATAATAATTGGATTTCTAACAGAACCTACAAAATTATAATATTACATTCTTGTATAGAGATAATTAGCAGTATCCATAAGAGCTTTGTAAGTTTTGATTATTGCTTCAGCTGTAGCATAGCTGTGCAGAAGCATTTGAAGAATCTATATATATTGGTAATCATTTACTTAACCCTTTCAGGACAAGATTTTTTAAAGGGCTTAATTGATCACATATTGTTCTTCAAATTGGCAACAAGAACACTTTTATTTTATCACTACAATGATAAAATAAGCTGCAATGTCTCTGAAAACAATACACATGTCGAGATTGTTGTCGAAAAGTTTACAAATGGCCAGTTTTTATTGAAAAACAATGCCCTTTTAGAAGCATTTGAAGAACCTATTGTGAGAGTTAATTCCCTTCTGCCTCTTACCAGACGAAATCAGAATGTAATCTATCTAGCTTGTAGATAACACATACAAGTTGTAGATTGCATAGTGTTATGTAATCTGTTTGGGAATGTTGATACACCATTAGCTATCTTAATAAGATGTTAAAGTATTGATCTTCTGATATGTAATTCTCACATATCCTGACAATCTTGAATGTGTGTAGTAATTACTAATTACTAATCAGAAGAACAAAGTATATCAGTGAGGGGGACATTATTAGGAGGATAAACTTGGGTCATTGTAGAAGTGTTGTGGTCCAGTGGATAAGTCTCTGGACTGTGAACCACAAGGTATGGGGTTCAAATCCCTGCCACAACACTAACAACCTTTGGCAAGACATTGATATACATTTGCCACACTCCACCAAGGTGAGGTAAATGGGTACCTGGTAGGAATATTCCATTAAATGTACTGTGCTCTGATAACGGCTGCCGGACCTAATGCTAGGGTAATAATCTCCAAAGCTTTTTGAAAGTGCATAGGGATGTTATATCATAATGTGTTATGCGCTACACAAGAACAGATTATTATTATTGTATATATCGATTTTTAAAAATTGATGTTAAACAAATAATATACTTTGCTGCCACTAGTGTAATCAGATGTTTGATTTTTTCAAATAGATTAAATGAATCTGGCATAATAGATTTATGGCTATGTTTCTAATAGGGTCAAGCTTATTGAAAATTGACTTATTGATAAGTAAATCTTTGAAGACTCTTTATGTAAGAAACATGACAATATTGGTATCCTGGAATTTCAGATATCAGTTTTTGTCTTGGTTTTCCTCGGCCTACAAACAGAATGGAATGTGCTTGACAGTCAGTACATCTGGATCTGCGATTGATCCTGAAGAAGTTTAGTCTTGACCCTTTAACTTGCGAGAATCATGGGAAACAAATTTGGAATGAATTGTAATCGAGTTGAGAGTCTGTGCTTTGAGCATGTGGCCAATTTACAGAAGGGAAATTACGCACCAGTGATTAATGTGAATATGTCACGAACAGTGAGATGAGATCAAGAGTGAAATTGATGGCAGTGATTTAGAAAGGGAACTTTCACTTCCAACTTGTGTAGTCTGTACCCCATACCTCATGTGATCGGACTACCCTGTAGTCTGTCCAATACCAGGCAGAGACCATCTTTGATCATTCAATATATACAGAAATCAGAAAAAGATAAGAGTATGATATATTTGGTTTAATTTATAGGTATAGGTTGATGGAATAATTTCCTTTTCTCACAGGGTTCCAACTAGAGCAACGATTACTTTTTTGTTCGTGGGAGCTCTTTTTTGCTTTACTTTAGTATTATATAAGTGGGATTTTGTTACAACAACTTTTATGTTTTGAACTTTTTTGTTTATACCAGACAAAACAAGTTTCATAGGTCTTTCTGAGCTTTGCAGAACTCAATCACTTACCACTTCTTCTGTGCATTTTGTTTACTACACCCATAATGAGAAGTCTGCTATTTATTGTATTACAAGGTGTTTTATTTTCCTTCCTTCCTTGGTGATACAAAATGTAATTACAGTAAAAAAAAACCCACTTCATATGTGATCATTAAAATCAACAAAACAAAATCACTTTTACACATCTGATATAATATCTATACTAAGATATAAAATCCATCTATCTAGATTAGAATGAACCATATTGTCATGATCATGTCATGAAAAGAGGTCAGAAAATCTTCCAATTTTATGGGCAACAGTGTTATTTGTGTCTAAATATTTTATATTTGGTTTGTGTCTAAACTCTAAAGGATCATGATTTTGCTTCTACATTGTAATCGACATATTGAAATGTTTAAAACTTGTTCTCTACATGAATTTGTGTATGGGGCACAAAAAGCACTGAACATTGCAACAAAAAAAAATACATCATAGAAATAAGTCTAAGAGGTCGTTCTCGATGCTAAGTGGAGCTGTCACCCTAATACTCTGCAGGATGTAATGCAACAGTATGGGGGAAGGGTGTCAAACATAAAGATACTAATTAGAAAAGACGTGCAGTGGAAAGAGGGTGAGTCTTCTAAGATACCGGTAACCTAATGTACTGAGCTTGCATATATAGCCTTGTGAACACTTCATCTTACAGGATGTGATGCAAAAAGTTTGGGAAGAATGGAAAAGAAGAAGACGAGAATTTATCAAGACAGTCTGTGGAAAGAGGGGGAGTTTTGTGAACAACATATCCATAGGAGACATAAGCGCTGTTAACACCGAAATTATTTTTTTTACAGGATGTGAAGAAAAAATAGTTTGGGAAGGATGCAAAAGAAGAAGATGAGAATTCAATAAACAAATCCCATATCAATTACCATTGCTAAAGGCTGTGAACAATTGAATTCTCCACAATTTGAAACATTTGGGTCACCCTGTCAACTCTGGCTGCCCCCAGGGGATATCCAAGTTTGGGCTAACTAACCAATGTGAAGAAATTACTCACTCCTGTAAGCCCCTAGCCCTGAAACCGTTCACGTTAACCCCTTTCAAACTTGTGAAATTCTTTGTATAGCATACAAAACGGGATATCTGTACAATATAAAGTGATTGTTTTTTTGATTTTTTACTTGTCTGAGCATTGAATAACAAAACACTGTTTAGAGGTTTGAGCATTTTGAATGAAACATTCTACAAAGGTTCTTGGTCCACTTTTGGTGTGACCTTCGCATTGTACAGAGACCGTATATCTGGGCGGGGCTTATCGTGAACGCACTGTATATGTTACTGACACACTGTCATATTGTATCCTTTTAGCAGAGCTTTTAAAGGTACTATGTCCCGTTTGCAGGCCCCCAAAATGAAAAGGTTAAATTCCAACAGATTTTGAAAGATAATACTAATTTAAAACTTCCCTCAAAATGAAAGGGCTTGAAAATTTCTTTTTGTGGGAAAAGAACGACCGTTAGTTGTCGAATCGACTTTAGGGATTGCAGTCCTTTTATTAAATAGTCTGATTTTCAGACCCTTGTACCGAAGGGTCGTTTGTTTTGTACTGCGCAAAGATTCAATCAGTTTAATTTTGGCCATTACAAGAAGTGGGTTATTGATGTAGACAAATGCTCATGTACCTGTTACATCTCATTTTATGTATGTTATTACCAAAGTAAAAAAGAAGTCAGTCAGTCAGTCACTCAATAGTGTCTGACAGTGAAGTCTAGAAAGTAAACAGGTTTCCTTGCATAATTTGAATACTAGGACACTGCTAATGTTTTAATTTCACAGATAGGAAATATGTGACATATTCATAATTCCTGCAAAGTTCTACAGAATTTGAAGTTGGCTGCAAGAAAGATACAGTACCTTTAAACGAAGCAAATGTCAGAACAGTTGGATCACCAAGATGTACATTTGGTAGAAATTTCTTCTAGTCTGAACGGTCCATTGGTTTCCCCCTCATGTTCCAAGGAGCATGGCCCAAGTTCTGTCCTCATTTGTCAATGTCATTTTGATTTTCGAGGAAACTGTTGTTTAGAGGCGAAGGCTGTTGTGGTTAAAGAGAGAGAATATTTAGCTCTGTTCCTTTCTCTAGCATCCTTTTCCTCAAGTACAGAAAGAAATTCTGTGAATCATACAAACTTGTGCTATATTTCCCTTTGTGATCTACATATAGGATTGAGTTTCGTTCATTGGAAAAAAACAATGATGAAGTGATTTAAAGGGGGTGGGGGGACTTAAATATATACTTTCCCTTCAGAAAATACATTCACCCTAAATATATTTATTGCAATAAGTTTTTATACCTTTAAAAGAAATCCATTCCGTCATCAATAACTTAGATAATGAAAATTCATGAAATTTTCTGTACAGAGCGATTGGAGAGGAGCTCGCAAGATACGTTAAAGAGTTGACAATTTGTGTTTGATTTATCACACCTTCTGAAATCCATAACTTTCTTATTTTTTATTGAATATTTCTCAAACTGTCACTGATCCGTTACTCTAATTTTTCGGCTTCTATTAAAACCAACTTAATATCAGCATAATGTTTGTCCTACGTAGTACCAATCAATGTTTATGCAATTAACATTCTAACTATTGAAATACAATTATTCGTAACAGGTGAATGAAATAATTGTGTAATGAGGCACTTAATTAACAAAGATTTTTGCATTAAATTTGATTACATTGTGAAAATGGTGTAATGATTATGAGAGGCACATCAGGCCAGTGGCTCTCAAAGACCCTAATACCAGACCCTAAGATAACTGTAAAACCCTAAATCTTTGTGACATAAAACTTGTGTAAATTGTGAAAGACTACTACAGTAAAACCTGTATATAAAGACCACTGAAGGATGACAAGAAAAGTGGTCTTCATGTACAGGTTCCTTTGGTACAGGTTTTTATGAGAAATGATTGTCAAGGGAAACAACAAATGTGCTCTTTATATACAGGTGGTCACTAAAGCAAGTACAGTCAAACCTGCTTTAGTGACCACCTGTCTACAAAGACCACCTGTCTACAAAGGCCACATTTTTTGTTTCCCTTCAAAATGGTTTCTCATTGAAACATGTACTAAAGGAACCTGTCTACAAAGACTACCTGTCTACAAAGACCACTTTTTGTGTTTCCCTTGGGCGGTCGCTATAGACAGGATTGACTGTATCACTGTATTTTTCATTGCATGAAACCTTTGTGAAGTATCAACATTTATTGTGATATATTTGTTCTGTGCCATGAGACTTTGACTCTGAACCTCTAGCGAAATACGCAAACGTATATTTTAGGCATGCAAAAGTTTGTGGTCTCTTAAAAAAAGTAGCTTGGATACATCTAAACACAGCCGTAAACAGGTGACAGAAGTGGGATGTAAGGGAGGGAAAAGCATCACAGCTGCAGCTGTGTGCCAAACAACCAGGGCACAGCTACATGGGAGAGTGTTTCCCTCAACAGCAGCTTGATCTCTCTATAAAGATTGATTCAAGAATTGCTTTTGTTTACAAACTGAAGGTAATTTTTCATCTGTCAAAAGCATTTCCAGTTTTAAAGTGGAAGGGAGAAATCATTTGTTTTTACTGTCTTCATTTGTTTGTGCTGTGCTGTCTGTTGATTGTACTTTCTTTGTTTTCTTCAGAAGAAAGTCTACATTTGGTTAACATTTCTTCACGAAACCATTGAATCCATTGAATCCATGTTCTTGATCACTGAAGATATTTTCTTTATATGCTAAATGGTATTTAGATAGGATGCATTTGAATTTGATAAGGCTGTAATCAACAGGAATCCTTTCAATAGATACAAATTATTTCATCAGCCTTCCCAATACAAAGTGTAAACCATTTTTTCTTCTTTAAATGTGGGTGAAATGTGGGTGAAAATTTCAGGTTCTTTGGCTAGGTAAAGGAAAGATTCCCTTGAAATTAGTGGAAAATAATATTTTACCCAAACTGTTTTCACTTTCCCTCATAATTTTCATATGCTTTTTCATATATGGAGGTGTCTTTGTATAGTGGTTCATTCATTCACTTGACTCTCAATCCAAGGGTTGAGGGTTCCAATCCCAGCCTGGCACCAAGGTCTTTTAGCAAGACATTAATCCACATTTGCCACTCTCCACCCAGTTGCAAATGGGTACCTGGCTATTGCTGGGTAATGATAATTGCAGGGCCCTCTGGAAGAACAGGCTTGATGCTGATGATGAAGATTTCCTGGGTAAAGAAAATTATTGTTATATATATATATAAATAAATATTACCCTGGAAGGCCTGTCGTCATCAGCCCGAGTTGGCCAAATAGCCCGCTATTTCTGAACCAGGAAATTAGCCAGATCACGAAATAACGGGTTATTTGGCAGGTGAAGAAGCAAATAGCGGGCTATTTGCTCGGGAAATCTTCCCAAGATATCTTGGGCTTGTTTGCAAAATAGCCCCCTATTTGTGGTCCGTCTTCACTAGCCCAAAGACTCGGGAAGATTTCTCGACCCTGGCATGCGCGTTAATTTGTTAGCTGAGCAAACTTCTCGAGCTCGAATTTCGAGCTGATGAAGACGCGATTTGTAACTTTGGGCTAATTTCCCGGATCACAAAATAGCTGGCTATTTGGCCAACTCGGGCTGATGAAGAGAGACCCTAGGAGAGATTGCCCTTGACCTTGGGTTGAACAAAGGTACAGGGTAAAACCTTAGTTTTATGTTATTGAAGTTCTTGTGAAAGTAATGGACACATGTGGCTTGAGATGGAAAGTTTTGAAGGAAATCAAATTATGCTAGACTGTTGCTAAACTAGGTCATGTTGGGCATGGAACATTCGCTTTAACAGTACATAGTGCAACACAGAATGATGAACCCACATTTGTTCTTGTGTCATTGGATCCTGGATTTATTTCATCAAAGAGATAGGGTTTGGGCTTGGATAGAAATTGGGTTATAGGTTATGTTTAAAGTGAGGGTCGGGTTATATAATGTTATCCTTATTATTAAGTATTTGGCGTCACCTGTGCCTGGGAGGCGCACTCTCTTCTCTCTCTCTCCTCCGATATAACTGATTTGGGATGTGCAGGTGGACCCCTTCACCGGGGTTTCTCCTACTCTGACTTCGGTTTGGTGTGCACAGTTTTATGTTACTCTTTATTTGCCGTGTTCTCCTTATCCGTCAGCCAACGTAATCCCGGATACAGTTTTGTTAAGGCTGATTTTATACATTCTAGCAGTACACAAATTATTTGTAGGTGATTGGTGCACTTTAACATGACAAGTGAGTTTAATGGATTATTAAACCATTGTCTTCACCCACAATGTATCTTTAACTGCAAATATTTCATAAAGGAAGGAAAGGGTTAATTTGTCAAACTTTGATTAGGGGATTCCAACAGGTACTACCTTGATAAATTTCTCAGCTTGTTGGTTGTAATTTCTCAGACATGTAGCACAAGGACAACAAAATAAGTTAAGTAGATCAAGTGAATTTTATGGAAATGAAATTCATGTCATGAATTTTCTTTGATTTATGGGATTTCATGAATTTAGCAAAGGGAAGTGTGGAGGAGAAATTGGCTGGAGTGAAGTGACAGAAAGAAAGGGAGAGAGAAAGAGAGAAAGAGAGAAAAAAATAAAGAGAGAGAGGGAGAGAGAGAGAGAGAGTGAGAGTGAGTGAGTGTGTGTGTGAGAGAGAGAGCGAGAGAGTGTGTTAGAGAGAGGAAGAAAGAGAAAGAGAGAGAGAGAGAGAGAGAGAGAAAAGGGGGGGGGGAACAAGAATGACAATTATAGAGATGTAGTGAATTAAGATGAACTTGCCAATTAACTTATTTTTAAATAGCTTTCTTTACAACATATTCTTCTATATACGTATACTGTTGTTATCATTTATTACATTATATATCTTCTTATACCTCCTGTTATACCTCAACTTATTCCATTCTCCCTAAACCTGTTTTACAGTTAACAACTAAATTATGCATACGCCTTGTAAATTATGCATACTCCTTGTAAATTATGCATACTCCTTGTAAATTATGCATACTCCTTGTAAATTATGCATACTCCTTGTAAATTATGCATACTCCTTGTAAATTATGCATACTCCTTGTAAATTATGTATACTCCTTGTAAATTATGTATACTCCTTGTAAATTATGTATACTCCTTGTAAATTTAATGTTTTGTAAATTACAAAAGTTGGTAAGGGTATGAATAATGTAGTTGTTGACTGTATATTACCCCCTTTCCCTCATTGGAAAACATTCAACATGGGTAAATATTTAGGAATTCCGTGCAAGCTTCAAATTCAAACCACACACATTGAGTAAAAGTAAAATTAGAGAAAATATGAAATTCATAGGTTTCTGAGAATATTCCCAGTCCAGCATCTGCGTACCACATGTTATTTGGAGGAGAAAACATGTCTTCTTTGAAAATGAACGACCTGTTTGGAGTCTGCTGGGCTATCTAGTATCTGGGCATCGGTTTCATGAGACCGTCATAAGTACAAGTTTGTAGACATCCTATTGACGCATGTATTGTAATTAACACGCCGTCCAAAAGGATGTCAGTGAATTTGTATTGATGATGGTTCGGGGAAACAATGCCCTGCATGTACTCCAAGCCTTTTTTATGGTTTTAGGATGTGGCCATAGAACAGTACGGTATGTAAGATAAGAGAGAGAAGTATCCCCAAATGTTTTACAAAAAGCTGATGATTTGTGCTAAACCTCAGTTAAAGTAAACCATGTTTTACGCAAGTGAAGTGGAATGTGCTGACAGTTATATGTTCCTCCATTAGGGCAGGGTTTCATGCAATCTGTATTGGTGAAATAGAGAAAATTTGAAAATATTAATTATCATCACAAATGTTAGATGTGGGTGCTGCACATAATCACATAATAAATCTCAAAATGGTTGAATCTCTGTCTCCCTGAAATAAAGGAACCCTCTACCCTTATCCAGCTCTAATCTTTACACCATCATAGCAGTATGTTCATAGTACAGCCTTGTCAGTGTGAGATAGAACTAGGTACATGTGAGGAAAGGTCGACTCCCAGCAGGTTCGCCCGGTGATATTGGCTGAGCATGCTGGGTTAGTCGCTGTGGGTTATGCAGACGGCCATGTGGGGATGTCAACCTGTTGATGTAGAAAGTATGTTATGACTTTTGTTCTTTAATTGGTTATCAAGAACATGGCCAAGAAAATTGTTCTATTTTATACTGTTTGGAGATTCACAGATGGCAGTCCCCCCTTTTTTCAGTCTGCACATTTCAGCTTTCTTCTCTGTCTCAAATTCTCAATAATCTCCCTTCTTTTTTTGCTATCGGTCTCTTCAACTTAGACCCCGTTCTCACTCACTTTGAAAGTGGTCTTAGTTAGACCGCTCCAGAGGAACGGGTCTTGAGGAACGGTTTGCGAGCGTTCACACTCTGAGCAGTATTTTATGGCTCAAACCGCTCCACGAGTCAAAGTGGTCTTGTTGCTATGGCAGCTCAGGTCAGCGGGTAAATTTTTTCGCGCGAATACTAAGCGTATGTACCGTACTACATGTTTCGCTGAACGTCACTAGCTCACTTCCATTCAAAGTATGCTTCCGTTCACACTCGCACGTTAGAGCGCTCCAAACCGCTCTTAATAAGACCCGTTCCTCAAGACCACCTCCCGAGGTGGTCTTCTGGAGCGGTCCAGAAGTCCACTTCCTGGACCACTTTGACAGTTCTCACTCACCTAAGAACCGCTCCTGAGGAACGGGTCTTAGTTAGACCGCTCCAACGAAGTGAATGAGAATGGGGTCTCATACTCCCTTTCCCCATTTCTCAACCAATCAATGTGTTACTCCCACCCCTTCTATTATTTCTTTACTTCACTCGTAGGAATTCATCCATTGAAATAAATTTACTGTGTCGTATTGGAAAGGTTGAAGCAAACAGAGTACAAATGAATAATAGTTGGAAGGGAACCTGTCTTTAATTTAAGCTTGAACTATAAAACTGAGATTTTATCTTTACCATTCCATTGCTTCTGTTACAGGGAGTGTCCACCCTGTAAATAAATTTACAAAGGCGTTGGGGGGTATGGAATTAGTAAATTATATTAAAACCAACTGATGAAATAATGATTGATAACCTATTGATAAGAAGATGGTATAATTTAAGCTTGATTTTAAATGAATTTAGAAACAAGGAGGACAAGGAATTCCATACAACAGAGAGAAAGAGAGATAGAGAAGAGATAGAGATAGAGATGGAGATGGAGATGGAGATGGAGATGGAGATGGAGATGGAGATGGAGATGGAGATGGAGATGGAGATGGAGATGGAGATGGAGATGGAGATGGAGATGGAGATGGAGATGGAGATGGAGATGGAGATGGAGATGGAGATGGAGATGGAGATGGAGATGGAGATGGAGATGGAGATGGAGATGGAGATAGAGATAGAGATAGAGAGAAAGAGAGAGAAAGAGAGAGAGATAGAGATAGAGATGGAGAAAGAGATAGAGAGAGAAAGAAAGATAGAGAGAGAGAGAGAGAGAGAGATAGAGATAGAGAAAGAGAGAGGGAGGAAGAGATAGAGATAGAGATAGAGATAGAGAGAGAAAGATAAAGAGAGAGAGAGAGGGTATGTGAGAGAGAGAGAGAGAGAGAGAGAGAGATAGAGAAAGAGAGAGAGAAAGAGAAAGAGATAGAGAGAGAAAAAGGGGATTTGACAGGTTAAAGCAAGCAAAGTGCAAATGAGTACAAGCTGGAAGTGAATCCGACTCTGATTTGCACTTGAACCAGTAGGTACCCACTCAGTCAGGAAGCCTTCATCAAGACTCCGATGACTGGAGAGGAAATGAAGGGATGAATGTGGGACAAGAGAGAAGAAGAGTCCAAAGACTTACCACAATAATGACTGGTTTAACACTCCATCCGTTGATACACACAGAATGGATGATGGAAGGGCCTACCTAGTCTTCATGAACAGACTCTTATTCATTTTGTACATACACTGACCAAACGAGAGGGAGAAATGACTGTTTCCCTTCTCATACAGTATTAATTCGTTAATATGAAAAAAAGAAGAAGAAGAAGAAAGAGATAATAAAGGGGATGAAGAGGGTCTAGACTCTGTTTAACTTGGTAAATTAGAATCGAAAACATCTCATTCTGTCTGAAACAATGATTATGATTATTGAGGAAGTAAGAATTTTGATATGAACCTCTGACAGCCGCATTGAAAGCTAACCACCGCCAGCAGCATCAACAATATATCATTTGCTGAGAGTCAAAGGGTGTTAACGGATACACTCTTAGATAGAGTTAACACCCTTCTGGCTCTCAAAAGACATCGTTAGGACCATGTTTTTGTGCAGAGTAGAGACTTTGTGGTGTAAACTTGGATTAGAGTGTTATGAGCCAGAAGGGTGTTAACTCATACACTCTCAGATAGAGTTAACACCCTTCTGGCTCTCAGCAGACACTGTTGGACAGTGTTTTGACAGTGTTTTTGTGCAGAGGAGAGACTTTGGGGTGTAAACTTGGATTTGATTATCCTGTGGTTACCAACCCAAAGAATACTAGGTTTCATATCCACTGGATATAAATGAATGAAAATAAAAACATCTCCTATGGTTATGCATAAAATGGTTTTAACAACAAATTATGATAGACTCACAATCTTACATGATTTTAGAAGTTCATTTTTGGGTGCCATGGGTTTTATGGATACTGTTTGTTGTGGCCTGTGAAAAGTTCCTGTGGTTGTTAAAAGTCTTGTTTATACATGTATACTCCATGGTAACCTGCCGTCCTGCTGCAGTTTACAGTAGGGGTATTTTAAGTATGCTTAATCATATTACGCTTCACAGTCTGATGTCTTATATCACACAGATTTCTTCAAACTTTAAAATCTGCCTACTTTCACACTAGATTAGATTGATGTTTAAATTGCTGTAACAGCAAAATATGTCTGTGCATGATGATAATCATCATAATGAAGAGTGGGTTCTTGTATAGTACTCATGCATATCAGGCTTGACACTCCTGGCACTCCACAATTATCAGTCCATGCTTTTAAACACAAGAAACCACAGTTGTGCTGAATGATATTAGCTATGTTCTCATGGGACCATGGTAGTTTTAAACTTTAAGTTTACTAAACCTCAACGTTTCAAACTACGATCCACTAACAGATGGCGAAGGTTCACATGGAAATAAAACAACAAGTATTCAAATTTGTAAAGTTCAAGCTAGGCAAGTACTTGTTGTAACTAGTAGCTGGTGTAACCTCAAACTTAATTATGTCTGCATGACACATAATGCTGTGTAAGGATCCTTCGCGGCTCGTTAACAACGGCGTCAAGTTAAGTGCGTTAACCGTAAAGTCATTTGTGGTTTATAACTTCGAGTAAACTTAAAATTTTAAAGCCATGAATGTTTCCACACAGTCCATAACTAAGTTTACCATTAAGTTTAAAACCTTGACCTAAACTTTAAGTTTACAGACTCTTGTGTGAACCTTACTATTGTTGAATGGTAATATGGAAGTCACCCAGTCTGTGGGGGTGAATGGTGATAATTTCCTGACAAACCTACTATGAACTTGATAAAGTGCATCTTCTGGATGTCTGAAGCAACCATAAGATGAAATGTGGAGGAGTCGTGGTATAGTGGTTAATTCACTAGACTCCTAATCCAAAGGTTTAGGGTTCAAATCCTAGCCCAGCACTCATGTCTTTTGGCAAGACAGTAAGCCACATTTGCCACTCTCCACCCAGTTGTGAATGGGTACCTGGCAGTTGCCTGGGGTAAGGAAGAGACATCAATATTGGTTCAGGTCTGGTTCACTTGTTTGCTATATAGTTAATGAACCGAACCAGGGAAAGTTCATTTCTGTCTTTTTGGCAGTTTGGTACACAGTTTTTGGCAGACAGGATATTTGCATTTTAGCACCTATAAACATTTTAACTTCATGTGATCAGTGAAGTGTATATAAACTTCTACTTTTTTTCCTGTCAACTTTCATTTTCTTTGGTACTGATGACAGGAACAGATTTTTTTCCATACAGGGGTTGTATGGAAACACATTTCCAATTATTGTATTTAGGGTGCCTTTATGACTGAAAAATTTCTGGATGGAAAATAAATTTTTCTGATTTTACTTTAGTACAGAGCAAGTGGGAGGGGAGCTTGCAAGATATATCACAGAGTTGCCAATTTGTGTTTGATTGATCGCAACCTAAAAAATTCATAACCTTCTTATTTTTAATCAGAATTCGTGCTCAAACTAACGCTGAACTGTCCCTCTCATTTTTCTGCTTCTATTTATAACCAACTTAAATAAAACCTCAACCCAAGAAATACCTTTAGTTATTCTGAGAGATTATTGTAGTCTTGCCCATTAATCTACAAGATTCCCTACCAAAGAATAATGTACAGTTTCTCAGCATGACATGGGCATCGCCATTTTCTTGATAATGTGACGTACTATGTGAAGTTGTTACATCATGCCAATATATCTTCATTTATATATCTCTTGTACACTTTCCTAAGGAATATAGTACATCAGAGGCAGGAATACATCTCATTTTTCAGAATACCTACACTTATCACTTGGGGTGAGGTTTCCTTTAATATCAGGATGGACTTCCCCTTTAATGGGGGTGCGTACAGCCGTTAACATAAAACATAATGTCATGTATCCTATCATGAATATCACAAGTAGCAGTCCAGCCATGATTGGCACTCAATTACGGAAGTTATAATGACTTCCCTTTCAGACATTACCTTGGAAAGGGTCTCCTCCTCCTTTTTAATCTAGACCAGAAATGATTTCCCCTCATTAACCCTATTAAGTACTGAATTCCTTCATTTCCATTGGTTCAAATCTTTATGTGCCATTCAAATGATATCGCTGTGCCACATTGCCTTAATTATAGGATAGTTATATAATGGTATTTGAGATTATTCATATGTTACCATGATGAAGTGAACCTATACATATGTTAAAAAAAGTTGGTTGTCATGTCGCTGATCAAGACTGGAAATTTGTAATTTATCAAAGCTTATGTGTTGCACCAAGCAGTCCTTCTGTTAGTTGGTGTCTATTGTTCTGTGCCTTTCTGCAAGCTTGGCAAATGAGCAACTGTACCAATTAGCACTTGTGGCAAAGAAAGGGTTAATACGGGAGCCACTGGCTTCTCAGTCATAGACAATGGGTTCAGATCTCTACCAGAACAAGGTTAGGTTAATTTTCATGTCTATGAACTAGTTTTTAAAATCAGAAGTATTGAACTTCTAGTAGCAATGGGGATGTAATAGATTGTGCACTTGCACAGTTTGTAAAATTCTTTTTCTTGATAATGAAAAAAGAAGTAGGAAAGGTTGAAATAGTCTGTAAAGTTAGTAGGACCAATTAGACTTCTATCAGGAATAAATAATGATAGATATGGTACATTGTCTGTTGTATGGCTTGTTCAGTTTCTTTTTTATGAGTGATAAAAAGGATAGATTTCAAACTTGTGTATTATGTTACCATGAAAATCCCACACTTTTGGAATAAAATATTTCGAATTTTGATGCTCTGCCAAGCTAGTAATATCCATCTACAATTTTTCTTGAAATTGAGTGGAGTGGAAAGGTTTAAGTGCCATATCAACAATTTTAATCTAAAATGTGAATTGCATTAGAAGTTGTGAAACCGCCATGATAACAGATGACCAAGCTAATTCACATTAGAATAAACAAAACTTGAAACCAGCAGAAAGGCACATCATAAAACCTCTTGTTGCCACCTAATTAAGATCTGACTGTAGTGGTCAGCTGTATTGTCTTCCTCTATGAAAAAATGTGCTGTAGAAACCTGTCTAGAAATACCTCTTGTCTGCAATGGCCACTATTTTGTTTTCCATGTTTTGCTGTACACAGTAGACAGGTTTGAATTATATCAAAATTATTTCAAAATAAGCATTGCTTATATCTTTTGTGGTACCGGTATGTAAGAATCTTTAAATTTATATTAAAACTGAGATAAAACATATGTTATTTTTAATCCATGAAACCTGTTTGACAAGATATAAGAATAATTAGCCACATAATTATAAGGATTGCTGAATGCCTTAATACATAAGACCCGCTTTTAATGCAATAAGGGCACAGTTCACATCTTTTAACTAGGCAGGATCACTCATCACGTCTTATTACTCAGCAAAAAGAAGAGGTCAAAATAACGACCCGTCCCCCTCCCAAGTGTGTCTCCTTCACACTTTCGTGTAGGTCACTAGGTAGCATCATTCACCATGCATCCCACCCCCTCCCATGTCCTTTTCACATTCCATACAAGATATTCTTCATTTTTAAATTTCACATGATTTATTTCCCTTTATTCTTATGAAGATTGATTTTTGCAAGATGAGAGATCTGAAATGTGAATGGTTCAGCTACTAGGGTGAAAAAAGTTCTTTCCTTGTGTGACTGGACATGATTATAAAGTTGATCTAAACTTATAGTTTATAATAAATAATAACTCTGGGCCTCTATCAAATATCCTAATAACCACTTAAATTTAGGTAAAGAGTATTGGGAATATGATGGCAATTTTTGATAGAAAGTTTGTAATATATGACACAAACAACATTACAAATTCCTTTTATTTAAAGCAATGTACAATGTTCATCCTGCAGTTCTATAATTATCAAATAATAATTATATAAATATCTGAGTGGGCTGAATTCAAGTATCTATTATAACAGTTAAAAGTTTAATTATTAAATTTCAATTTTTAAAATTTGTAACATTTGAATCAAACATTTTTACTTTTTCTGTTTGCAGGGCAATCCTACACAGGCAACTGGCAGCTGATAAGGCGGACAACGATCAGCGCACCTCGCTACGTCTCCGGCTACCAAACACCCCGGAACGGAGGCAGTCAGAACCCCATCAACACCGGTAGCCGGACAGTCGTCCACACCACTAGACAGATCCCCTCCCGGACGGTCATCCATTCCACCGGTCAAGTAAGCAGGCAGAACATCGGTAGAGGACAGGTCCAGACCTCCGCCCTGAACAGCCCCAGGACGGGCGTGGTCTCTTACCAGCAGGTGCTCTCCAGGCAGAACCCCTCATCCAGCTATAGCTGTAGCTCCAGGGGGTGTCACTACCGGTGTCAGGTTGGAAGTAATGGTCAGGTGCAGTGTATCTGTCCACCAGGATACATGTTGGGATCTGACCAGAGGAGCTGTGTAGGTAAGAACATGAAAAGAGGATTATTTTAAAAACTCTCTTAAGAAAGATAGCAACCACATTAAAGGAAAATTCAACCTTGATAGTAAACTTGTCTAGAATAAAGCAGAAAATCAGAGAAGCATACTGATGAAAGTTTGAATGAAATCGGACAAAAAATGTGAAAGTTACACATTTTTGAAAGTTGCAATTACTATAGGTATGGGCTCTTTAAATTGGCTGAATTGATAATGTCTATGTGATGTAGTGGTGGACAACTTTCCCATTTGCTCCCATACACAAAAGGATTAAATTTCAATTTTTCATAAATGAATGACTCGGGATGGTCTTTTCTTTTTAGAGGACCTGTAAAATGTACTCTCCATGATATATTTTGAGTAGTGCCCCGAGGGTGAAGGCACTTTGAAGAAAAACAGACATACGGTAAGTGATATTTTTGTACGCAACAAACGGGAGAGTAATCCGTCACTACGTGACAATCCACTGACAAAATCGCCGATTTGAGATTCGCACAGCTGTAGTGATCTCATATTTCAAACACTCATAACTTTCTTAATATTGGTCCGATTTATTTCAAACTTTCGCCATTCTGTTTCTCTGATTTTTTTGCTTTCATTCAATTGAACTTATTAGAAGGGTTGGATTGCCCTTTAAGGTGGTAGAGCTTTTTATTCAACTATAAGCAAAGTGAATGAAAAAAAAATCAAAGGGCTTTTCAATCAATGAATTAATTAAGTAGAAAGGATAAGTTGGTCAGTTGTTAAGTCTGTCAATCAACCATTCAAGTAATTAATTACTCCATCCCATGATCCATCAACAAGATCCATTAAATGTTAATCAATTAATCAAACCTTTGGAATAATTTCCCTTTGAATTTCACTAAACAAAGTATGAAAAGCTCGTTCCTCTTTAGCCAAAGGCACCTGATATTCAAATAGAAATTTTAGCACCTACACCTGGGAAGCGAGTGGCAATGTGCATAAATGTCTTGTCATAGGACGTCAGTATCGTGCAAGAGATTTGAACCACGTTTTGAATTTCACTAAACAATATATGAAAAGGTCATTCCTCTTTAGCCAAAGGCACCTGATATTCAATTAGCAATGTATGCACCTTGCCTCTTTGACCAAAAAAGTCCTTTATAATCTATGGTCAGGCAGAGATGCAGACTATTGCTAATTAATATTTCCTTTTGAAGACTGTTTAACGGCCCAGTAATAAGGAAATAATGGTTATGACACCAATCCAAGAATTGAGATGAAAACAGAAGTCTCACATATGTCATCATGATTAAGGAAATTATATAAACCCAGAGGACCCACTAGAGACTGTTGACATCTTGAACTGTTGTAAGGGTCATACTCAGAGTGAGATAAAAAGTCTGCAGCATCATACTGCTGGTTCAGACTATACAAACTTTGTATGTATAAAGAACGTTGTATAAAGAATCATTATAAAGCGAAAGGAGACTAGGAACGATATTGTATAAGAAACGCCATATAAGGAAACTGATTTTGAAGAGGTCAGTTGACATGACAACTGGCCAATCATCAGTGTATGCTCACGATAAGCCCCGCCCATTTATAGGGTTTTGGTACGGTGCAACGTTCAGACTAGAGCGGAACCCTGATCCTTTATCACGTTTTCTAAATACATGCATTTTGTTGTACGTAGTTTCGTTATATGACGTTTCTTTAGGCATGTTCAGACTTGGAGAAGATTAATTACTCACCATATAAGCTGTATGTATAATTCTTGTATAGCTTTACGATTAATTCTGATAGTCTGAACGTATAATTCTGATAGTCTGAACGTATAAATGAGAAAAAGAAATGTGCAGCATCATAGGTGATTAGAACAGCTTTCATCATAGTGATCAAGCAGTTCCTCAATGAGAGAAGTTACATCATTAATGTTTCCTTCTGTCCACTATAATTCATGCCGTATCTTTGATGTTTTCACTGTGCGTCTTTTAAGAGGGGGATGGCTAATGTGCAATCCATTTCAAAACGTTCCTCTCATGTGTGAATGGATGAATGACATGACTCTTTTGCCTACCTTCTTGCTTCAAATGTGGAGAAAATTGCACATCCCATGCATTTTTAAATTACGATTTTGAAGTGTTTTAATTCACCTTTTCTACTCTGCCCAAATTTGATACCCCTCTGAAGCAGTCTGACTTTATTAGCCAGGCCTAAGTCATGGTATACTGCATCCAAAATTTTAAATTGCTTATTAATTCTTCTATCCTTACAGTGGCCAAGTCCAATTTATAACATTCATGAATAGTTTGCTTATTTTGCTATGATACCCAGGCCATTTCAGCCACTTGTACCAGAAGATTAGAGCCATCTGAAAAATATAATGCTGTCTCGATCCAAATCTTTTGACATGAAAAAGACAGATAATGCTTGATTAATGTTTTTGTGACCTTAATTCTAACAAAATTCTAACAAAATTCCTATAAGAAAGAACCCCAGAGACCAACATGTACTATTGCTCTATTAAGGCCCTGAGCAATTTAGAGAATCAATGATTAAATCTTTATATCCCAAAGCAATAGTTGATGTTATCGGTTTTGAACCCATGAACCTTGCAGTTTGAAGACCATTTCTTGAGCTTGAGCAAATCATTGTCTTTCTCTCATAATCATGCGGGTTCAATACCATTGTTCTAGTTGCAACATTTTGCTAGCTCAAGCCACCATGTCGGTGAATTGCCATTTGGTCTACAACCAGTTCGTCTACTACCCAATTAGTCTATTCTCATATGGTCTAAACCTTGCCCGTCTACTATCCACATGGTCCAATAATCATTTTGTCTCATCATTTGGTCTAATGACAATTTAGGCTAATAGCATTTGGTCTAATTTCCATTTGGTCTAATCTCCAATTAGTCTACTACCCATTTGTCTATTGTTCATTTAGTCTGATAACCAGTTAGTCTAATTCCCAGTTTGTCTAATGCGCTTTTCGTCTTCTATCGATAAGGTCTAATAATCCTTTAATGATTATTGTTATTTATGATTAAAATATTATTAGACCATATGGATAGTAGACGAACTGGTTGTAGACCAAACCAACATGTCAATATCTATCTTTCATTCTTGCTCCATTTCAATTTTGTCGCAGTCTACGTCAACCTGTGTCTGCCACTCAGGCTGTCTGCCGTCACACACTGTTTATTTTGCCAAAGAGAAAATGTCAACAACTTTAAACTTGAGGTTGATTTAAAAACCAATTCTATGTAATTGAGAAGATGTAAACGGTCCTTGACTTCAAATTTGATTGAAATTTTAAAGAAATTCTTCCCCTGAAATTTAAATTGTAATGGAAGCTATCAGGTCAATGGTAACTGGAAGGAAAAAAAGTAACAAAGATATTTTGATAAAGATTGAATATTGTTTGTCTCATGTTTCATTTTCTACCCATTTTACTGCGTTTATCTTAAGACCTTTTTGGGTAAGAAGTATATTTAGGAAAGTTACTTTAGAAGCACTGGTTGTTTTCCAGTTTGTTTATGAATGGCTGTGGTTTAGGGTAGAAGAATACAATTCATAACCAGCAGTCATTGAGAGGAGAATGAGGGAATTATGGGCTGAGAAACCTGAACCTGAAATTCTTTCAATAATTCACTTCTTGTGCTATTAGGTTGTGCAACCTGTCAGTGACAATCTGACTGTGCCAATCATCTTTATTTTGTATATATTTCATGAGTGTTGAATGATTTATACCAATTCTGTATTTAAAATAGCATAACCATAATGAAAGATATACAGCACATTACACAACCAAGTAATTAACCAAGTAATATATATGGTAATACATCATTTACATGACTACAAAATAAGTTATAAAAAGCTCAAGCTAATATCAGTATGTGATGAAACAATCTAATAAGATGAGAGAAAGAGTATATTACAGACTTTTTAATTTCAATTTCAATTTCAATTTACGGTAGACCTATTGTCCAATGGAAATTTGCTTTGCTTACATTTTACATACAATTTACATAATGTAATATACATAGATAGCAAAGCAAATATAGATATGATATGCATAAATTCATGTATTAAAACATGGTAAATACAATATGCGCAATATATTTATGTACATAAATGAAAAAACAGTTTAACAAAATAGAGAATATAGATAACCTGTGTTTCGAGTAAACATTAACATTTATATCATGAGTATTATAATCCTAGTATATTTCAAATGGAAGCGTCATCAAATACCATCATCATCACTGAATGTATGCTTTTTCTTTTCTTCTAGATATTGATGAGTGTGGTCGATATCCACATCTCTGTCAGCAAGGATGTCAGAATACCCTGGGAGGATACCGGTGTAGCTGCTCAAGTGGGATGCTAACTGCTAATAGGAGGACATGCGCTGGTGAGTGGTTGCATGATGATGGTGATTATGGTGGTGGTGGTGATGATGATAGTGGTGATGGCAAGATAATGATGATTGTAATGATGCTGGTGTTGGTGGTGGTGATTGTGGTGGTGGTTATGATGGTCATTGTGTTGGTGATGGTAATGATGTTGTTTTCGATGTCGGCAGTCATGATGTTGATTTTGTTATTATGAAACAATGATCTTTAAAACTTGACTGATTCACATTTAATTTGTCTCCCTTTTCTTTAGGAGGATGTCAGAGCTGCAATTCCAACCCGAATCCAAGAACAAACCCACAACCAAACCCAAGACCATACCCCTTTCCCAACGTCAACCCCAACCCCAACCCCAACCCCAATCCTAATCCCAATCCCAATCCCAATCCCAATCCCAATCCCAATCCTAATCCTAACCCTAACCAAGGATCTTGTCCACCAGGCTTTGTTCCAAGGAGAACAGCAGATGGGATCCAATGCATTGGTAAGTACATGTTTTAATTGTATTCAGTGTGTTACCCATTAAGCCGTGGCGTAGGTTGAGTCTACCCATTAAAGCCCCACTGCACTACTTGTAGCTACTTGCTCCCTCTATATAGCAAACAATGCCTAAGCGGTGCCCCTTGGTCCCCCATGATCCCCTTTTTCTTATGTTAATTGAGAGCTGAGTTGATGAAATAACCACCTGTCAGTGACCACGCTGGGAGTTCTAATCCCTCCTGGCCAAACTAGTGCAGACAGGCTTTAAGGGGGCATTTGAATGATGGGGGGATGTGGGCACAGGTCTTACTTGGACAAAGAAGGGCAAATTTACAAGGCTACTGTTAGGAGGAACGTCATGAGATAATCCAGTCATCTTCTCTTCTCATCCTCTTTTCTCATCCTCTTCCCCTTCCACCTTTCACAATCTTTCTTTTCTTGCCTTTTCCGTCTTTTAAACTTTCTTCACCAATCATTTTTTCTTTGGAGGGTGGGGTGGGGGGATGTGGCACGTGGAATAAGTTATGGATCATTCTCTCAAATGACTTATTTTTAAAATAAGCAAGGACATGCACATTGGAAGTTAATGTATCCAGTATGTCTTCTGGTTCCTGAGTTCTGCTGCGAGTTTTGATCTGTCTAGATGAAAGATGGTTCACGGAGATCCAGTCTTCTCTGGATTAATTGGTCGACGATAATTTGGCAGTGGCGTAGCCCTACGATGACATTTCAACCATGACAGAGAATGTATAACATGTGTGTAACTATGGTACTGCCTCTGTTTAGGGCCGGTTCAGACTGTAAAATTTCATTGTTCTGACTTTGCCTTCCAAACGTTTCTCTTCATGCCTCTTCAATGAGATTTATGAGGGTCTTGTTTGAATATATATGTAGGAATATAACTTGTACTGAAATAGGAATTTTCTGTTAATTTGTACTGGCTTATTGTAGTTTAAATTTTGTTTTATATCTATTCAGTTAAAAGGATAACACAACTTTTTTTAAAGGCTAATAATCAGAATGGCATTGAATCTTATAGACACCCTTTTGCATCTCGACTGATGATATTTATTTACATCTAAATGCAGCTTGACTAGATGTTGACTCACAAGAAAGATTTATTGTTTGCTTTGATGCTAATTACCCCCAAGCTATAGGATATACAGTTAACCACTGAATTATTCATACCCCTTTCAAATTTGATCTTTTTTGTGTTCTTCGTAACTCAAGAATGAAAGGTGGACCAGTTGAATTAGTGCCTTTGTTGAATACTTTTAGATGTAAGCTTTAATATATCACATTCCCAATACACATAAATCAAAAGTTTGTAAGGGTGTGAATAATGTAGTTGTTAACTGTATACTGTGAATAGATAGATAAATAGATAATGATAACATATAATTTGATGCTCATTCATTAATGAAATATACCACACACACAAGTTTATTTACCTTCATTTTGAAGCAGACACCATAGACCAGTAGCTGCCTTTACCAGATCAGAGTCACTAAAGTATGAACACACTCAGGGTGCATTTATCGTGTCTTGCCACTCAGAATCAGCGTTTCTATATGTACATATTGAACCCCACTATACGAACGTGTTTTGCGGGATGTCGCGTTTATTGACTCTTCACGATTCGAAATGAAGGCCTTGTCTCTGCGCAACTGCTTTGCGCCGTTTGACTCGGGAAGCTGATTAGCCTGGGAAGGTCCGATTTGTATGTGTGGTTCAAAACAGCTTTGCGTTTATCATCTCTCAGAAACGTGATTCTGGCTGTATGTCACATTCAAAACGCAATTCAAAACGTTACAATATGTCAATATCTAAAGACGTTTGAAAAAGGCTTTGCGTTTATCACCTTAAAAATTTGCATGAAAGACGTTTGAAAATGCTGATTCTAGGCAAAAAATTGAATGATTAATGCACCCTTCATCAAACCAGAGTAACTAGAGTGTAAACACACTCAGACAATCTCTTTCCCATGGTTGGTTTTCATTAGTGACCTTATTGCGCTACAGGAAAGGAGGAGACGTAACCCACCGCTGTAACTTTGATCTTAAAATACTATCCTTTTTTCTCTCTCCGATTGCAACTATGCCGTCGTCGTCGTCATTACATCTGCAAATCATTTTATGCCTACCTTGCAGTGAGATAACCTTTTCCTTTTTCGCTCGGTTTTTACTCAGTTGTCAGGTCAGAAATGTGATGACCGGCAATGATAGCATAAGTTTCCCACATATTTTTGTCAAACTTTTGGTTACAATGTAAATCTGTCCACTGATGATTCCATCCATCGAATCATGAGATATTAGGAATTAGTTCTGCATTGAGAATGGAGGAAATATTTACAACTCCTAATTGCGATAGGGATTTATCATAATAAAGCTGCATAAAAACGACAGTTCAATGTTAGTCTGCAAGCACAGACCCTAATTTGACACTTTATCAAAAAATCATTGTGCCTTGAGACAAGCCTAGCCCAGCTACCTACTGGTTGTATCAGGAGCATCTATACTACATGGCCTATGGTAGTCTTATAGTGCAGACTCTCTTTTACGACTGACCAGGGTTTGTGCCTGCAAACTAGTTCAATGTTGCAAAAGTAGTTTTACTTCGACACCTTGTAGAAGATCAATTCTCTACATTCATACAGGACATTCAGTTGGGTTCACATGACAATCTATGAACGTTAAGTTTAGGTTGAAGTTATCTTGTAGTTAAGGACTGGTGTGGACACACTCATGGTAAACGAACGTTCAGTTTAGGTTGAAGTTATCTTGTAGTTAAGGACTGTGTGGACACAATCATGGTAAAGAAACGCAAGTTTACTTGACATTATCAAAGACAAGTGATCTTAATAATATAATTGGATAACTTCGAGCAGTAGGGTCCTCACTCAAAGTTTTGTTTCATGTGAGCGCAGTTATCTTTCAGGTTACACAAGCTTGTAGTTTATATGATTGCTTTCCCCAGGCTTGTAGTTTAAAACTTGAATACTTGTTTCAGTCCAATGTGAACCCTCGCGTTGTTAATGGATCATAACTTCTCGGTTTCGCAAACTTAACTTTTAAAGCTATGATGGTTCTGTGTGAACATAGTTATTGCCAGTATGATGTTCTATACATATGATTAAAAAGAATGAGAAAAAGCTGAAAATTTATTTTCACCTTTATCATCACGCATTCTTCTCTTTAAAAGAACAAGATTGCTGTTTGGGATTTGTTTACATTACATTTTCATATGATTTGCAGACTGTGGCAACTAGTGTGAAATGCCCCCATTATATCTTTATGGTCGTAAAGTGACTGAAACTATACATAAACTTTTTATGTTCATTGATATTTGCAATTATGAGTCATATATTTTAATTTCATTTGGAAATAAAAGGGGACTACTTTAAATAGGTATTTTCACTTATTGGCATGATTTATTGAAATTAAGAGCGAAGCATTTTTAATATATTATGATTTTAAGTATCTTATTCCAGAGTAGTGAACAAAATTAATTTAATATAGCAAAATTGTGACATTTTCTAACTGTCAAGGGGAAATGGAGGCAGAGTGGTTTTTGTTGTACAGAATTTGTTTTAAAAAAATAGTGGTTTTAAAGGTATTGGTATTAAAACAGACATTGACGAAATAGAAGAGAGAGAGAGAGAGAGAGGGAGATTGATAGATTACTATATGAAGTGTTAGGGAGGGGGAAGGGAGGTAGAGGGAGAGAGAGAGTGCACTAGAGAGGAAGGAGTATTAAAGGAAGGGGTGGGGCTGTTGAGAAGATGCCAATGAAAAATTTGAAAATTATAAGAAAATTTATATTTTGAAAGAATCACTTCAAATCATTTAAAAATGATTTTGATTCTAAAATATAAAAGCTTTCAAGGATGGACATGTGTAGATGCTCTCATTCATAAAAGAGCAGAGTTTGAAAGGGATATTGAAGTTGATTAAAGAAATATGCTCTGATTACTTGTCTAGCCTACAGTATGTATCATCCATCATGATTCTGCTCTCAAATGTAACTTACTCAGACTCTCCATATAACTCTACATGCAACAATGTTTGACCCTCTTAAAGGGACACACTTCATATTATTTTATGTCTATGGGAATTATGTTCCCTTTTTGCAATGAATGTCAAATTTCTTTAAGTAATTTCTGTTATGGAGAGGTTTCTTAAAATTCAATTTGGTAGGGTTTTGATATTTTTCAGAGATATAACCCATTAAAAGAATCTGTTGAATTATATTTATCATTATCTCTACTAACCAGTTCATCTTCCTCTAAAAAAATACCTATAACATGCAGGAAAGATTTATGATAAATTAAAGAGACAAATCACTGTAAATAAATGCAAGTGAAAAGTAAGAACTTGCCAAGCGACTACAGTGAAGTGTAAATTGCCTTGTTGAGTAGAATACTTAACGCACACGTACACACTCACAGAATAGGATGCGCATGTTCCTTATGCACCCTATATTCAGGGTTCTATTTTATCCTTTATTTTCTTCATACTCCTCAACCGTTATGAATGCCAGGCAAAGTTTTTTTAGGTTAGTTTTATCTATTTTCCAGAAACACAATTTGTTTTTCTTCAGGTGATTGGTACACTTTAACCACACTGTCAACTTCTTGTGGCTCCAAACAGACGATATGATGATGCATGTACTATTAATATGGCCTTGACTTTGTACCAGCAGTATGGCTGTTGTGTTTTACACCCTGACTTACTTATTCGTTATCCAATCACAGAGAATTTCCTCCGACAATTTTCCCAGAACACCCACCCAGATGGCAAGAATTCCTGCCAATTTTCTCATCATTAATAAAGATATTGACACAGGCGACTAAGTTTAGGGATGTTCAAGTTAAAAAAACGTACAAAATGTTATGCATACATTAAAATGAAATTGATGTAAATTTGTCACTGTCTATCAAAGAAATTACACTAAAAGATAGTACTTCAGTATAGTTTATGTCATGTTGCTTGATTGGCGAATTGATGCAAATGAGATTGGGATGAATATTCGTAGGTTGGTTATATATAGTGCAGTTGGTTGTCAATTTCAATGAAATGAAAATATATTAAACGTTAGATTAAAATGGTTCAGTATGCCTTCTGATTAATTCAAAGATATATCAAACAAATAATATTGCCCTAATTTCAGTCTGACACTTTTCATTTGAGCTTGTAATTGAACAAGATTTTCATCCTTTAGAATTTAGTTTTTCTACAAGTTAGTTATTTTTCAGGTAGTAATATTTGCATCTAATTTGGAGACTACTTTCATATATTTGATGTAGACTTTTGAATATTTTGAAATTGGCAAAGCGATAATTGGAATTGAGCTATATTTGTTGAAGACAGCACTTGTTTTCATGAGCTTTCGAATATTCTTTTTAAAATTGTTTTATTGTGTGTTTGTAAAGTAGCACTGTTAGGAGTTACTGTTAGGAGTTTTGTTTTCAACTTTTCATCACAGCGCAGTAGAGTATATTTATATAGTAGCTGCCCTATATGAATTGATCTAATTATTATTATTATTATTATTATTATTATTATTATTATTATTATTATTATTATTATTATTATTATTATTATTATTATTATTATTATTATTATTATTATTATTATTATTATTATTATTATTATTTTATGTTTAGAGAAAGATAGTAAATCTGATTTTTAAAGTCTTACATTCAACATTTTCATGGACCAATAGCACATAAACAGAATTCCTTCTTTAAGTATTTATCTTTCATGAAAAGATTCCTACTTGTTATGAATGAGCACACGATATTCTGTGCCAAGTAAAAAGCAACCTTTATCTGATAACGGCCCTCAAATCTTGTCAAATTGGCAACTAGATTAATTGGAAATGACCTGCGTGACCTAGGGAGGATTATCGCCATGACTACCCCTCATATTTTTCTTTGCATCAGCTGACTTTGTAGGCAGATATGTAACAGTTAGGTCTGTGTATGATCTCATGCAGTGAAAAAAAAAACACGGTTGGATAGATCTTAATTAGTCTGCATTCTGAATTTCATTTATGTAATTTCATCTTGAGTAGTCACAGACTAACAGAATAAGAGCCATTAGCTGAAGCAATTAAGTGTCTCTGTGTTGGATTGAAATAAAATGGTCAAATGGTTTTAAAAGTAAACAGTTGACTAGAGATGTGAGGGTTGTGGGTTTAAACCCTGGCATTGTGCTTAAGGGTGCATTCAAGCGATTTTTCGAAGCTAGAATCACAAACATGAATCACAATTCAAAACGCCGATACAAAACACGGTTACTGCGGGAGATCGTTCAAGCGATTTTCAGCGATTTTCCATCAACGCTGATTCTCGCTCTTTTTAAGCCCACCCAGGAAGAATAGAAATAGGTAGCGATAATATATATAATAGATAATGACGTCATAGAATCATGATTGAGATCTCCGTTCGTTCAAGCGAATTTTAGCGACCGTGAACGGCAGAATCATGATACAAAACGCATCTTTTTCAGCGTTTCATGTTTGTGTTTTTAAACACGTTTATTTTTACGACCAACGAAAAATCGCTTGAACGCAACCGTGTTTTAAAATAAACGTCTTTAAAAACCGTGATTCTAGGTTGAAAAAGTGTCGATTGAACGCACCCTAAGTCCTGTGGCAAGACATTAAAGGGGAAGTCCCCCTGATATTACATTGGTTATAATAGAAGCAGAACAATGAGAGAAGCAGTTCAGTGAAAGTGTGAGCTAAAACCGATTAAAAATAGAAAGTAATGAAATTTTAGAATTTAAAAGCTTCCAGTTACAATGCCTGCTTGCCTGGCTTGTAGTGTAAAACTTTGAGCACTCGTTGTTTGGGTAAGGTGTGAACACTCATCATTGTTGGTGGATTGTTGTTAAAAACTTTAAGGTTTCACAAACTTAACTCTTTATATCCATGTGCTACGATGTATATATTGTAGGATAGATATACTCTGAACCAAAGGCTTCATGATTATCCAACTGTTTCCAGTGCAGGATTAATCTAAAAGGGTTGTCATTGGGTAATAAACAAAGCCGTCCCCTGTCCATTTGTGCCAAATTGCATGTGTGGCAAACAAGCAACTGTGCAGAGAGGCAAAGAAAGTAACCAAAGTGTTAAGTTGAAAACTATGTTGGTCCCGTATGAACCTACATGTAGCCATCGCTTCGTAGATCTTGCTGTGTTTAATCTCACCCCAATCTGTTTCCTATCTAATTATGCACACCTTCTGAATCTGTTTCCTTCAATGACAGGAACTATACCTAACCTTTCAATTTGGTTTCCAAGTTCAGTTACGATGCCCTATAGCTATATACAGGAATAATTCTATGGGGATACTTCATTTTGCTTGAGTATGATTACAGCCTGTTACTGTACACATTTCATGAAATTTGCAAGTGATCCAGATGTGCAAAAGTTTCTTGTTGCGAAATGATTCAGTTAGAACATTGAATTTTGCAAGGCTGTTTTTTTTAATACAATTTTCAAGTTACGGACGTACACTGGAGCCATGTTCATGATGTGACTACTCAGTACTGAACTTTTTTTATTTCCCAAATCAACCTTTCCACCACCAAAACATGCACCAATTAACATGGGAGTGTTCCTGGAATTTAGACCAATGTACTATGCTCAATTAGATTACCAGTAAATCAGTCCACATTCAAAAGACAACCGAAAACTTACTATTTTTCAACAAGGTTGGTTGGGTGCATATCATTATTATTATTAATATTATTGTTATTATTATTATCATTTTTATTATTATTAGTAGTAGTAGTAGTAGTAGTCGTAGTATTGTTGTTGTCATCGGCATCATTATAATTATCATACACCGAAACAGGGTATGACATAGACCAATTATTATTTAATATTAATTTGGCTAGCAGACTGTTTGACCTGGCCACAGTCATATGACCTCAGTAGTTTGCTGTATTAGAAATGACCACTAGGTCAGTAAACTGCTGGCAAAGACACTCCCAGGAGGTCTGGATGAAATTGACCTACATGTTCTTTTACAACTTGTAACAATTTCACCTATGATTGTTTGATTGTTTGCCAATAAAGATTCATATTCTTCATTTGTAACCCCGGCGTGAGGAAAATCATGTAATGAATAGTGATATGAAGTTGTTATAGTAATTCAAGTATTTTTCAGAGATTGGACCATCTAAAATTGTTTGGTTTACAAACATTCTATTTAAGCTGATCATGTTTTATTTTCATCGTGTAGGAAGAAATTCCTTGAATGCTTGAGTGCCTTTTCATGGCAGCTGGGATAAAGCTGGGGTAATGATGTGATTGCAGGGCACTCAGGGAGAACAGTATGAATACTGATGAGGCTACCCTGGGTAAACAAGACATATTATTATTATAATCATCATTATTATTTTCCTTTATGATACTTGTAAATCAAGATTTATAAAGGAATTTCTTCAAAGTATGAAAATAAAAGTCGAATCAAAAGTTGCTTCTTTTATCAGCCACCTACTGGAATATCTCTGATATTAAATGTCTTGATGATTAAAAAAAAAAATTCATTAATACCCCCAAAATTTTATATCAAGTCTATGCCATTTGAGGTCCATGTAAGAGTCCATGTAAGAGGTAAAGTAGTTCCTTTGACAATTTTTTCTAATATCTTCATATGGCCTACAACTACTTTCCCTTTAAAGGTAATACAAAGTTTTGGGAAATTTTGAAATTGGATGGATAGTAATTCTTTAAATTTTTGATATATTTGGATGCCCCTGTGGATATATTATAAGCACTAAATAATTTAGCCCCTAAAACACTTCTGCTTTCGAGCAAATTGAATAATCAAAATTTACCGGTGCTCCCGGTAAATGTCAAATATTTCAAATAGCGCCTAAGGCCATTCCATGGTAGCTGCGACCATGAAAATCTCAAAATATGCAGTTTCGATATATAATATCCAAGTGGGAATTGCAAATCGGTCGATTGTAGTCAAGAAACATTGTTTTAAAGCTAAAGTAATATCAGTCTTGAGAGGGCGCTATACAACATAAAGAGTTTATTATTTACAATTCCATCGCTTTAGACTCGATTTCAACCGCGACAACGATCATTGAATATTGTAAAATCGAATATGCTTCCAATATGTTCATTTGAACCAAATTCATGACCCCTTACCAAAACTTTGTAATACCTTTAAAGTTCCTCGTCATTTAATTTATGCTAGTTAAATTTGCTCAAACGTGATTATGGTCAGGGTGATATACTCAAACAAAACTTGATTGTTTTTGGTAACTGTTTCAAGCTACTCTCATAAATCCCAGGGAATTCATTTGACCCCAGCTTTATTTTGAAGAAAAATAGAGGCATTAAGGTACAATAATACTCTGATGAGCGATGCGTGACAATATGCAGAAGTATGGCCAATGTTGAAGTTGGAAATAAGTTTTGTTAACGTAGCTAGTCTTATCTGTTCAGACCAAGAAAAAAATATTGTTCACTTTTGTATTATGCATTGTCACTTGAATCTTCTATGTTATTTCAAGTTTTATTGTTCACATAAGATACAGGAATTTGATTGCTTTACGTGCAGTTTTATGTAGGGGTTTGTGGTCTAGTGGATAAGTCACCAGACCGTAGATCACAAGGTATGGGGTTCAATTCCCTGCCACGGCTCTAACATCCTTTGGCAAGACATTTAAATTCACATTTGCCATGCACACTCTATCCAGCTGTAGTAAGCTGATACCTGATAGGATTTATTCCTTGAATGCACTGAGTGCTACTGTGGCCAGAGCCAAAGCTGGGCTAATAATGTCTGAAGTCCTCTGGAAACGTATAGAGAAGTTACAATATAATGTGATACTATAATTATAAGAATATATGTATTGATACAATAAATAACCCATGGTAAAGCCTATAGCAAGACCACATAAAGGAATTATAAGGGATACAAGATGAATTGAACTGATACAGATAACACTTGTTGGTATAAAGAATATCTATGTTCAAATGTCATTTTCATTGCAGTAGGATGGCTGTTAAAATTAATGCATTTTTTAGTTAGGTGAAGTTTTTCTTAACTTTTGTTTTATTTCTTAACTTGTGTAATTAGTGCCTGGTACTATGTTTAAAAAAGGAATTTAAGCTTTAGAATATACAAAGTGTTGGTTTCAGACAGCAGTATTTTAAAGAACAATACATGTATTTGTAATTTTGTATTAAGTATAAATTAGATTGTCAATTACTATGTTAGTTTCTTCAAGTAACATTAAAAACCATTAACCTAGATTTATATTCACCCTAGTTGAAAATTAGTGGAAAAATAGTGAAAAAAAAAGCACAGAAAATATTTTTTTCTCAGCATTTCAACTCTGAAAAATCTATATAAATATTTTTTTAATCTTTCTTTAGTTTCAAATCCCTAGCCTTAGAATATTCTTTTTTGTTTATTTCCCATTTTTTCCATAAGAAACAGTTTATTTTTCCAGGAAATTCAGGAATACTATAAAAATATAATGAAAATAGCCAAAATATATATTTTTCACATGTGAAGATTGACCAGGTCCCTGTTTCATAAGCTTGTTTTCAATAACAAGTTGCATAAATTGTTATAAGCTACTGAAATCGTGGCATTTGATTCACTGAGAGAATATTTGTCATAGAAATTTGGGATTTGTTATTGAAAACAAGTATTATGAAACATGGCCCAGCGTTGGCGGTCTTCATGAGTGTGCTAAAAGTTGTTCTCATCCCTGTACTAATGTCCAACATCAAGGTCTGTAAATCATAGACTACTGTACACCAAGATTTTTCGATCAAATAGAGGCATTGATGATACCTCTGGGGTTATTATCATGAAGATAAATATGATTACTGTCAAACAGTCTGGTCTTAAACTCTGTCAGCAGCAGGTGGGAGGCTCGGAAATTTGACCTCTGACCTATTTTTCAGTCAACTCAGCAAGGGAAGATTTCTTCTTCGCTGGAAAGGAAATATTGGGATTTGACTTACATATCTGTCACCGGAGATCAGAAAAAGGCAATTCCATGCAATTTGTCCCATAAGGACATAAGGACTTTTATCAAGTTATTTTATCCAACAATCAAAATTTCTTGATACCACCTTGTGTCTTTTGGTTATCACTACCACTATTCAATGTCATATCCATAAATTTTAATTTTCGGGGTGAAATAAATGGATGACAGTCATATTTTGTAAGGGACGCATTTCACGGAATCACCCAAAAGATGTGTATTGTATTACAAGACCAGTGACAGATATGTAAGTCATATCCCAATATTTCCTTTCCAGCAAAGAAGAAATCTTCCCTCGTTGAGTTGAATCATGGTTTTGAAAGATATTGTTCAGTTAAAAAGCATGGTCGTTTTCTGAGTTTTTCTCGGTGTTCATTAATTTAAACATGTTGAAGATTACCAATTTAAAACATGGAAAAAAGATGCGTCTAGAAACTTGTTTTATTACTTCAATCATACTTCCTGAAATCTAGTGAACACAAGATCTTAAGCTTGGTTCCACGACATCATAATCCCATGCAGACATATTCCCATCATGATTTCATCATGAATGTTTTACCTTATTGATAGATCAGTGAATGTAATGGAACTTGACAAGAACTAAATACCTTAGCGCAAACAGTCTCTCAGATAAGTATCTTCAAATCGAGTTTAACACATTGACTTCTGAATTCTCGCATTCCCATTCGCTTAATACAAGGACCACCTGGTTCACCTAGGCATCGGGTTAATCAAGTCTATTCAAAAGTTAGGCTATTGAAATTGCCATTAATTTGATTACTTGAAAGTCTTTGCAATTATGTTAGATGCCGATACTCTCATAGCTGCAAACCATTCCTATTTTGGAGGAATGATTCCTATTTTCTGCTTTCAAACCAGTGCTGTGAACCCAATATTCCTCTTGTTTTCTGAAAATGTGTTTATAAAATTATGATCAATATACTGTATTCCTAATTTTGGCTTAGGAAATTCCGAATTTTTACTGTAGAAGGTTGGCAGATGTCTGATCACCTTGGTGTGGCTATAGATGCATCATGTGTAGATGCTGATCCACCCATTGGTGTCCTCCTACCTTGGTGATAGATCAGTGACTGTAATGGAACTTGACAAGAACTTGATGCCTTGGGGTACACAGCCTCTTAGATAAGTCTCTTCGAATCAAGTTCGAAATTGGAAGATATCTCCACACTTGCTACTTTATGGCATAGAGTCTTATGCATCTTTTGATACCAAACTTATACAATTTTGACCAACAGGTATATCTTGCGCAGTCCAAAATGGACATTTCTTCATATGTATTTATCCACAGTGCAGCGGGATGATCGATATTTGAACATGTAAATAGATGAGTAACGACAATTCCCCAAAACTGTTTGAGATATAGATATGTAACTCTATGTACTTATTCATCAGCAGATGCCCTATCTCTGTGCCACGATTCAGATCAGCACTTTTTGGCCCAGGGGAGGGGGTGGGGAGGGGACGGGGAGGGGACGGCTGAGGGCTGATAATGGTTAACCTATACAATACTGGGTCGAGTTGTTAATAGATGATTTGTATTTCTAGCTATACAGAAATTATATTTGGGGGCTTAATCTCTTTTGAATATCAGAGGTAAAATTTTCTTTTGTTGAGAAATGTTGGCAGCCCTGCTTTATATTCCAAACATACACACATGTACAAACTTTTGAAGGCAAGTTTTTCTTCTCCTCCTCCTCACCTTGTAATGGGATGTGTTCTATCTTCCCATGGTAGATGTAGCGACCTGTTAGGGTCAATCTAGGAGCGATGGGCTCGGAGATGAGAGAAACAGATAGACATGCACTGGGTCACACAGAGTTGTGTGAATTCCTGCGTGCACTATCATCTAAGCCTCCATCCCCCTATTCACACTACCAGAATTCAACGTATCACTTTACGAAAAATTGTCCGTACTGTACCACCGGTCAGCTGTCATGTCAACTGACCTCTTCAAAATGAGTTTCTTTATGCAACATTTATTTGTACGAGATGGCTTTCTGGTGTGTAGCCTCTTTTGCTACATGATGATTCCTGGAAAGTTTCTTTATTAAAAACGGTCTTCACATAAGTTTTCTCTAGTCGGAACAGGTGATAAGCCTCTTATGTGTCCCAGATGTGTCGCTTTGGTGCCCTAACTAATGACATTGACCTGATCGTAAAGTTACTCTGTCATATTACCCATGACAGCCTCTCACCCCATCCCTATCAACCGGGGCATCGTTTCACGAAACTGTCGTAAGTACAAGATCACCAACATGCCATTGAAACACATGTAATACATATGTTTCATTGGTTTGTGGGAGAACTTGTACTTATGACGGTTTCGTGAAACGCTGCCCTGTTATAACATCCCAGCATCTGGAATCTGTGTGTTCTCAGAACATAATCTCCTTGAATGATTTAAACATTTTCAGATAAAAAGCCAAGTGTATTTAATTTGTTCTTCTTAAAGTGTGTATCTGCAAAATTTGAAAAGCACGTACTTGAACCAAACACCATATTGAATTGAATTGAATCGAATTGACTTTATTTTCTTCTGCAACATACAAATCAAATTACATTTCAGCGATACAACATATACAAGATATAACATATCTTTTAAACGTGCCTTATTGAATTAAATTGAATCAAATTGACTTTTTTCTTCTGCAACATTCAAATCAAATTACATTTCGGCGATACAACATATTTAAGATATAACATATTTGTTGAATGTGTACACAATATAATAATAATAGAAATGTTGACATTGAAACAAAAGTTACTGATAACATACTACCAATAATTATTCATTAAGAAATTTGCAATCTGCTGTCTGTAATATTTGTTATAACATACCATTTAATACTTAGTATGTGTCTATATGTTTGATATGTTCCATGACGAGAAAAATGAATGAATGGAATTAATCAGAAGTAGGATATTGTTCAATAACTATCCAGTAAACTGATTTCTTCACCTTCAATTTGATATTTTTTTCAGTCGGGATACATTAAAAAAACAAAATCTAATCCAACATGCACATGTTTATGTGTATTTTGCTTCTGTGAATTTCTTTTTTTAATCCGCAAATATATGTTTAATGGTTCTATACTATCAAACCAGAACCTTCTCATATACAAGGAATTTTCTTGAATGTTACAAATTGTTCACCTTCGTGAGAGTATCATGTCGCAAAAAAGTCTATCACTAGAAATTCAGGAATGTTTGATACCACAAAAACCTTCTGGTTGTACGTTGACACCATGTGTGAATATTTTTTTTACAGAAATTTCTTGTTTATAAAAATGTAGGCTTATAATTGATTGAGACAAAGAAATGGGAAAAAATCTTGTATCTATTCCAGTATCCCTAGTGTCTGTCATATAAAATGAATATTGGTATTTCTCACCGCTCTTGTAAAAACATTCATGCGGCTTCTTTTTTTTCTATTCATTTCATGAAGTTTTTATTCGCGATGTGGGAGTGGGGATTGATGATGACATAACAAAACAAACTCATTCACCTCCACAACTGTTCAAGGTCAAGCTGAAGGTCACATCAAGGTCCATAATAGGTCAATCTCAAGGTCAAATGTCCCCAATCCCTCCTCATAAACCTGGGCAAGCTGGATTTGATGTCTAGATCCTCCCGCAGCCCATCACCACCTGCTTCTTGCATCGTTTAATTGGGTTGCCATGGCGATGGAGTAGCGATCACATGGAGAGCACAAAGGGTTGTCTCATGCCCAAAGTTAGGATTCGTTTGGGTCCAATTATGACCACTCTTTGTGTTTTTTTTTCTCTACCTTTTAAAAAGTTTTAAGATCATGACCTTGATACATGGTTAGAAGCCCCCCACATCTGTGTAACAACTCTTGTTTCTGGTGCTGTCACAGATTGTAAGGATAGAATAACTAGGAGAATAATAGAGTAGGATAACCAGCAGATCAAGTACCAGAACACTGATCTGAGTAGACATGAGGCCCATTTACACAGCCCGAAAACCATTTTGAAAAATTGTTAATTTTTTGGACTGCCATTTACACTACTAGAAAAACCCACCCCAAAATGCTGCTGTTTGTTCATTCCGATTTTTTGGTGATTTACACTGCAAAACTTGGTGAAAGAAAACCACACTCCAGAAGTGGATATTTCGATTTTGGTTTTTCATCGTGTTTGCTGGTACTTGCTATAACACCAGAATGTGAGAAAATCAGTGATTTTTACTTGCAGTGTAAATGCAGCTAGTATATGATCAGTAAGGAAATATACACATTTAGTGTATTTGATTAGTGATATACTATTTTTTATTCTGCGCAGTGGACCTGCCTATACATTCCTTAGTTGACAAACATGAAGTAATTAATGCAGGCTCCATCAAGATATACTGTGGATAACATTTTCCCAGTACCGGTAGTGAACACAATCTCAAACACTGCACAGATAACAATGATGGGGCAAATCAAATGCCCGTGGAGGTGTCATGGTTTGGTGTATACATCACCAGACTGTGGATCACATGGTTCACGGTTCAAATCCTGCTGCGGCACTGATATCTTTTAGCAAGACATTAATCTAGAATCGCCACAATTGTCCTAGGTGAGGTAAATGGGTACCTGAATTAATTGCTTGAAATGCTAGAGTACCATAATAGCAGCCATGCTAAGAAGAGGGTAATAATTGTGGAGCAGAGGGAGTGTCAAGTTTGACAGAGATGGTTCTAAACAAGAACCCAATATTATTATGACACATACATTGTGCCTTAGAGACATTGCCAATGTATTAAGTTATTGTTGTTATGTACTAGGCTATTAATTTACCATGAATTAATGTCTTTAAAGTCTTTTTTGTAATGTCATGTAAATGTAAATTCATTTACACCTAACTGGATTATTTTCATCCATCCATTTTTTTCATCCTTAATAACGCTTTCAACAGAAGCTTTGGCAGTGGTTATAATCAAAATTGTTATTCTACTTGGTGTTGCATGACGTACATATACACTAAGGATATCAGCCAGGAACTGAGCCCTAAAGAATGGTTGTGGTTTAGTAGTAGGTGAATCAACTTCTTATTGAATTCAGACAAAGTAATAACTAAGTTCAATGTTACAATGCCTTAATCATGTGGTTTCCATGAAACATGTCCTTCTGTCTTGACTCACAATAGATTAAACTTCCAACACAAGACCTTCGGAAGGCTGGAAATTGAGCAATGATATCTCATCTGTCACACAAAGTGTTGGCCATAATATTATTACGAAATGTTCACAGGAGCCGCGATGACTCAGTGGTAGATCAGTGGTCTCGTAACCAGGAGGTCCTGGGTTCTAAACCAAGTCGATGCCCTAGTGCCCTTTGGTAAGGCATTAATCCTCATTACCAAGTCCCTCGGAGAGGACTTAAGGCTGTTTGTTCCCAGGTTACTTACTTAAAGATAAAGTTGAGTTCTGGTCATGCGATTGCATTGTGAAAGAAACATTGTGGAATCGATCAGAAAAGGTTGATCATCTAGCATATAAGTATTGGTGTGTACTGCATGATTCTGGAATCATCAAAATGATAAGAAATTTGGCCTAGTCTTGGTAAAGTTACAAGCACTGTACACAAAAAGGTGTATATGGGACTACACGAACATGTGGCATAAAAATCTGTCCCGATTTTTATGATGTTACATGCCATATTTAGAATATTAAGGCATTTGAAGAGTCATGCTTTTCACGGAACATTTTTTATCTGATGTTCTTCCACACTTGCATAATAACCATGATAACGCTCACAAATTTTGTTTCACCTGTTCCCAGAACTCAACCTTCTCTTTAATACAAGCATACACATGCTTTCTTTCTCGGGTAAACAAACAAACAAATGTGGACAAATATCAGGATCTTATTGAAGTAATTCAAAGGTTTGTTTCCCTTACCATAATACTTTAATAATCATAAGAAATGATTTATGCCTTTAGCCTTTAGAAGTTTATACAATGAGTAATTGTAATCTATTTCAAGGACTAGAAACTGATTGATTGACAGGAATTCAACTCTCCAGAATGGTTGTGGTTTTGTATTAGGTGAATCAACTTCTTAATCCAGACAAAGTCATATAACCAAGTTCATTGTCACAGTATTGTTTCTATGGAACATTTCCTTCTGCCCTCTCAAAATAGATTTCAAATTCTAATACTAGACCTTGCAGAAGTTTGCAAATTAAAGCAATAATATTTGATTTGTCATACTTGAGAGAATTTTGGAATTCACTTATGGTGGCATTGTTCATAATGTATTTAATACATTGCACAATAGATGTCAATTTCTTGTACCTGTTTACTTAAATTAGATTGTTTTGATGTTTTGCTCATTCTTGTCTAGGGGACCCCTTAAGAAAAAAAAAAATGGAAAAAAAAAGGGACTGTGGGTATTATTTGTATATGTTTAGTACCAGAATATACAAACACAGAAAATATAAAGATTAAATGTATTCTATATCACTTTGTGTGAAACAAATTGCGAGACCTGGCTCAATCATAACATCAATAATTTTGAATACGAAAATCACTCCCCATAGTCAGGTAGGCTATAAGATATCTTATATTTCTGTTTAAACTGAATTTGGAAACTCTGTTTGAATTGTTCTGCCGTTGGTGATGATTTCAATTGAGGAGGGAGCCTGTTACAGAGTTAATGTATTTTATGGTTACACCCAGTTTTGACAAATGCCCCTTTAAATTGTTAAGCATACACATGAGATATTCTTACCTCGCATCTGACGTTCCTCCCCTGACTTGCTTCCTTCCACATGTGTCTAGCTTCCGCCGGCTTCCCTTCAAACAGCCAAAATAAAACCAGAGGAAATGCTGTTTAATTGTATCACGTATCAACCACCGAAAAAAATCCAATCTGTAAGGAGTATTATTGCTCCTGAAGTGGTCTAGACAATTTGTTATTATTTTCAAGGCTGTTGACATTGAAATAAAGGATTGAACTTCTGGGTGTTATCATGAAATTACTGAAGTTTGTGATGTCTGGATCATCAAGGTTTATGGAATTGTAATAATAATAATAATAGTCCGTTCTTGTATAGCACATAGCTATGCGCTTCCAAAGAGCTTTGGAAACTATTACCCCGGCGTTAGCTCCGGCAGCCGTTATTAGTGCACAGTGCATTTCAAGGAATAATCCTACTGGGTACCCATTTACCTCACCTGGGTTGAGCGTGGCAATTGTAGATTAATGTCTTGCCAAAGGACATTAGTGCTGCGGCGGGACTCGAACCGCGGACCTTGTGATCCACAGCCCGGTGACATATCCACTCGACCACAACACCTGTATGAGTTCGATCTCCCTTAATTTACCCAGGGAAAGACCAAAGAACATGAAAACATGATTGCAGAGAGCTGTTTCAGTAACCTGTTGCATAATTCAGATTATGTTCAGATTAGGTCATACATTGTAAAATTCACACATTTCAATAGGTGATACCCAGGGCTTTTATATGAAAATTAACAAGCATTAAAAAGGAAGGCAAACAAGATTTAGAGTTCCTGCAAATATTTTGCATATAATGAATCGATAATGTATCTGTTTTATTTGAAATTGATGTAAACTTTACAGTTTTGATGGAAATACATGTATATTATTACATACCCCGGGGTATATAATTTCCAAATTGGACAATGACTGAATTGAAATTACCTTAAATTTGATATGATATCATGTAATTTATTCTTAAAATTAATAGTAATATGATAATATATACATTTATAAAGCTCATACTCTATGCAAATATATTGTACTGTGTTGCAAGAGCTCCTGATGTGCTTTAAAACTACAACATACGACTACAACATACATGTACAACTTTTCAAGCATCACTAGAAAATTTTCTGACTCTCTTATCATTGGAAGTCATAAAAACAGATATTTTGTTGGGTCAGTGAACCACCAAATATTAAGTCCTGCCCAGTGACAAATAAGACATTGAAAACTCCTGAAGTAGAACCATGTAATATAGATACAAAATGAATTTTCAACAAACTGACAAAGTGTCTGATATTTTTGTGAGTTTTGTGACCGTGGACTTGGCATAGAACAGGTTTGCATTGGCAAGCAACCAAGACACAGGGGAAAGATATTATCTGCCAATTATTTGATTTTTATTGCTGTTGACTGATGTCTTTATAGAAGGCCTGTTTGTGTGATATTCTGCTTTACTTTATAGCTAAAAGTGCTCACTTTATAGTTTGCTCAACGTCAAGCTTACCATTTCATTTCATAAAAGGGGTTTTCTAGCAATTTAGGATATTTATCTTTTTGAAAGAAAAAAAAAATTATATATTTTTTTTGCACTCCTAGTTGATTACTAGACTTTTGGGAATGAAAATAAAGCAGGTCATTATATGTGCTGTAACAGTATGAAGAATACCGAAAACAATAGAAAATAAGTGTATACATTTATTTTTGAAAAATGCATAAAAATATGAATAGTCTGATTGATGTTGGAAAAGTAAGAGAAATGCAGATTTTCACAAATATACATTTGAAGTTATGCCTAGAAATTAAGACTTTCTTGGTTTCAAAAGCGACTTTCACTTCGGGCAATTGCATCTCATTTTGGATTAAGTGATATGTATATTGTTAACTTCTATATGCATCTTTATTGTCTTTCATTATGCTTTGTTTTGATATGGTAGTTTAAAGAATGTATTAAATGTAGTATTTTGTAAATGTTGGTATTCTTCCTTCTTATCCATTCGTTACGTTTTGTCTAATATTGCTTACAACTTCATTTGTTTAATGTAGTTTTGATATTGTAAGCGTTGTTGATTTTTTTGGTAAGATATTTTTGATTGTTTTCATCAATTTGCTGTAAAGCGCTTACAAACATTTGTATTAAGCGCTATAGAAATGTAAGGTACTTTTATTATTATTATTACAGAGGTAAACATATTGTTTGTATCGTGTATGGTATATCATTTGAGGAAGCATTGTTTGACTGTCTGATGTTTGAATTTCAAGAATTGCATTTCTCACTTATGCAATTGAACTCTAGGTATGTACATTATACCTCATGTGGTATATCATTTTTGACGAAGAGTTGTTTGATGTTTGATTTTGCATGGCTAGACATCTGGAAATGAACGTGTCTCGTCCTAGCAGATCATATGATCATCTTTGACAGGTCTAAACCTATTATGTCAGGATCAGTTTGCCATGGGAATTTATTACAATCACATTTTACTCTGCTCATTTTCCCAGCTTGTGAAGTAAGAAAGAGAGAGAGAGAGAGAGAGAGAGAGACAGAGAGAAAGAGGGAGTTTGAGAGAGAGAGAGAGAGAGAGAGGGAGATTAAGAGAGAGTGAGAGAGAGAGAGAGTAAGAGAGGGAGAGAGAGAGAGAGAGAGAGAGAGAGAGAAAGAGGGAGTTTGAGAGAGAGAGAGAGAGAGAGAGGGAAATTAAGAGAGAGAGAGAGAGAGAGAGAGAGAGAAAGCAAGTGTGTTTATCTCATAATGAGATAAATCAATGTATTATGAATTGTTTTCTTCATGTACATGTATATATTTCACCTGGTGAAATAATGTCCACATTTTAAATTTAACTCGAGAGCCAACGTCTCAAGATTAGATTATGTATGTCTTGGAGCTGGAGGATGAGATCTTGGTCCTGCTGTCTAAGATCTTGATCTTTAAGTTGTCTTAGTTTTTGAACTTGGAGGAAATCTTGGTCTTGGAGTGTAATACTTTTTTGGTTTTGGAGTTTACAATTGTGGGACAAGAGACGTAAACTTTTTTGTGTGAATTGTGATGGGATTATTTCAGAGTTTTAAGGTCAGAATTCCAGAGCCCTGTAAAGAATTGTCAAGTTTTGTAGGTTCACACCTTATCAGCCCTGAGACTGACACGTCTTGGACTGGATTTTTAAACTTTCTAGGCTAGGTTGACAAACTGAAATGTTCTTGATTTTGAGAAATTAGACATGTAGAAAATGAATGCAAGAACCCCATCCCCCGAAAGAAAAGCCCACCCCAAAAGAAAACCAAGATTGTTTTCTGGAACATCTTCTGCTACTGCATGTGCTTCTGCAACTACTGCTTTGGTTGTTGGTTACTACTTCACATTGATAGTAACAGACTTGTAGTCACTATAATGGTCATGATAAAAAGTCAGAAAGATGTCCTACTTGATGTGTTTGATTATGGTTTTCAGTTACATTGAAATGCTTTCTCAAATGATCTATTTGTGTTGTGTATAATCACAAAGGCTTATTAGACTACTGTGTAGTGTGATAATGACTCACAAATAAAATAACTCATTCAATAATAAGTATTTTCGTCAAGGGAAACATCAAATATTGTGTATGGATGTTGGATATCAAAGCATCACAGTGATTTTCTTTGAACATGTGTTTACACCATTTGTGAAATGATTCTTGAGAATAATTATGGTTTAAAACATGGAAAAGTTATCATTAATATTTCCTCCATATTATCGTGTATGTATAATGGATATTAGAGTGTCACAGTATTTTTTTGGGACATGTGTTGACACTATTTATAAATGTTTCTCGTGATTAGCTTTGGTTTAAAACAAGGAAAAGTTATCATTAATATTCCCTCCATATTTCTTTCAATACAGATCATATCTGAATAATCTGCTATGACATACTTGTTGGAAACACCTTTGTGAAATGAACCTTTTGCAAATTGCTAATGACAACCATGGTTGTGGCAAGAACTTTCCACAGATGACAGTTTTGTGTTATTTAACTTCTGATAAATACAATTAGATTATGCAGTGACATGACACCTTCTTGAATCTCAACCACTTTGAAAAATGTTTCTGGTTTTAAAGAGCAGAATAAATTTTATTTATTTACTTTTTTTTTATTATAGAAAATTGCTTATTGTATGTTTCTCTTATTTATTCTTAGATGTGAATGAATGTCAGAACTCTCAATGTGACCAGCAGTGTGTGAACACGGAAGGGGGTTACAGCTGTGAATGTGGAAGCGGGTTTACTTTATCGGCGGACAAACAGAGATGCATAGGTGAGTTTAATCATTGTGGAGGGGCAGGAAGGAGGGATGGTTGTTTTTATGGTGGTGGTGGAGATGATAGGGGGTCGGAAGACTCGTAACATACAGTTCTTAAAGGGGTTACAGCTGTGAATGTGCAAGCAGGTTTACTTTAATTATCGTGGAGGGGCAGAAAGGAGGGGTGGTGATGGTGGTGGTGGTGGTGGTGGTGGTGGTAGGGAGTGGTAGTGGTAGGGGGGTCTGAACATACAGAAGGGGGATACAGCTGTCAATGTAGTAGCAGCTTTACTTACTCTGCCAGGAGACAAGCAGATGTCCATTGGTGAGTTTGGATAGTCAACACTAATCTGGCTCCAAACGAACAATATCCTCTATGTAATAGACTAATGAGAGACAAGAAGCACACAAATGGAGCGATGGTGTCTTTGAAATATCTCTTATCTGTCCTTCTATGACACAACATGAAGGCTTGACCTGTGAAAGGAAGATGGCTATTTCCTTTAATTCTTTCTCTCAGTTTTATTGCCTCTCATCTCACAATCTTAAAGGTGCTATTTAGCGATGAAAAACTGTTGAGTACTGGTCATGCAATTACATGTATATTGTGAAGGAAACTCTTCTGGGAGTAATTGGGAAAGGTTCATTAAGTAGTACAAAAGAAATGATTTATGCTCTAAAGTTTTGGAATGATGAAAATAAAGTGACTAAATCTTGATAGCTCTCATGCACGGAACATAGAAATTGGCACATGTGCATGGGACTACACATAAATGTTTGGACCAACTTTATCAGCTATTTCTTGTAATATGAGGGCATTTTAAGAGCAGTTGTCTTCTGGAGACATTCATATTGTGATGTTCTTCCAAAACGACAGTATAATGATTTTATGATGAAACTTTAGAAAATTGATGATAAGATGTTTGTAGTAAGAAATCATTCACTGATCTAATGGGTGATGCATTTAAAAACTATGTGATAGAATTTTGTTGATTTCTCTTAATGACCCTTACATAACTCTCCATGACCTCAAGATTATTGTAGATATGTTCATACTTGGTTATTTTAGACTTTGAGTTTGAGACACCTCAAAGTTGTAAACAACAACCCACTAACAATGATCTAGGTTCACCTGGCACAGAAACAACAAATGCTTGAGGTTTTAAAATACAAGATGGGCAAGCAGTGGCTGTATCTACAACCTGACAAAATCTTGAAGTTAAACTTGTCCACAGGGAGAGAGAAAACCCCCTGATCCTTGTAATTTTCACGTAAATCATAAAGTGGCTTGTGGTTTGTTAAATCTTCAAGTTAACTTTAAAGCCACACAGTAGTCAGTGTCCATGTATATTGCATTATAATTAGCTGACACTAGATTTGGTTGAATTACCAGTTAGTGTGTCTGTGTGTGCAAAGGTTTTTGAAGTAGTGAACCCTGTAGTCCACCAGAAAGTACTCCAACTTGCCTATATCTCAAGGTCAAGGAGGAAAATGTGATATATGGTGAGAATTCCATAGGTGGTAGGCTAGGGCACAATGCATTACACAAGACCTGTCTGTCGTAAAAGTGAAGTCCACTCTTGGTGACTGACAACACCTGTTTTTGGATAAACACCACAATGGTGTGAAATTCCCCATGAAAACCCACTAGTATGTATCTATGTTCTGCTACAGTTTAAGTCTGACGCATTTGTTCAAAATCTGGTTAAGGAAGTTAGTCTGAGGTTTAAATTTTCTTTTTTTAAATGTGATTTTAGACCCAGGCTCAGGTTTAACTGAATTAGTAGGATACCAATCTTAGTTTACAAAACCAGGAGTGTTTCCACGCAGTCGTTAACTCCATGATAACCTCGAGATTTGAAGCCATGAGCTAAACTAAACGTTTAAGGAGGTTTAAATTTTCCTTTTTGAAATGTGATTTTAGACCCGGGGTCAGGTTTAACTGAATTAGTAGGATACGGATCTTAGTATACAAAACCAGGAGTGTTCCCACGCAATCCTTAACTCCAAGATCGTTTAAGGACTCTTGAGTGAACCTAGCTATCGAATGTGTCATGTTCCCCAGGGACTATGGCAATGTTTAGGTTTGATGAACTATATAATTGGCCCATCCTGAATGCATATATATGCATCCCTGAACTTGAACTACCATTAAGAACTTTTAGTCATACTGATAGATTGGAATGTAAAAGATCTAAAGGGTCATTTGGCATTTAAGAAATGAGGTAAAGGAATTAGTAGGTCTATAAAATGAGTGCTTTTAAAATGATGTTTGAGTTTGAATGCTAGCTTTGGAGAACTGGTCATGGATTATGATTTTCTTTTTTAATTTGTGCTTTGTGTTTCTGAAAGTAGAGATATATAATCTTTTTGTATTAAAGTATTAAATATATCTATGTTGAAAGAAGTGGAGGGACTTTACTGGTATAATTTTATCTCTGAAAAGAATTCAATGAACTGAATTCTCCTATGTTTAAGATGATGCATTGGGGTGCAATTTATATAAGACATACAATTTCAAATTAATGATATATACAAAGACATGAACACAATAAATTAAACCCAGTTGTTTTCAACTTTGATTGTCTTTATTTTGTCGATACAAGAATAATCTGTTTGGAGCCAGAAGGGCGTTATTTCATATACTTTAATACAGAGTTTAGTGGAATATGGTAAATCCTTGATATAAATTAAAAATAGAAGGGGTCCAAGAATGGACCACTGTGGTACTCCACACTGTATTTCTGTAAGATGTGTTGGAATTTTAGTAATAAATGTAAATTTCTTTAAGTTGTGATGAAATTCCATTTATAAATGTTAACTGTTTATGATCTGTAAGGTAACTTAAAGAACCCTGAAACACCCTTCTGGTTACAAACAGACGTTGTGTGAAAGTCTATCTTTTATTACGAGGCAATTCAAAGAAATTAAATTTTTACTTCCCTATGTGGTCACTATGCATTCTCATATTTCTAAAAACATCGAACAAAACAATACAAGATTATAGTGCAGATCTATAGGCACGCCTGCATGTGAATTTCTGAATGAAAACTCGCAGGCTTTCAGCTGAAGATATGACAGCTTCTAATTGAGGTTTCCTGCCACTTGGCACTTCTCTGCAAACTCAGACACTCTCTGATCCCTAAATTGGCAATTTAGCTTGTCGCCACCTGCCCGATGTCAAACCTTTCTCTCCATCTCTATAAATGAAAGCAGAGTTGATTGCAGGAGTAGTGTGTAAATCCTAGATAAGCTGCAGGCAATATGAATACATAATTCAAAAGTGTATTATTTTTCTGTTACATGTAGGGTGCTTGAAAAGTTTGCAGATTGTAGATATGGCGGGTTGAGATGCAGTGGCAAAGAAATTGAATCCTCTCATTATGCTGATCTATCATTAATACATAACTCAAAAGTATTTTAGTTTTTCATACCATGCCTGATAAGTGTGCAGGATGTATACTATGGGAAAAGTTCAGATAAAATGGCACAGGATTTTAAAGTCCTGTAGTAATGTTCATCTAGAATTGAAGTTTTCATTCAAGAAAAGCTTTCTTTAAAGCCCCACTGCACTACTTATAGCTACTTGCTCCCTCTATATAGAAAACAATGCCTAAGCGGTGCCTGTAGTCCCCCATGATCCTCTTTTTCTTAATATGTTAATTGAGAGTTGAGTTGATGAGATAAGCACCTATCAGTGACCATGCTGGGTTGTCTAATCCCTCCTTGCCAAACTAGTGCAGACAGGCTTTAAGTTAATACATTTCTTGGTAGTCTGCTTCCAAACCAAGTCTTTTGTTGGCCATAATCAAATATCAGAATGCAACACATAATTTGTATGTGTTCATGTGTGACCAATTTTGGCAACCAAACCTCTACTTTTAACTCCTGGCCTGCGGGAACCTTCTGGTCCATGCGTTACGCCTACGGAAATTTAGACAGTGTAGTAGTCATTGGGTTAATGATGAACTGTTATGACACGACCTCCTGGGTTGCCCTCGAGCATTCAGCCAGAACTCAATTCTGAGCTGTGTGTAATACCACATTTGCCACACTGGAATCTTCAAATTGAACAAAGTCATTTGAGTGATTTTGAGCAAGAAGCCAGTTCGTGGATACAATCTGCACACGGGTAGATAAAGATCATTTGTACCAAAACCGACAAGAAAACTGGATATGTGCTCATGAAAGTTATGAAATCATTCCTTTACACACTGATTGGTACAATCTACCCAATTTCCAAGAGGGCAAATAAAAGGTATTCATGAAGCACATCCATGACTTTGGCAATGATTGTTTTAAAGTGCACAGGGTGGTAGGCCTACTACTCCGTGTGTAAAAGATCTGTCGAAATTTGGGGTCATTTGTACTATGTAGTGACTACGATCCCGTCCGTCTATTAGAGCAAGAGCCGTGAATACCCAGCTGAGACAGATATTGGCACTATAGAAGAAGCCATCAACTTCATTATCATCAAAACTGACATACAGCAGGAAAGGAAAACTAATTATCGATCAATAGTTAGAATTAAAAAAATATTTAATGGAAAGGGCGCTCGTGTTTGGTTTTTTTTTTCTTCTTCATGTTCTTATGTCCCTTGTAAGCCTTGTATGCTGATTAATCTGTAATCTAAAATCATGCAGAGTGTTGCCAAGAAACTGTATTAATATTTACTTTTTAATTTTTAAAAATAAAACGTGATGTAATGTAGTTATGTACACGTATGCTATGTTTGAGTATGTTTTTCTTTTAAGAAAATAAAGATACAATTTTAAAAACAGCTCTTAAAAATAGTTTGAGAGGACAAATCACAGTGAGATGAATTTAGTTTCATGCAGGATAAGTTTTTCTTGTTACCTATATATACTAATTTTATATCTCATGTACTTTACACAGATTAAAAAAAATGTTATATAACTGTTTTGCATTTTTATGTTTTTGTAGTATGTCATATAAAGCTTTTGAATTCAGTATATGATATTATTGCTCCTGGCATTGCCAACTTTCCAAGATTATTATATTTTTTTGGTTGCATTTTGCAGCATATATCTACCTCAAAAGTTGGATGAAATAATCTGTAAAAACTATTAAATATCCATTCGGAGCCAGAATGGCATTAACTCTTTATATGCCACACAATTAATCTCCCTGTGCCACCTTGTATCTATCATGGTACAGATATACCAAAGGCTTCAAGATTACCTAACTGCTACCATTACAAGATTAATCTATGCTGGTTTTAAAAGGGTTGCCATGGAGCTAATCAAGAACAGAATTGGGTAATATTGCAAAGCCCTGGCGTTGCACAAAGCAGTCTTTCCCTCAATTGGTTACCTACAGTTTTGTGTCAAAATACACGCATAGCAAATAAGCGACCGCCCAGAGAGGTGAAGAAAGCAAGCAAAGTGTTAACTCATATACTTTAACACAAAGGTAATGCCCTTCTGGATCTGGACAGACAGGTATAATAAATAATAATGACTATTTGTGAAGCCCATATCTATTTTTGCAGGAATGCTCAAGGTGCTGAGAGTATATACATGAAAAAAGTAAACTATAATTAGATGTAAATTGCAATACAGAGCACATGAACAATACAATTTACATCAAAGAAATAAGTTCACACACATATGCCTTAAGGAAATATACATAAATGACATAAATGACAAAGATGAAATATGAAAACAAGATTGATTTTGAACAGGTGAGTTTTAAGAGAAGACTTGAATGAGTTGCTTTTTCCTTAAGAGGCTTTGGTAATTGATTCCATAGAACTGATCCAGCATGTGCTAAAGATCAATCCCCCTTGATTTTGTTGTTTTTGGGACTACAAGAAGAGACGAGTTAGAAGATCTGAGTTGTATGTGATATCTAAGCACATTTGGAGCCCCAGAAGTTATCAACAGCTGAATTGTATGACATGACACTTCAAAGTCCCTATTCAGTAAGAACATGGAGTTGTTAAGATTAAAATGTTTGGTATCATCATCATTACAGATATTGATGAGTGTAGACAGAGCCAATGGCAGCCATGTCATCATAGCTGTGAGAACACAGCCGGCAGCTACAGGTGTTCGTGTAGACAAGGATTCAGACTCCATATGAACGGAAGATCTTGTATCGGTAAGTCATGGTGGTGCAAAGAGAGTTTTTGAGGGTCAAGTGGAAAATGGAAAATAAGGAATTAAATCTATGAACATGAGGAGGTGAATAGAGTAGAGTGTATAATGAAGAAAACAAGGAGCAAGGGAGATATTAGAAATTGACTAAAGTTGAACACGACAATGTGAAAATATCTTTTGGCAAAGCATTAATCTACATTTGCCACTCCATAACCAGGAGAGAAATGGGGACCTGGTAGGGTGACGAAAGCCTTTGTGTTAGTAATTGTCATATGCCCTCACGGTGACCATATACTACGGATACTCCCCAGGGAGTGGAGATGGTGCACATTGTGCGTGAATGAATCCGATGACCAGGCTAATATTATCTGTAAAGTTAAATTTTATTCTCAGCAACATGGAAGTACCATGTCTCTGCATGGTTGCACCCTTCAGAGCCTCTTATATCAGTGAATACACAAATCATATTTCTCAAATTATTTTATGTATATTTGGAGATAATAAATAATAAGATATTTCTATACCGCAAATTGCATAATGCCTCTAAGCGGTTTAGAAGGATAATAGTTGATAAGTAAAGGAAACAGAATCAAATCAATTGACATTAACATTTTTGAAACTAAGATAGAATAGAGATGGTGTAGAACTTGTACGCTATAATACTTTTGATAGAATTTCATTTTTTTTTCTGACCTTTTTTTGTTGCAGATATTGATGAGTGCAGGCAAGGTGGAGGACCCAGTGTTTGTCATCACATGTGTCTTAACACCCATGGCAGTTACACCTGTCAGTGTAGACAAGGGTTTGAATTGCAGGAAGATGCCATGACTTGTGGAGGTTAGTTCTGGTGTTGTGTTACCATCAACACCAAAGTTAGCGTAACATTTCAGTGTAGGCAAGGATCTTAAATGTAGGAAGATAGTGGGAATTGTGGGGGTTAGTTCTGGCGTTAGTTCTGGCGTTGCTTTAACTTCAACACCAAAGTTAGCTTAACATTTCAGTGTAGACAAGGATTTTAAATGTTGGAAGATAGTGGGAATTGTGGAGATTAGTTCTGGTTTTAGTTCTGGTTTTAGTTCTGGTGTTGTTTTACCATCAACACCAAAGTTAGCTAAATATTTCACGGCAGAATAGGACTTAAAAGGAAGAAATCTGGTATGATGTGGCAGATAATTTGTAGCATTAAAATTGGTGTTGGTGAAGGTTTTATGCTGCTAACATTGACATCAGTGTACAGAATGGCTTAACATACAGGTAGATGGCATAGCTTGTGGATGTTAGTTCTGGTTTAGTATTAGTTTTATGTTATCACCATCAGTAGTTGTAATGTAAAATTCGAGTTTTGAAATGTTGAAAACATCAAGAGCTATGATATATATGCACCTGTTAGGGCAGACAATACAACAACAATAGGGTGATTAATTGGCATGTACAGGTCATTTACATCTACAAGCTGTTTCAAATGAACTGTTTCCCCTCTACAGACATCGATGAGTGTGCCAGCCGACCCCATGGGTGTACAGGAAAGTGTATTAACACCATTGGCTCCTATCACTGTAACTGTGCTAAGGGCTACTCCAGCATTGCAGGAAGATGTGTCGGTAAGTCTAGCCTGCACCCCGTTGGCCCTTGAATCCTGAACCTTTAACCAAAACACTTAGAATACTCATATTTTGCACTTTTATGAGATATAAAAGCTGATAAAGCAAGATGTACCCAATTCCATACATTCTTCAGAATACTTTTTTAATCTTTAATTTTCATCATTCTAGCCATTTTGAAATTATCAGTGTTTAAAAGTAAAGTGTACCACTTTTCTTAAACACACATTATGGTAGCAGATTTGCTGATTGTGAAAACAGCTACCCGGAGTTTAATGTACATAGTAATAGATTTCACTCTCATCTTTCACTGTCTCAGTTGCAGTTCAAACTTTCGCCAGTCTGCTTCTCTGATTTTTCTGTTTTCTTTTAGAGTAGTTGTCTATTAAGGTTGGATTTCCCTTTAACTAATTTGTTTGTTGGATTTCATAATCTTCTTGTTCAATTTTCTGTTCATTTCATGATATTCTCTCTTTCTTCCTACAACCGTCCCTATACTTCTCCATTCTTTACTTCGCATCAGCTCTGTTTCCCCTTATATCCTTTCCCTTTTCTCCCGTATTCAATGTTCTGTTCTTCTTCCTCTATCATCCTCTGTCTCCTATTACTCTTTCTTAGTGCTCATACTATGTGTAATGTTACTTTAATGTCTATGTCAATGTCACTGTATATCTATCACTTATATGTATTTCAGGCCTGATAATTACCCGATTTAAATCGGTTTCCCAATTTTTTTATTTTTTCCCGATTTTTTTTTCCGATTTAAAAAAAAAAAAAAATCTGATTATTTTTTTTTCAGATTTTTTTTTTTTCTTCCGATTTTTTTTCCTGAATTTTAGAGATTTTACACCTATTTTCTCGATTGTTCCTGATTTTCCACATTTTCCCCCAATTTTCTTACTAAAAAAGGGGGGAATGTCGTTAGATGCCATTTTTTTTCCCCGAATGCTTTTTTTTTTTAGTCAAGAGGGTGGGTGGTTGGGAAAAAAAAACCTATTTTTTTTTCAGTGCTCACTATCACCCCTGGTATTTCGATTATTACTGTTCTTATTGTTTGTAAAAAAATCTCATGTGACATTTCCATTTATTTAATTTGGGCGAATAGAATTGAATTGAATTGAAGTGAAGGACAATAGTACATGATAGGAATAAAAACTCTTGAATTATTGTGAGCAATCTACAAAGATGGCTGTTCATCTAATCCATGGGTGAAATTGATAAGGACATGGCATCCATCAGAAAAATTATGTGTATTAATAAAGTTATAACTGTTGTAATTATTATCTGTGTTATTGTTGTCAGATTTGAACGAATGCAGAACGGCTAACGGTGGATGTCAGCACCTGTGTATGAACACAGAAGGAAGCTACTTCTGTACTTGTCGGACAGGGTACTCAATGAGATCGGACTCTAGGACATGCTCAAGTAAGTTTGCATCACATAGCTGATAAACATTATATAGATTCAGAATCGAGTTGTGAGTGATGGTAACATGTATTGTCTGTTGAGAGACGGGGGTTAACTCATATTAAGTAGTTAAGCTATTAATGCAATACTACTATATTAGTTCTCTTTGTATCAGATTCCTTGAAAATTAAAGTAAAGAGGAGTAGATCTGTAAACAATTCAAGTATTTATAAAGGATTACTATGGCTTCAAGCTTAGCTTATGGGGCAATCCTTCTTCTTGACTATTTTATGGTAGTATTACAATGAAAGTATTTAACGTTGATGATGCATTAATTGTAGAATTTGTCATCATGATTTATGTTGTATTAAGTTTGTAACTTTGGAATAAGACCATGAAGAAAAATAAAAAAGTATCATGAATGTCTATTTTCTTCATCCTGCAGGTATGAACGCTTGTGAGAGGTATGGTGCTGTTTGTGAGTTTGGTTGTGACGAGGTAGCAGGCTCTTACAGATGTCGCTGCCCTGAGGGATTTGAGATACACAGCAATGGACAGAACTGTATCGGTAAGAAAAGACTGGGTTCTTAGTGTGATGTAGTGTACATGTAGCAGAGATGCCAACTGTTCCGTTTTTGCCGTATTTGTCCCGTTTTTGGCTATAAATACGGCAGTACGTTTTTTGTATGTTTTGTTACGTTTTTTTTTTTTTTAATATTTTTTTTTTTTTTTTTTCTATTTATTTATTTATTATTTTTTTTTATTGACGTTTTTCTTCATTTCCGATCATGGGCTTTGTCTTGTGTGTGTATTATGCATCTATGTCTTCAAACGATGCATGCAGTACGGTGATACGGGGCCCAAACTACGCCTGCGAACAACCCACGTGTACTGTATGCACGCCGCGATCCGATCCGGTACGTATAAGTGGTACCGCCGTTGCCTATTTCTTTGAAGCTGCTTGATTGGGCGATATTTTAGGGTTTTTTCAAAAATACTTTTTTTGGTCAAAAAATACTGTTTTTTCTGTTTAAGAATACTTTTTTTTGTTGATGAAGGTTGGCATCTCTGATATAGATGTACGAATGCAGGAGATTAAAGCATACATGTAAGATGCATACCGCAGGTTGAACAAAAATTATTAGATCGACTGTATTGACTAAGATTGTATTTTAGTACTAGTATGTAGTGACTGGTTTGAACACCTGACCGAAGATATGAAGTTCGAGTCCCGACGCAGCACTAATGTCCTTTGGCATGAGGTATGCCATTCTATTATTCCTCTATTATTAATGGAAGATTAATGTTTTAATTAAGGGGCACTAGCAAATGGTTTTGGATACAAGACTCACCCTGTTATTAAGCAAATGCTCTACTACTCAACCATCGCGGCTTCCTTTATGCTTTATCTACTACGGGTTGAAATTTGACACTGCCATATTGCTTTGAAAGATATTGTACATTCACACAGTACATGTGACATGAGTTGACTGTGGCAGTCCACTGCTTATTCCATTAGTCGACCATATAGCAGATAAAGAGTTAATGATAATGACAATGATGACATTGTTCTTCACCGTGATTCCGACATAGCTGCCAGCCATTCCTATTATGAAGGAGTGATTCTTAATTTGGGACCTTCAAACTTATGTCATGAAAGCTAGATTTTTCAGTGTAAAAAGTAAACAAAAAAGACTGTCTTCTCTGTTTTGCTGTGAGGGATTCCCAATTATTAATGTGAAGGAGTGTTTCGTACTTTTTGGCCTTCAAACTAATGTCATGAAACCTAAAATTCCTCTCCTCTCCTCTATGTAAAATGTATAAAGATTATACTGTCTTCTCTGTTTCATCTTGAGGGATTCCTAATTATTGCCGTGAAAGGTGAGCGGGTGTTTTCTGATCATCTCCTGTTTTAACACTCTTCTTCCAGACCTTAATGAATGCTCCCAGGAGAAGGGTCTGTGCCACTATCAGTGCATCAATACCAAGGGATCCTACCGGTGTCTATGTCCCCCTGGATATGATCTTGGTCTTGATGGAAGGATGTGTGCTGGTGAGTCTCTCTCTATCATCACTTTGAAACCAGTTTTGAACTCTGTATGCATATAGCAATATTTTTAGTGACATAATCCCAGTTAATATATCATGCGCTTTTTGATTGGTACTACTATAGATGATAAAGTGATATGATGCTAAATCAGTTTATCTGTTATTTCTGGCACTTAACCATGAAAAACAAACACAGATGAAATAATGGTGTTTTCCCCTAATTATATTTATGGAATACTCATTAATAAAGGCAGTGCAAGGAAGCCAAATTTTTCTTTTAATGTACGAATTGATAAGTTTTTTTACTGAAACTTTTTTATATGCTTAATATGTCCACAAATTTACCACTTTCATTTTGCACTTCAAACAATTGCCTAGTACCTTTCAAAATTATCCAGTCATAACCAATATACAGTGAAACCTGTATATGAAGGCCGCTCAAGGGAGACAAGAAAAGTGGTCATTAGAGCAGGCGGTCTCTATGTACAGGTTCCTTTAACACAGGTTTCGATGGGAAACTCTGCTCATGGGAAGAAAAAATGCGGTCTCTATAGACAGGTGGTCTCTCTATACAGGTGGTTTGCTAAAGCAGGTTTGACTGTATAAAATGTTTCAAATCTTTGTAGATGTAAATGAGTGTCTTCAGGACCATGGATGTCAGTTTGGATGTGAGAACACGGCTGGTAGCTTCAGATGTACCTGTCCACCAGGTTACGAGGGACTGGGATACGCGGACTGCCAGGGTAAGATTTCCTGTCGTATCTAATCATATATTACAACTTGCAAGACTTTTGAAATACTGTGTGGCATATCCCCCTCTCCCCCAATAAAAAAAAATGTATATATAACGTTGGTATAAGACAGGTATCATCAGTTTTCTCGTACAATTTTTCAAGTTTTGGAATGCACTGCTTCCTTTAAATGATAAAATGTTGGAATGATTACTGTACGTATGTTTTTAACAGTTCAAATTTAACATTTTAAAATGGATTTATGATAGCGTGTTTATGATTTATCAATCATGTTTTGCATTAGTCATATGAAATCTATTCCAGCATTCGTAAAGAATGTCAACTTTTGACTTTTTATGATATTTTGTTGATAATGTTTTACCTTCCTGATAACCAGCACCCAGGGAATGTACGGATGGAGTGTGTTCCCACAATTGCATCAACACACCTGATGGTTTCAGATGTCAATGTCCTACGGGCATGAGATTACATAATAATGGAAGGCACTGTGAAGGTATGAACAAGGCCCATCTCTCTCCCCTTCTCTCTGTCTTTCTTTCTCTCTTCTCTCCTGTTCTCTTTCTCTTATGCTCTCTCTCTTTCTTTAACACCTTCTCAATGATAATGGAAGGCACTGTGAAGGTATGAACAAGGCCCAGCTCTCACCTTCTCTCTGTCTTTCTTTCTCTCTTCCATCCTGTTCTCTTTCTCTTATGCTCTCTCTCTTTCTTTAACACCTTCTCAATGATAATGGAAGGCACTGTGAAGGTATGAACAAGGCCCATCTCTCCCCTTCTCTCTGTCTTTCTTTCTCTCTTCTCTCCTGTTCTCTTTCTCTTATGCTCTCTCTCTCTTTCTTTAACACCTTCTCAATGATAATGGAAGGCACTGTGAAGGTATGAACAAGGCCCATCTCTCTCCCCTTCTCTCTGTCTTTCTTTCTCTCTTCTCTCCTGTTCTCTTTTTCTTATGCTGTCTCTCTTTCTTTAACACCTTCTCAATGATAATGGAAGGCACTGTGAAGGTATGAACAAGGCCCATCTCTCTCCCCTTATCTCTGTCTTTCTTTCTCTCTTCTCTCCTGTCCTCTTTCTCTTATGCTCTCTCTCTTTCTTTAACACCTTCTCAATGATAATGGAAGGCACTGTGAAGGTATGAACAAGGCCCATCTCTCTCCCCTTCTCCCTGTCTTTCTTTCTCTCTTCTCTCCTGTTCTCTTTCTCTTATGCTCTCTCTCTTTCTTTAACACCTTCTCAATGATAATGGAAGGCACTGTGAAGGTATGAACAAGGCCCATCTCTCACCTTCTCTCTGTCTTTCTTTCTCTCTTCTCTCCTGTTCTCTTTCTCTTATGCTCTCTCTCTTTCTTTAACACCTTCTCAATGATAATGGAAGGAACTGTGAAGATATGAACAAGGCCCATCTCTCTCCCCTTCTCTCTGTCTTTCTTTCTCTCTTATCTCCTGTTCCCTTTCTCTTATGCTCTCTCTCTTTCTTTAACACCTTCTCAATGATAATGGAAGGCACTGTGAAGGTATAAACAAGGCCCATCTCTCTCCCCTTCTCTCTGTCTTTCTTTCTCTCTTCTCTCCTGTTCTCCTTCTCTTATGCTCTCTCTCTCTTTCTTTAACACCTTCTCAATGATAATGGAAGGAACTGTGAAGGTATGAACAAGGCCCATCTCTCTCCCCTTCTCTCTGTCTTTCTTTCTCTCTTCTCTCCTGTTCTCTTTCTCTTGTGCTCTCTCTCTCTTTCTTTAACACATTCTCAATGATAATGGAAGGCACTGTGAAGGTATGAACAAGGCCCATCTCTCTCCCCTTCTCTTTGTCTTTCTTTCTCTCTTCTCTCCCGTTCTCTTTCTCTTATGCTCTCTCTCTCTCTTTCTTTAACACCTTCTCAATGATAATGGAAGGAACTGTGAAGGTATGAACAAGGCCCACCTCTCTCCCCTTCTCTTTGTCTTTCTTTCTCTCTTCTCTCACTCACTTTCTCTCTCACCCTCTATATCTCTCCTTTTCTTATTCTAGATTTGTGAGAATTTGCTTGTGGTTTGAATGTAAACAGAAGACATCAATCGTGATGGAGATGATTACAGTTCATGCATTTAAAATAGGTTTTTTAATGGTATTGTATGATTAATTAATGAATAATTCCATAACGGTAAATATGGAAAAGAGAGAGTGCATGTCTCTTTATACTCAGTCTGGTAAAACTGCCAGAAACTTTGCATCAAACATTCCTGAATTTTGTCAATGTTGTAGATTTGGAAAAGTTTTGTGCCACAAAATGATGAAATTACAAAACTGAATGTTAGCTTTTGTCATGATTTTTTTCTTTGAAAGTGACAGTTGTTAACAATTCACAACAGTTTCATCCTCTAGTTTTGTGAAATCAACCTATTTGTTAGTCCATACACATATTGCACTTCTCCTGCAGATGTTGATGAATGTGCCATGCCCATCCAGGGAGGCTGCCAGCACGACTGTCGTAACACCCTTGGTAGCTATGTATGCTCCTGTCAGGATGGGTACCTACTCCATGTCGACCAGAGGCAGTGCACGCCTGGTCCAGACTGTACCACCTGTGATAACTGCCCCAGGGGCGAGAGACTGAACCATGAGACCGGCCAGTGTCAAGGTAAATTTAATAGAGGAGAAATATTCAGGTAGTCCTTGGTCAGGCATGATCTATAGACTATGGTTCTCCAATTTATTGTTAGGCAGTTCTATTTCTCTCTGTCTAGGTCTTTCTGCTCTCACAACGCTGGATTATTTGTCCTTCCTTCCTTAGCAGAATCAAGGGAGGGGGAGGAGAGAACCTTTGCTCATGCAGGGTCTCTACTCTGGAATGCTCTCCTTCAAGAGAGTGGTAATAGCCGATTAGTTTAAGTGTTCAGATGCAGGTTCCACAGAATAATTTAAGTACAGAGGTTCTCTATATGTCCATCCGTTCCTGATTGAATATGATCATGGATTACCTTAAATGATATTGTTTTCTTGTCTTATGCTATCCTAAAATGTTTTCTTTCTAATCATATTTGATTAAACATATTAAAATTACTGACAGGATATTAGCAAGAAAGAAAAGGTTCTTTGAAATATCTTGAACTTATACATAGATATGTAGCCTTCAGGTACATGTATTCTTTAACCATGTTTATTCTCATTTCTGTAGATCTGAATGAGTGTAACATGGCCAACGCAGGTACCACCATGCCCTGTCGTGACCCCCGCTGCCCTGACGGACCAGAACCAAAGTGTAGCCACTCCTGTGTCAATACCCCAGGAGGGTACTACTGCACTTGTCCACCAGGCTACACCCTTAGTCCAGACGGACACACCTGTTTTGAAGGTAGGATAGGGGCCATGCCCTTGCTTGCTTGCATGCTTGCTTCAGCTCTGGACTAGCATTGCTTCATTCTCTGTATTTTTGAGTCTGTTTGCACTGACCTGTAGATATCACATATCTGATTAGGAGATGAGGTAGAAATATGTAGATATCGTAGAAGTATGTATGTGTCAGTACCTGTGCCTTGTAGATGCACAGGTGCACATTTAAGATGCCCAGCACTATCCATTGTTGACTATTATGCTATGTACAATTTTCAAGTATGGACTTGTAATGTTAGTTTACCAATAATGAATATCAAATAGATGTTAATGTATTATGCGTTAAAGCTGGATAAGTGAGAGTATTGATTTTCCTTAAAGGTAATACAAAGTTTTGGTAGGGGGTCATGAATTTGGTTCAAATGAACATATTGAAAGCATATGCGATCCTACAATATTCAGTGATCGTTGTCGCGGTTGAAATCGAGTCTAAAGTGATTAAATTTTAAATAATAAACTCTTTATGTTGTATAGCTCCCTCTCAAGGTCAAGATATTAATTTAGCTTTAAAACAATGTTTCTTGACTAGAATCGACCGATTGGCTATTCCCGTTTGGAAATTATATATCACAACTGCATATTCTGAGATTTTCATGGTCGCAGCTACCGTATAGGCGCTATTTGAAATTTATCAAAATTTACCGGGAGCACCGGTAAATGTTGATATTCAATTTTTAGGGGCTAAATTTTCTAGTGCTTATAATACATCATCAGGGGCATCTAAATATATCAAAATTTTAAAGAATCATTATCCGGCAATTTTCAAAATTTCCCAAAACTTTGTATTACCTTTAACTTGAATTAGGATTGGAACATCATGCCAAGATGAGAAACAAACAAATAAAAATTGAAGTAAAGAGAATAAAGATATTTGAAAATAAAAGAAACAAATACATGTATTTCCATGCATTTTTAATGTGATTGGCTGTTGAATCTATATTCATTACTTTTATAATGTATGGTAAAAAAGGTGACTGAGAATGTTTAAAAAAAAATGTATGTGTCAACGTATACATTTCTGAATTGGAAAGATTCTTCCGTATTCATTTCATGAAAGCAATCACCATTTTTACCATGAACTTTATCCCATGAACTTTATCCCTGTTTACTTGCATTTTACATGAAGTCATGAATTCAAAATTCATTTAGTCTTTGACATGTATTTCTCCATACTCACCAATAGTTTGGTTTGATCCATATTTATATAGTGGACCCTTCTATTTTTAGTGATTTACTAGTCATGCATGAATTTTAAAGAAAAAAAGGTATAATTTTTCTAAATTTGTCTTGTTTTCTTTAAACATCATGCCTTTTACTGGAGCATGTTAATTGCTAACTCTTTTTATTTGGAAAAAGAAATCATGTCGTCCATCTCTTTACTTTCACTTTATTGGCATATATTTTTTGTAGTATTAAACTTGAAGTGTACCAATCACCAAATAATATTTTGTTCTGTATGTTAGTAATTCCAAGTCGTAATATTATATTCAAAATTTGTACTTCAGATATGAAATATATAGAGATCGGCAAGTATAATTACAATCTCAATTTACAGAAAAGCGACTTGTGAGTAGATTACTTGACGCACCTGTACACACTCACATGAAATAGAGCCTGCACTTAACCAGAGTATGACTTGGGTTCCGTGTGCAGTTTTATGTTATTCTTAATTTCCTTCATACTTCTTTTCCGTTTCATTAGCCCGTGGAATGCGGATGGAATTTTAGAGGTTGGTTCTATACTTTCTAGTTGAACAACAATTATTTTTTAGGTGATTAGTACACTTAAAGTTACATTTTTGTTGCACCTATTTTGTGGTTTTATACTTAACTGCCATTTGTGTTGTAAGATGAACCTATTCATATTTCCTTGGTAGCTTTTGTAGATAAGAAATCCTTTACTTTGACCATCTTAGTCATTTTCTGTGATATTTTTGTTAGTTTTGTGAATGTAGCCTAAGTAAAATATTTAAGAATTAGATGTATTGTTTTATCCTTCATTATTTTAATAATCAGCTTTGCTTTTGATAGTTTCATTATTAATTTTCACACATACTTGTGTTCATGTGATTCAATGTCTTTGTTCATTCACGTACATGTACATGATCATGTTCACTCATCATATTCCATGATTTTTGATTTTTTTTTCTTCATCCTTTTTCACAACAGTCTGAACACATCTGTTGTCATTTCACTTGTCATTTTATCTTATACCGGTCATCTGTAATCATATTCATAGGGTTCTTTTATTGATACTATGGGCAAATTTAAATTTTCATATTGATTGCATTTCTGTTTTCTTCATTGATCAGAAATGTGCGATTGATTTGAGGATTTTACATTTGTTTATAGAAGTATCATAAAAGCACCCTACACGTAATTCACATTTTCATGCTTTTTTTCATTCGAACCATTTGTTGTTGTATAGTTTCATGAGCTATTCATAATCTACTGGCATGTTTGCATGTTAATTGTTTGACTGTCTGAACACATCATGTCCAGTACCCAGAAACCCAATGTGTAGTCCAGCTTGTATGAACGGGGGTACCTGCCGCTATGCACCACATTGCTCCGGCATGCCAGCTTGTCCCACAGCATGTGCCTGTCTATGGGGCTTCTTTGGCCCTTCGTGTGAATATGGTGAGCACCCCCTCGTTTTTGTCATTCAATTTAATGAGTGCAAAGAGCCCAATGTCACCATGTATTCAGAATTATGCTTGTATAAATGTTTCTAAAATCTACAGTAAAATCAAGTAGCACATTTTTTCAAATGAATCAATTGAATTTAATGTGTCAATGATTAATATTGTAATTAACAGTAATATTCTATGTTTTTCAAATTCTTAAAAAAAATCACATGATTAGGAACATCCACTTCTGATGAGTTTTATATTGTTTTGAAGCTGAAAATTTCCTTTATAAGTATCAGGGGGGCGTTTCATGAAACAATTAGTCGGTGGTTTTCACCGACTAATATCATTTTCACCAACAATTTTATTGTCACCGACTATTTTCCAGGCCTCTGATTGGTCAAATTTATTCAGCGCTGACAGTTGTCGGTGGACAAATGTTGATGAAATGCCCCCCAGATCTTACTTCAAAATCATGTCCTGTGAATTTTGTTCATTTTCTTGAGAAATTTTGCATATTTTATAATGATCTTGTTGTCATGAAATTCTAGTGCATTATGATGTTGGCCTACTGTACATGCTTGTTGTTCTTTTGAAAGTTCGATATGTTATATGATACAGTATTAGTGTTTTGAATGATTTGAGAGATTTGAGTGATTTTTAGTGATTTTAGTAATTTGTGTGTGATTTTTTTAACACTAAAATCGGAGTAAGAGTCTTGGTAGAGACAGCAACCTTGTGCAGGACATCTCTCTCATGCAGGATAGGAGAATAGAACATAAGTGAGACTTTGTGGGCCATTACATGGGAACTACTAGCTCCCAAGAGATACAACCTCATCCCCAAATACAAGGAAAATGCAGGAAGCGTTCATCATTAAATCACTTCTTTCCTCTTGTCTGCCTGCGAGTAATCTGTTTTAGGTTACCACGACAACGACATCCAATGTGCAATTTGCGGAGATGGTGAAATTGAGTGGGGAGGAAAGGGAAGACATTTTGACAGAAGAAAAACATGGATGATTTGATAGATTGTGACTGGAGTCCTGTCATCTTAAGTGTCTTAGGAAGTGTGTCTCATTCTTTGGGTTGATGTAAGATGTTGAAAAGAGATGTTTGTATGCTACATTATACCATGTGCTGATGGAAAGGAAGATATATTTAGTATGCTTCTGTCTTATCCCACATCTGACAGTTCATGTGTGTTTCACAAATCCTCTACAAGTCAATTCATGCGTGAGCTTAGTAAGTAATAGACATCTAAAATTATCAATTTTATGATCCAGACATGAACTGTATAAAGCCACTGGTACATGTATGTGATGATTGTCACTTGTGTTTGAACAATTCTTAAATGAGATTCTTAAATGAGAGGGAAATATAATGTATATTTTAAGATATCAACTTTCAAGTTCATGTGACAGAAGGGGTGAGTGATAATTCTAGTTTCACCTAAATGGTAAGAAATTATTATTGCAAATATCAAAGTAGTAATTGAATTGTCAATGTACCGTAATGAAAAGAATGTGTGATTTGTATTTGATAATGATGATAAAAATAAGTCCATCTTTATAGCGCAGCTATTGTATATACTCTCTTGTGTTTGAAACAATCAATCGTATCATAACCCTGGCCTTAGCTGAGCTGCTAAAGCATTCAAGGAATTCCTTTCTGCGTGGTACCCACTGTGCTTAACTGCTTATGCAATTGCACACTGAAAAAATATGTGGATTTGTATTTGATAATGATGACAACAATATGTCCATTTGTATAGCGCAGCTATTGTACTCTCTTGTGTTTGAAACAATCAATCGTATCATAACCCTGGCCTTAGCTGAGCTGCTAAAGCATTCAAGGAATTCCTTTCTACGTGGTACCCACTGTGCTTAACTGCTTATGCAATTGCACACTGAAAAAATGTGTGGATTTGTATTTGATAATGATCATAATGATGACAAAAATATGTCCATTTGTATATCACAGCTATTGTATATACTCTGCCGTGTTTGAAACAATCTATGATAACATTACTCTGGCCTTACCGAAGCTGCTAAAGCATTCAAGAAATTCTCGCAAGGTACCCACTGTGCTTATGCAATTGCACAATGAAAAAATGTTTCGATTTGTACTTGATAATGATGACAAAAATATGTCCATTTGTATAGCGCAGCTATTGTATATACTCTGCCGTGTTTGAAGCAATCTATGATAACATTACTCTGGCCTTACCGAAGCTGCTAAAGCATTCAAGAAACTCCTACAAGTTATCGACTGTACTTTTGCAATTGTACTTCATCAAACAAAAAGACATTGAACATTTCTTAGGAAGGAAAAGTCGAAAGGAGAGATGTGAGGAAGATAGAGGATCAGTGAATCAGTTTGCAAAGAAGAATGTTCATTTCCCATGTTTGTTGTTGTTGAGCTAACTACCCTGAAGTGTGCACATGTACGTGATGTGGGTGTTCCACTTAGTGTGTAGCCTCCCTGTCTTAATGGAGACTCTTGCATGGAGGGTAGATTTGTATTGCAAGAACTTGTATTTATATGTAATGGTTCTGGTGGCCGTGCATGGATCTGCACATGAAAGAGATGACCCACCTATTTCAATTTTGTGACCATATTGCTTTTGACAACAATAATTTGAAAAAAAGGAAATAAGCATCAAAATCCTTTAGTTGGCTACACAGTGAGAGGTTCAAAACATTGTTTTGTGATCAAAATTAGCAATTTTTTCAACTCTTTTGCTAAATTCATACCCATGTATATTCTTGGAGATATTAGATTTTATAAAAACAATGAAGCAAATGAGTTTATGCTATTGTTGCCAGTTTAAAGAACAATATGTAAAAAATAACTGCTCCTTACCCGCTCCTAATGGTGACTCTTGTATAGAGGGAATATCAACCGGAGAGCTCTTGGCCAAACACTTGTGATTATTAAATCCTGAGGCCTTAGGCTTAAAATCTTGTAATCAAACACAATTACAATACCCAAACACAAGTCCTAGATACAAGAGACATCAAGGGGGCGTTTCATGAAACAATTAGTCAGTGTTTTTCAGTTTTCACTGACTAATATCATTTTCACCGACAATTTTATTGTCACCGACTATATTCCAGGCCTCTGATTGGTCAAATTTAGTCAGCGCTGACAGTTGTCGGGTGGACAAATGTTGATGAAACGCCCCCAGGTCATACAGGACAACTTTGTGTACATTTATCTTTTCTAAACATAATTGTCATATGTGAACATTTATGTATTCAGGAGCAAACCCACAAACCTGCCAGCCACCATGTCTTAATGAAGGCTCATGCATGGAGGGTATATATATGTATCTATTCCAACAAGAAGGAAAAGAAAATATGTTCTTATTGCTGTTCTGTTTTGTGTGTGTGTGTATGTGTACAGGAGAAAACCCACTCATTTACCAGCCACCCTGTCCAAATGAAGCTCTTGCATGGAGGGTACGGTGTATATACATGTGTCTATGACTATGCCAACAAGAACTACTGAAAGAAAATGTATTTATATTACTGTTCTGTTATTTGTGTATGTGTACAGGAGAAAACCCCCAAGTTTGCCAGCCACCCTGTCTTAATGGAGGCTCTTGCGTGGAGGGTAGGTGTGTATGTCAGCCAGGACTTACCGGAAGGACATGTGCCACTGGTGAGTGAAACTGTTTCTAATTTTATTCATGCATCTCATGCCTTAAAATGTCACAAACACATGGTGTAGTGTGAAGTTAAATGTGACAGCTTATGCTGTGTCACATTGCATAATTTCACTCATCAATGTTCCTCTCCTAGTTGCTGTAAACGTAATATTTGCAGTGCTTTAATTTTCATGGATTTCGCGCTAAAGTCGGTGTCCGCAAATTTTAGAACTCGTGAAAATATAAGCATGACTTCTTATGCATGTTTTGAACGGGCTGAATTGCGTGCAACACAAATTTAAGAACCCGCAAATATGTTTTGAGGTCGCTCAGCTCCAAAATTAATCACGCGAAAATAACAGCGTTTACAGTATATGAAGAGTTTAATTCCAAAAGGAGCTAAATCCACTTTTGATGAAAATTGAGTTATTGACATCAGAACATTGTTCACTTAAGTACCCGTCTTTCTGCAAAAGTATTTACCTAAATTGTGGGGGCAGTTATGAAAAAAATGCACCTTCTAATATCACTATTCCATAGACGCATGTACAAAATCTTGTAAACAAATCCTTTTTTCTCCGAAGTTACAAAAGTGGATTTAGCTCCTTTTGGAATGAAACTCTTCATATGATGGTTATAATGTATTTCAAATTAGTGTATAAGATATAGAATATAGAAACATATTTAAACTCTATTTGTGCTTTGTGCGTGATATCCTGTGTCCTGTTGTATTTCTTGTGGGGTAGTTATACCAAAGCTCATAGATGATACACAATGCAGTATGCTGTGCAATATACATGTACAAGTAATTAATTACAATGGGATTGTCATGTACATGGACACATACCTAATACAAACCAGACACGGGTTATTATGCCAACCTTGTGTGAGGAAGAGTGAAGGTTTCCTGTTAATTTGTGCCACTTTTTTGTTTAGAAATGCCCCTAGACTACCTGATATCATTCACATATCCATCTGTATTGGTCTCTACTTTGATAATAGTGATTTGAACCCCAAATTATGTCCATATTGCACATGCACAATTGCTGTTGAAGCCAGTGGGTCGTCAGTTTCCATGTGCAGAAGGTCAGAATTCGCTGAGACCAGACTTGGTGGAAAAACCATGAATGAGTGTACAAGTCTGCACACAGCAAACCCGTAGTCCAAGCAAGAAACACCTCCTCGTCTCTTTGAGAGTCTTTTGGTGATGCAAATGTCAAATAAGGACTTTACCATATGTGGAAAAAACAGAGCATTACATCAAGCATGTTGGTCCCTGAAGGCTAATCCTGGTGATTGACAACACCTGTTATTGGGTAAACACCCGAAAGGCATCAAATTCCCCATGAGAGCCCACTACTATGTGTCTTTAATTCCTTACTTTTCTTTACCAGATATCAATGAGTGTCTGCAATCAGACCTGTGTCAGTACCAGTGCAGAAACACCTTTGGTAGCTACGCCTGTATCTGCCCACCTGGTTCTGTACTCAATGCTGATGGTGTCACCTGCAGTAGTAAGCTATTACCCGAGGATCTCATTTAATTCTGTTTTTTTTTATCTATTCATATATTAATTATCCTCCTCCTTCTCCTCATTATTATTATTGATATAATTTATCTTTTATTTTTATTATCATTATCATTATTATCATCATTATTATTATTGTTATTATCATTAATATATATATATATATTTTTTGTTAGGGGAGGGGAGTAAGGGAGCAATTGTGATAACAGCTGTTTGATCTCTTTGTTATGAATGGGAGTATTTTTGTGTTGTAGATTTTTGTACTAAAGAATATAGTGAATATGTTGTCAAATACTGTTAGACATGTACTGAGAAATAAGAAAAACAAATAGATGTTCCTTTTAATTTAGGTATGTATTCCAGATGAATTATAAAGATATACTCAACCTGGTACAACAGGATCTACCATTTTACTCAGCCTAACAGTTGTGAAAATATCTTTGATAGATCTTGCACTGTATCCTTATTGTTGTGTTCTCACGTAGGTGTTGGTTGCTTCCCAGAGTGCATGAACGGTGGTGTGTGTAACAATACCAGGTGTATCTGTCCAAGAGGATTCACAGGAGCAACCTGCTTCCAAGGTAAGGTCAATGAATGAATATGTCGTTGATGTTGTCCCCTGTCCTAGGTCAAAGTTAAAGTAGAAATGTGAAGCTGTTAAAGTGCAAAAAGTAGAACAGAGAAAGAGAGAATTAGAGAAACAGAAGGAGGGGAGGGGGATAGAGAAAGGAGAGAGAAATGAAGGAAAACAGAGAGCCAGAAGTAGAGAAGATGGAGAGAAAGAGAGAGAGAGAGAGAGAGAGAGAGAGGGAGAGAAAGAGGGAGAGGGAGAGAGAGAGAGAGAGAGAGTGGGAGAGGTAGATGAGAGGGAGCAGGAGAGAGGTAGAGAGGTAGAGACAAAGAGAGAGAGAGGGAGAGGGAGAGAAGGAGAGGGAAAGGAAGGGAGGGAGAGAGAAAGAGAGAGGGAGAGAGGGAGAGAGGGGGAAACATACATAGTATTGTACAGGAAAGGAAGAGAGAGAGAGAGAGAGAGAGTCTGACAGAGAGAGGGAGGAAGAGAACAAGTAATCCATAAAGTTTTCAATCAATCTGGTATTTTCTTCCTTAATGATACAGATGTTGATGAATGTGCCAACCAGAAGGGAGGTTGTGAGCATATCTGTAGGAATATGTTAGGTAGCTATATCTGCTTCTGTCCTCTTGGATCATCTCTCAACCCTGATGGACACTCATGCTCAGGTAACTTGGAACCATGATGAATGTTAGCTTGACCCATTGACTACGGGATACAGCTGACTCCTGTATAATACCTATGGGAATGAGATAATTCCGAAGTCAATGGGTTAATTATAATTGTAATAAGGATATAATGATTTTATAATTGCTTATGGTAATATTAGTAGTAATAAAGATGATAATGACTGTGATGATCATGATAATGTTGATACTAGTACTACTACTGCTACTACCACTGCCACTACTACTACTACTACTACTACTACTAGTATTACAATTGATAATGATAAAAATGATTATAATGATAGTGATGATTGTATAATTCATAATCATAATAATGATGGTAATTATAGCAATACAATTTAATGGTAAATCTGCATACAAATATTTCTAATGGGAACACAGGAAATTTTATTTTTAAAGGCAAGTGCTCTTTTTTCACAGCTTTCTTAGTACAGAATTTAGTCACTAAATTTGTACTAGGAATTATAATGTTGTGTTTACAGATGGATGGGTGCTAATGCAGATTTCATTGCACTATGAACACCTCAACCATTTGTTTAAAAGAAGAATTTCCATTAATTACGTCTTTCTCTTCCCACTTTTTTCAGGAGGACAGTGCTTCCCACCATGTCAGAACAATGGTACATGTATCAACCGACGATGTGTGTGTCCCCCAGGCTTCCAGGGACCCACCTGCCAATATGGTGAGTACTCTGACAGGGATAATAATAGTAATAATAATAATAGTAATGATAGTAATAATGATAATGATAATAATAATAATAATAATAATAATGATAAGAGTAATAATAATGGTGATAATAATAATAATAATAATAATAATAATAATAACAACAATTATAATTATAATAATAATACAAATACTGACAATAATAATATTTATTATAATAATTGTTATACCCCCCGGTAATAATAATCATAATCATAATCATAATAATACTAATACTAATACTAATACTAATACTAATACTAATACTACTACTACTACTACTACAAGTAATAGTAATAGATTATAATAGATGGGCAGATTTTTTGGGCGGGGGTCTAGGAGTAAGGGTTAACATATCATTTTTGTATTGCCATTTCTATTCTTATAGATGTGAATGAATGCATAGTGACTGACATGAGCCCTTGCAGTGTTCAATGTGTCAATACCTTTGGTAGCTACCATTGTACGTGCCCTGCCGGATATCAGCTAGGTGCAGATGGAAGATCATGTGAGTACAAGGTCGTTTTGAAGGTCATTATAAAGGTCGTCCATTTACAAGGTCATGTTGAAAGTCAAATGTTTTGAAAGTCATTCATTGCGCATTGTGTCAATACCATTGTACATGCCCTGCCGGATATCAGCTGGGTGCAGATGGAAGATCATGTGAGTACAAGGTCATTTGAAGGTTATTTTGAAGGTCATTTATGCTCATGATCATGTGTGTTAGTCACTTCTTTTGAAAATAATTCCAAGTAGTGCATGTTTATATTGATTAACAAATGTATTGTTAATATTTCTAGCAATGAAAAGGGGATTAATGTTTGCAGTAAACAATATCGTAAAGAGTGGGGGCGTCTCTAAGGAAAGCTTTTGATTGCATACACTGGACTTCGTAATGGTCACCAAAGGCATTCCATATTGTTGTTTATCATCATTATTTTTGTTATGAAGTGAAGAGGTTTTGGGGAGATTTGCAGATGATGAACTGAAGGAAAAGGACAGGTGACATAGAAGAAAAAAAAAGAATAACACTTTTTTCATGATGTGAGGTGCTTTCCCAACAAATGGAACAAACATTGCAAAACCGCAAATAGAGCTGCTTGAGAATGAATATGGAGATGTATGTTAACGTGCTTCTTTATTACAGGCACACTTCCATGTGGAAGGGATTGCCTGAATGGGGGCTCCTGTAACAGAGGGTGTGTGAATGCGCCCTGGCTTCACTGGAACAGACTGTAGCAGTGGTAAGATTTCAATGACGTTGACTATGTTTTTCTTACCATAGCTGTTTTATCAGGCTAGAGTTTTGACTTTATACTGTATATATTGCTGTGAAAAAGCTTGACATTTCTTTATGAAACATAAAGAGAGACCTGTATAATCATCACTGCAATAAATAATGATTGTTATTTTGATAAAGACATAAATGTGATAAATGTTTGATTTTTTTTTGTATTTTGCTGTAATCTTCGTTTGATGTCTTACATCTACTTGTTTATGAAGATGAAGCTACTTTGTTACTCAATGCAAGGTGGTCCCTGTGTTAAGTCTATGGGAACGAGAAAATTCAGTGGTCAACGCGTCAAAAAAAACCCCAACAAATATTGTTTGATCTTGTAGGTTTTGATCGGTCTCCTTATACACGTGGGAACTTCTATGGAAGCTCCTCCTGAGATGTGTGACTCAAATATTTATCCTAACCCCTTTCAGAAGTTGATAGCAGTGCAAAGGGTCTTAATCTTAGAATATTAGAAGGACACTTTCGCAGCCATACCCTGCACATGGCACAAAAGCACCACACAAAGTACGAAAATACATCTATTTAAGAGGCAGGTACTCAACTGGAAGAAGAAATAAGAAGAAGAATTGCGCCCCATGTGTTTGTTAGGATACATTTTGAGGGTGTGGCCTCTATATTTGACTGCTGTTATTTCATCTAACCCTTGTAGATATTGATGAGTGTGCAAGAGGTTTGAATCGCTGTCCTGATGCCTGCCAGAACACCTATGGAAGCTACCGATGCTCTTGCCCAGTTGGGTTTCAGATTTCCACCGATGGAACAGGGTGCATTGGTAAATATACAAACTCTTTGGTTTATGATGTCCAGTAAATATCCTTTGTTTGAATCTCATTCATGTTTCAACCTGAAATGACATGAAAGATAGTTTTAAAACTATGCTGAGAAAATTATTCTTATCTCTAATCATAATATGGCTGCTATCCTATCAGTGATTTTGATTATCATTCTTCATTTCTCTGTAGTATCCATGTATAAAGATCAGATATGCTATTTCTAAATCACTTTTCTATGAATCTAGTCTCTCTGGCTGTATTATCTGCTTGTGGACATGCAAAATATTGAGATGCAAGATGTAAAGGCTAAAGAATTTGATATCACTGGCATGCCTTGCTTATAGAAAATAGAAGATAAATCCAGATACATTCATTTGGCTTGTATTTCAGTGGACTATTTACATGCAGGAAAACAAACAAACCTGCAGCCATTTATTATTATTATTTTTTACCATACATTTGTTTGTATCTGTTTTATTGTTTTGATTTACCTGTTATTGTTTCTAAATTGTGGATTGCCTTTAATTGTGTGAATGAAAGATATTACATTTTTATTGTTATTACATTTTGAACGGCATATGACCTTGGCATATGACCTTGGACTAAACAATTGTGTGTAGCAGATATTAGGACACAAGAACCCTTATGTAACAATGTACAGTGAAACCTGCTTTTGTGACCACCTGTATATAAATACCCCCTTTCGATAACGGGGCGTTGTGGCATGCGCCTGTAATCCAGCTAACAATGGAAGTTACAAACTGATTCAGCTGAGGACGCAGGTTTGAAACTGAGTCACGTCTTTCGGATGGTGACGTTAAAAGTCGGTTCCCATACGTAAATAATCATATCTGATTGATACACCTCTGTAAAAACCCAATTACACACACACACAAAGACCACATTTTTTGTTTCATTTGACAATAATTTTTCATAGAAATCTGAACTAAAGGAACCTGTACATAAAAACCACCTGCCCATAAAAACACTTTTCTTGTCACCCTTGAGTGGTCTTTATATACAGGTTTCACTGTATTACCTTATGAGTGATATGCATGATGTTCTCAATATGCAGATGTGAATGAGTGTCAGACTGAAGGATTACAGTGCTCACACCGATGCACTAACCTCCCTGGTAGCTATGTCTGTACCTGCCTCATAGGACAGCAGCTTGGACCTGATAGATTTTCTTGCCTTGGTAAGGTCAAATCTGGGCCCCGTTTCATAAAACTTGTTATCAATAACAAATGCATAATTTCTATGACAAATTTGCTGTCAGCCAATCAAATGCTACGATTTCAGTAGCTTATAAACAGGTTATTGTAACTTGTTATTGATGACAAGCTTTATGAAACCGGGCCCTGCTTTAGTGAACACCCACATAGAACGGACACCTGTCTATGAAGACAACATTTCTATTTCTTTTCTTAAGTGCTTCTTATCAATTCTTTTATTGATAAGGAAAACAGTCGAACTTGTTTTTAGCTACCTGCTGTAAAGAAGGCCACTTGTCTGGAGAAATTATTTTATTTTCCTTGATTCAGGTTTTCATTTGGAACCTGTATTTGATTGTAGATACCCCCTTCCCTCAAAGACCAATTGACCAGCAGTACAAAGTGAAAGAATGAAGATCCATAAAACCATTAAATCAAATCAAATCAAATAAAATGAAGTGAAATCAAGTCAAATCAAATCAAGGTTTACCTAATTGAATTTAATTTAAATGCAGGAGTAAGGCTTGGTGACAGTCATGAATGTTAGGAAAGTATCGAACACAATAAATAAGGACATGATATTTCAGAATAAGTATTTTATTTATTCCAATATTGTTACATAAATATAAAGTGAGCCTCTGAAATGGAAAGTGGATAGGCATTCGATTACTTGCATAAAGAAAGCTAAATAGTTACAACCAAATCAGGATGTCTACCAACAAGCACTGGGACATATACCTGTTGGTATTGACATAAATGTTCACATTTGGCTCAATTGTAGCTACACTGTATGATGAATCGTTCTTTCTCTTTCAGACGTACCGTGCATCCCACCATGTGTGAACGGAGGCCAGTGTGTGAGAGGGGCGTGTCAGTGCCCTATCGGCTTCATTGGGGAGGATTGTAGCCAGGGTAAGAATATATAACCAATTGCCTACTGGAAGATTAAGTCTATGGGAATGAGAGAATTCAGTAGTCAACATATTAATACACTATGATGATGGTGGTAATGCTGATGGTTATGATGTGGGTGGCTATGATGGTGCTCTTTGGAAGAATGGAGGCATAGTTTCTGAGAGGGGCTTGTCTTAGTCTTGTCAGGTTCATAGTAGCCCTAGTAAGGACAATTGTTATTATCACAGTGATGAAGTTGGTAATGATCATGATGATTATGATTTTTTTATTTCATTTTTATTTATTGGTATATAATGATCGACCAGCAGCACAAAGCTGAAGGGGTCATTTTACAAAAGTACAGTGATGTACATACATGTGCAATAGTATTACAAAGCATAGTAAATGAATCAGTAACATAATGATTTTGGTGATGTTAGTGGAGATTACAATTCCTGGGGTCTTTGATGATGTATTGTGATAATTTTGATGACAGTGATGTTTGTGTTGGCATTTTCAGTCATGATGATAACGTTCCATGGTGTAATTGATGCTGGTGATTATTATGCTGAGAGAATTGACATGGTCTCGATAGTGAGTTTATAATTACCTCCTGTAGTATACCAACGTGTTGATCCTGTAATCTTGATCAATACTGTCCACATCCATAATTAAAGCCCCTCTGCACTAGTTTGGCCAGGAGGGATTAGACCACCCAGCCTGGTCACTGACAGGTGGTTATCTCATCAACTCAGCTCTCAATTAACATACGAAAAAGAGGATCATGGGGGATCAACGGGTACCGCTTAGGCATTGTTTTCTATATAGAGGGAGCAAGTAGCTACAAGTAGTGCAGAGGGGCTTCAAGAGATATGTACTGTAAACCATTGATGTTTTTTTTTTACTGTTAATAAAAATTCAAATGGATGAATTCATATTGCACCTCACCAACTCTCTTTTCCATCTCAGAGAGACCGTGTGATGATGTTTGCCGGAATGGAGGATTCTGTTATCAAGGGGCGTGTCAGTGTGGCGCAGGCTTCACTGGGGAGTTCTGTCAAACAAGAGGTACAATCTAGCTTCATCATCACATTTTGTTGTTCTATTGTTCTGTATTTAATAAACTTAATGTGATGCACACAGTTGAGGAACATAGATTATATTTATTTTAAACATATTTGTGGCTTACACCCAGTAAATAAGATTGATCGATGGATCTGTAATTGAAAAACAAGTAAGAACAAAATCTTAGAACCAGCGGGACTTGAACCTGCCATTTACTTGGTGTAAGCCACAAATATGTTTAAAATAATTGAAATTTCTCCCAGGAAGCATTACATTTATAAAAGAGATTATATTATTTCCCCTTTACTGAAAATTACAAGTTTTGTTATTGAACTAAAATTCTCTCAAACTAGAGCTTGGTGAATGGTAGATGTACACGTTCGCCTGGTACGTCATATTATCAAGATAATGGCTGAGCCAATGTCATGCTAAAAGGTATTACATCATGCCAATGGATGATATGATCTTCAATGAAATATATGTATGAATAATGAACAATTCATGCAACTCTCTTTTTGCCCCTGATTTGTTTTTTTATTACAAAGTCACATATTTTATAACGCAAAATTGGAAATGCTTTGGTATATAATCAAGGGAGGGATTGTTTAAAGTTGATACTTAATTTGTGCGATTACAGTTATATGTCGACTTGGAAAGCGAAATTCGTGTACGTCTTTTCTAACATTTTGCTGTTAGTAGAAATTTGTGGTTTGTGTACAGTGAAACCTGATTTAGCGACCACCTGTATAGAAAGACCACCTGTCTATAAGACCACATTTTCTGTTTCCCGTTAATAGTGTTACTCATTGAAATGTGTACTAAAGAAACCTGTACTTGAGTGGTCTTTATATAGAGGTTTCACTGTATTTGATCTATCCCGCTGCTTATTTACAGTATGCCAGCCAGCCTGTATCAATGGAGGGGTGTGCTATGAAGGGGTGTGCCGTTGCCCCTCTGGGTTCAGTGGACTCCACTGCCAAGAAAGAGGTAAGAGGGGAGGGATGATGGCAAGTCTGGTAGAACATGAAATTGGGATGGACAGATGTTTTAAGGATTGTTGCCAGAATTCACTCATTTTTATGAGTTTGAGTGTCATAAACAGAAAGATTATTGGTTAACAAAATACATATATACAATATAAGAAAAAATATATTAAATATTTTTTAAAAATACAAATGTTTTTAGCATGTGCTATAGATCAAAGAGTGTTTTTGAAATTCACAATCCCTTGGCTTCCTAAATCTATGGAAAATGCTGTATAACCCATTTATTGCATCATGCTTATTGTATACAAACAGGTATGTGCACCTGATGCATTTGTGTATATCAAAATCTACTAAAATAAATTCATGTGTGCTCAAATATACACGATTGATTGCATCGCAGTATGGATGATTTAAGTTGAAATAATGATCAGCTGCACTTACACATTTTGTTGAAAGCCTGAATCAGCTTATTATACCACAACAAGCTAATAGAGACTTATTTAACTCGATTCAAATATATGTGGAATGAAGGGTTTCAAATATCTTAAACCACACAAAACTGTATAACTAAAACTTGCTGATTTCTATATGTGATGTTTTGTAGCTAATACTGTTTTAATGATATTTAATGTATAAGAATAGAAAGGAGAACATATTAACACTTCTTGTGAAATATTGGAGTGATTTGTGTTGTTATACATGTATGTGGTGCAAAAAAAACACCCACAATGGCTTCTATTAAAACAGCCCTGCCTTAACATTACTGATTGAAAATGCCTTTTATATTGTTGAAAGTGGAAAAAAATTACTAATTTCAAAATAAGCATTTCCACCTGTAACATTCTGTCATTAAATCTCTAGAATCCGTGCAGTTGTGTGTATCTTTATGCAAATATATTGCTAGAGTCTGTTCACCAAATACTACCAATCAGTTCATGTACAGTTAACAACTAAATTATTAATACCTTTTGTAAATTAGATATTTTTTGGTAACTCAAGAATAGAAGGTGGTCTGGTTGAATTAAAGCCTTTGTTGCATACTTTAGATGTAAGCTTAAATATGTCACATTCTCAAGAGACATAAACGGGACAAATCAATTTCTCACATGAAGAAAAATAAAACCTGGTAAGGGTATGAACAATTTAGTTGTCAACTGTATATTATGCAAATATAAAATACTAACACTCATTTTAATAAGTAGTGACTAATGATTGTATCTATACTAGTGTGTGATCCACCATGTATGCATGATGGTACCTGTGTTGGGGGTGTGTGCGTCTGTCAGCCAGGCTTTACAGGAAAAGTCTGCCAAGATCTTGGTGAGTTGCTTTCATCCAAATCTCTTTGTTCCTCCTACGCTTGGGTTTTCTCCTTTGGGGCGATTCCTTGCAATGTGTTCCCTACGATACAGAACTTTATTCCATTACTTTCAGTCAAGAAATGAAAAATCTCATGACACGATCTGGAATAATCTTAGTGATAATCAATGGCATATCAAAAGATTTTCATCTTTGAATGAACTAAATAGAAATACGTTGTAAAAGAATATACATGTACATAAATCAACCGATATAACTGCTTTGTATAAAAACAATGTTATATATAAATCAAAAGGATTTGAGATCTGCCTGAAATAAGATAATTTTGATAAATAGATCTCTTTCTGCAAAACAGATTTCAGGATATTTATATATTTTGTAAAAATCTCTTTGTGGCCATCATGGCCATCATCCTGTTCTATTTCATTTCCCCTCTGTTTTCTTGTAATTTATAAACCCATTTGGTTTGATTTTCATGTATCTTTGCATGTTTCTCTTTTAAAATGTGATGTTGAGATTGCCCCCAAAAAAAAAAAAAACCTTTATAGCCCAAATAACGTTCTGGTAATGTGGATTAAGAAATTTTATCTGATTGATAATCCCACATGTGAATTAAATGTATGACAATAGCATAATGAATTCTGATGAATTCAGTGTTAATTTGAACTATACATTGATAAATATAAATGTTAATTAAAAAGTGCTTTACCATAACGCTTACAGTTTTACTGTTATGATGTGCTTACATATACAGTGCCTGTACATGTATAAATGTAAATAACTAGAATGATGTTTTTGCTTACATACTGACATTGCATTGCTTTGCTACATAGTTATGAGAACGTAAGTATGATATTGGTTAAATGTGTACCGGTACCGGTATACTAATGTTTCCCTTTCTGTTTCGTTTTATATGGAGATTTTTTTTCTTCACAAAAGACTCTTTGGTTATCTTTCAAGATATTCCTTTAACTATTGTTACTAATCCTAAAACCCCTCAGATTGATTTGTGAACTGAATTATATAGAATATATTATTTGTGTCAAAAGATTTTCCAACTATGGTGATACATTTAAACTATTGTATGACATTTGAACTAAACAATGACCTACACCATTTTAGAGCTGAATACTTGCTCTTAACTTTCATATATGACACATGTCAAAACTTCTTGTCTGAGTCTTACTGTTTAAGATTGAATTTAGGGCTCAAACCGGTGTATACGGGGTTTATAAACACTGTTCATACAACAATGGCCATAATAAGTTTTTAACTTTGAAGGCTTTTTAAACTATCCTATAACATTTGAACTAAGTAAGGACCTACATAATTTTGAAGCTATATACTTGCTCTTTACCCTCACATGTCCTAAAACTTTTAATATTTATTACCTCAAATCATATCAAATGTTCATGCTTTACATTTCAGTGTACCGGTAGTTGAAATTAATGCGTAATATTCTCTTGATATAAAAAATGCCAAACATTTGAAAACACACACAGCTACTCCAAAGGACCTTCCTTGTCATCAGATTACCAAGCTTGTCATCAATGAAGAGAAATGTCATTTACATATGGCTTGGCTTGACACTGATAGGTGTCCGATGTACACAGGCCTCAAATTAGTATGCTGGACCTCCAAAATATACATTCAATTCAATGTGATTTATTAAAAATACAAAGTGGTAGTCCAGGGACTAATTGCACAATGTTTACAATTTAAAAAACGGTCATGAAATAGGATCATCAATTAAGACAAAAAATAAATATAATAAGAAGTTAAATTTTCATAATCATTACAAATCAAAATCACACATTCATAAAAGTAAACAAAACGTATATCGTTATGCAAAACAGAAGCAAAAGATCCCTTAAATATTTGGCTGAAAATTAAGGGATGTGTAATACAAACTTAATGGAAACTTGTTAGATTTAAGTGTTTTGTTACATTTTAACAAGACACCTGAAAATGTCATTACTGATGTCCTGTGAAATATATTTTTAGTTGTGGAGCCCCCGATGTAGTAAATTAAACATGTGCTTAACATGTGCTTATTAACATGTTTGTGCTATGTGGTACTTTGTTTCATGTTATTGTATGTTTGTCATGTGCTATGTCATTCTGTCTGTCTGTCTTGTCGTATATAGCCTCACCTTGCCTCCTCCCATGTGCTCATGGGGGAACCTGTATAGACGGTACTTGCTTTTGCTTTTCGGGTTTTACTGGGCCCTATTGCGAAGAGCCAGGTAAATGGATGACATTCATATCACAGAAGCTCATCCTCATCAAACTCCATTGATATCAGGAATAAACTAATCACATATACATATCTTTTATGCATTTAACCCTCATTGAAACATGGACAAGGGGCCCTTAAACATGAAAATCAACTTCCAGTCAATCATTACAAAAATCTATTGTATCCCCAATCCTTTGCTGCAATTAATGTTATCTTACCATGCATTATATCTATCTGTAACATAATATTATTTGTAAGTTCCTGTTTATTGTAAAGTTAGGATTGATTGAAGGAGATACAATCAATTTGAAAAAGATACAATTAATTTGAAGGAGATATGATTAATTACTTTTTATGATACAGGTCCCCGGTATTTATTACAAATCAGAGGAACTCCCATTTATTTTCACAATTTTGTATGTCTCGGGTGAATTTCATGCATGTTTGATAAAAGCATTTAGAATTCTAATTCTGCAATTTGGGTTATTTGAGTTAATTTTTCCTGAAACTTGTCGTACTAACTTACATATCACACTGAGAACACACTATTATATTAATTCCATCACTGTGAGGTTTGTATTTTTTTTTTCATGTCCAGTATTCATCATGTTTTCATGTAATTTCTTCCCACCTGTGTTTATATAATATTTCTTTGCAAGCTGGTTGTTTTGTGTTTTGTTTTTAATAGCTTATGGGTACATGATTATTTACAAAAAAAAAAAAATTCCAGATGTCCTATGTTATATGTACAAAATATGTTTATTGAAACTGAATTTTATCGTAAATAAATTTATGTTAAATTTTTCTGGTTATTATGTATTAGTTACGTAGATATATTTTGTTTGTCCTTGTCTCTTGTCTTTCCAGAATTTCCTGAAATATTTTAGTTGTCAAATATTTGTTTGTTTATCATTTACATTATCAGTTGTTGATATCTATTATCACCTTCATAGTTAAATTAAAAGAGAAAGTGATCAAGAAAGAGAGCGATAGAGAGAGAAAAAAATAAAAAGGAGAGTTAAAAAACAAATACTCTCAGATTAATCGAATTTATATTATCACAAATTAACTAGTGATGTCATCATGAGTGACTTCCCTAAGCAAAAGATCAAGTTCAATTTGTCAAATATTTCCAATCATGACTTGATACCTCAGAGGTGTTACAAATCAAACCTTTATTCACCTTCATAATGGTCTTTTGGATTGAACTGTATTTTTGTTTTCTTTTCATGACTTTCTTCTGTTGTCTTATAGTAACTAATTCATTTGATGTTTTGTATTCAGCATCCTGACTAATTCACAAGTAGAGTCACATGAACCCTTACCACATATTTGAACTTTGAACCTTAAATATCCCTACCATACAACAAAAAGTTTGTTAACGAATAGATAACAAGTTGTTGGAACTTTACTGCAATTATTGAAGATTTGTAGACCTGGGATACTAATCACTCAAGAGAACAGCACAGGATAAGGCTTTCCAAGACATTTTTACCCTTTTCAGTATCCCATGACATTAGTAATAATAGTGGGTTCTTGTATAAAATCATGTTTTAATTGAAATCACTTTTATAGTTTTGTGATTCCAGTGGTAGAAAGAAAAATGGAAAGAAAGATCCTTTCAATAATGTTAAATTATATCAGAAATATTAAATGGAATTTAACAAAAGTGTGTGTATTTTTGTCAAATCGTCCACACTTCTTGTGTGTGGACCAGGTTGGTGACTGATAATTTAAATTTCAGTGTACTCCAGTTGTCAAATTTTGATAAATACTCATACAGTAATATGTGATCATGTAAGTTAACATGAAATATCTCCAATCTATTAAAGCTATATTACTTTTGGGATAGGCTCTTGCATACAAATACAGATTACTATCCTCTTAGCTATTCCCTATCCTCTCCATGCTGCATTTGGAGTTGCATTTTCATTTATACATTACATTGTATCTGTAAATGTCCCATTGTGAATGGTGTGTAATGTTGACAATGAGTGTTCTTGTATATAATTGAACTTTGACCTTTCACCTTTGAACGTATTTGTATTGCAGATTGCATCAGACCCTGTCTTAATGGAGGAACTTGTAACTTTGGAGCATGTGTATGTCCAACTGGTTATGAGGGAGTGGCATGTGAATTAGAAAGTGAGTGTAAACATAACATATATCGATAATTAGTTAAAGGTTTCTAACATCTAAATTTGTACCTCTGGAGCATGTGTATGTCCAAATGGTTACAAAGGAGTCACGTGTGAATTAGAACATGAGAGGAAAACTGTCATAGATTATTGTTAGTTTTACTTAATAACAGTGAAAGTTTCCAACATTTGAATCTGTAATTTTGGAGCATCTGTATGTCGCACTGGTTATGAAGGAGTTACATGTGTATTGCAATGTGAGTGTGAGTGTAAAACTGACAAGTGCATGCCATCTCCCAAAACTTTAAAGATACTATGTCCCTTTTGCAGCCAACATCAAATTCTGTAGAACTTTGCAGGAATTATGAATATGTCATGTATGTCCTATCTGTGAAATTTAAACGTTAGCAGTGTCCTAATATTCAAATTATGCAAGGAAACCCAATTACTTGCTAGACTTCACTGTCAGACACTATGGAGTGACTGACTGGCTTTTTTTTTCTTTGGTAATAACATACATAAAATGAGCTGTAAAGGGTACATGAGCATTTGTCTACATCAATAACCCACTTCTTGTAATGGCCAAAATTAAACTGATTGAATCTTTGCGCAGCATTAAACCGACGACCATTCGGTACAATGATCTGAAAAATCGGACTATTACTTACTGGCTCTATAGCTCCTAAGTCGATTCGACAACTAATAGTCGTTATTTTCCCACTTAAAGACTTTGTCAAGCCTCCTTTTTTTAGGGAAGTTCTAAATTAGTATTGTCTTTCAAATGCTGTTGGAATTTAACCTTTTCATTTTTTTTTCAATGTTTAGACAACTAATGAGTTATATCTGTGCAATGAATCATTCCCTTAACGGAAAAAAACAGCAGCGAATATATTGTTTCTCTGCCGTCTGTTACTGTACCATTATACCTGTTCATTCCTTTCCTGCTCTCTCTCTCTCTCTTCCTTTATCTCATTGTACCTCCCCTTTTCTCTCACCCTCTTTCTCTCTCTACCCCATTCGCCCTATCACTCTCACTTACATGAGTCATATACCTTCCCCTGCTCTTTTATATCTCCTGCTGGTACATCCTTTCATTTAATGTTCATAAACGAGCGAAATATAATTCTGTTGTATTGTCAATATGTTACTGATTTATTTACTATGTTTTGTAATACCATTGTACATGTATAAATATACATCACTGTACCTTTGTAAATTGACCCTTTCAGCCTTGTGCTGCTGGTCGATCATTATATACCAATAAATAAATATATAAATAAAATGTTTTCACAGTAACAATTTATGTTTGTTATTCCCCTTTGTTCACAATTAGCCTGCAACCCCCCTTGTCTGAATGGAGGAACCTGTTTCCAAGGCAACTGTGTTTGTCCGCTGCACTACTCTGGACTTCAGTGTGAAAGCAGAGGTGGGTTATTGCATATTAACTTGTTGCTTACTGAATGGTTCAATTCCCATAGGCTTAATACAGGAGCCACCCAGTTCCAGGAGTCAATGGGTTAAAACAACATAATTTTCACTCCATTGCAAATTCTGGTATTGAAATATTGAATTCTTTAGGATACATTCATCATATTTTGAACATGTGCATCAATGGGAAAGACAGATTGAGCATTCAGGCGTTTATTTCTCATCTGAATTTGTCTTCTCAATCTTTACTGAACAATGGACAGTGTAGAATGTATACCTCTATATTCTAGTATACAAATGATGTATGAAAATGATTATACGATCCATCCGCACTGGAGTTGAGGCTGTATTCATCTACCAAAGCTGTCAGGCTCAGTATGATAGGTTCATAGACAGACTCAACAAGAATGGATAGATCGTTTGATAAACGAATGAAAGCATGCATCATTTGTGTTATACAAAAACACTCCTAGATCCTTGGTTTTTTAATTGTAAATGATTCATTTCAAGGTTGTTCAGTGTCATTATCGCTTACAAATAAATCCCAAGTTTAAATGGCTTATTTTAACTCGCACACGGAGATAAGTACACTTATCACTTTACCCGCTTACGTGCAGTGCTATGCAAGTATAGGCTCACTCACACAGTATTGCATGCTTTTTCATGAAAAATATATGGGATAGACTCGAATAAATCACACGTGACCACACGTGACCACACGTGACAAATCATTTGATTAAGATCTAGGAGTGAGTTGTATAATATTGCTTTTCTGTGTCAGCTCAATCATTTTACAGAACACATGGATAACAATTGCAAACATGAACATTGCATATGTTTTGTTTTACTGTCCTGTCATTGCACAATGTACATGTAAGAAAGGAATTCTGCCACAGTATAATGTCATTATCACTCCTCATGCTTCCCTCACATTTCATAGAGTGTTGGCCCCTCTGTCAAAATGGAGGAGTCTGCCTGGATGGGTTATGTGAATGCCCCTACGGGTATCTTGGACAGTACTGCAATATCAGATGTAAGTCTACCAATGTCTTCAATGGTTAATTTGCGTTCTTCCATAAGCTGTATCTCAAAACCAATAATACGATGCTCTCTTTTCACTGTCATCGGATGTTTATTGGAGTACATTTTCATTATTAAGTTGGAATTCAATCAAAACGCTTTTAAATTTGTAATTATCTGTATTTTACATGTGAATTAAATTCAAATGAATCTTTACAAAAGAATCCTATGTATTTGACAAATATTACAGGTCTGTACTTTCTATCCTATTATTGCCGCATATCTATCTTTAATGTCCAGGGGGGTGTTTCACAAAGACTAAGATCGACTTTAAGTTGGACTTAACTATGGTAGGCCATTCATGCCACTGTTTGCTCTTACCATTTACTGGCATTTGTCTCCCAAGGGACGTACAAATCGTGGTCTCAAATCTACAGAATTTACATTTTTTTGATAGTTCATTATTGAAGGAAAAAATTTAGAGACCAATAGTGATAGCAACCCATGGCATGAATGGCTTGCCATACTTAAGTCCAACTTAAAGTTGATCTTAGTCTTTGTGAAACACTCCCCTGTTCTCTTCTCTTCTTTCTTCCCTTGGCTGCTATTCTCTCTGTTGGAGTCATTTCAAACTAAATGGAGAATGTACTTCTTCACAATTTTTGGGAGTGTAACCCTTAAAAAGGTAGAGGAAGGAAACTAAACTGTGTACTTATATCCATTCTAGGAAAAGAAAAGAAAGAAAGAAAGAAAATTTGAATACTAAACTACATGAATGCAACAGCTCTTTAAACAATTTGCATTTTCCATTTCGACTATAATATTCCTTAAGTTGTGCACTGTGATGGAAAAAGTAACTGAATTACAATGTTGTGTTTGCAGTGGCTGGATGTGAACAAAGACCTTGTCAGAATGGAGGAACATGTGTGAATGGAACCTGTATATGCCATTCATCCTACTCTGGACCATTCTGTAGCATCGTTGCCATCAGTAAGTCTTACTTTTCTCTTATGCTGTCTGTCATTGTTTCTGCAGTCATTAATTAACCATTGTCATTAGATTTTGAATAACAAATGATGGGCTGGATAAATCATTGCATTATTTACTATTCCAATTTTTATTTGCACCATTGGGATATGTTTTGCTTTAGGGCAAGTCAAATCTATGTAGTCCTATTAATTACCGTCCTCACCCAATATTTTTGTATATTGCAGTCTAGTGATTTGTAATCCCTACTACAAATACGATCAGACCAATTATCAATTAAAATGACATCTTTAGTTCAATTTACATCATAGTACCACAGTACAAGGTAACATATTGGCTTCACAATGACCAAGTACTTTAGACTTGCTATTACTATATGTATCTTTTTACTGGTGTTGTCATGAAGTACTCTTCAGGGTTCACTCAATAGCTGGTGGAAGATCAAGTGTTACCACAAGAATGTTCCTTTTGTACACATGGCATATGGCTATGCATTGAAAAGCACATTTTTAGGGACAAGAAGTTGCGACCTGTTTCAACATGGTCTTTAATGCTGGAACTGAATTTACTGTTTACAGCTTCTGGGAATAGAAAACGAATAACCACAGAGGTACAGACACAATGTTCGTTGTTTCATACAATGTAGATTTTTAATAATTTGTTTGGTTACTTTCATTCAGCTCCTTGTGATCCACCGTGTTTCAATGGAGGTCTTTGCATCAACGGTGTCTGTGAGTGTGAGGAAGGATCGACTGGACAGTTCTGTCAGCATACTGCAAGTGAGTATAGAGATGAGACGCATGTTCTAACATTAAATGTGTTTGCAGGTTAATTATCCATCAACAGAAGTGAGGCTTACATAATATCTTTTGTCAACAAATGTTATTCCACATTGTTATACTTTGTGTTTGTTCTAGCATTATTGCTTTATATTACAACCACATTTATGTATATAACAGGAATTGTTTAGTGATGATTGTTTTGGATGTCAAATTAATAAATGTAATTGCTTTTAATTATAATTGTAATGAGTGCATGTTTTAACTAAGGAATTCTGACTAAACTTCGTACAATTTAATTTTTTGGGGGTCTCATTGTGAAAATGTTGTCAAAGAGAATATATTGCCCATTTTGTTGGCTATTTCTTTCTTTGAACTTAGGTATTCTCATTCTGTTTTGTACAGCTTAATTATGATTTTTTTTCTTCACTATGTGTATCCTGCTCTTAATATTCTCTAAAATTCTTCCTTTATTTTTAATAGTATTTTTGTTATTTTTTCTCTTTCCATCCCTTTTATTAATATACACATCAAATTATAACATCCAATATCATCTTTTTTAAACTTGTGGTAATACTCCTCTCCTCTTATTGCTTTTATTTATCCATTTTCTATTTCCAACTTCCTACATCAGGCCTTGAGGGATTCAACATCCACATTTACCCGAACCCTAACAACGACCACATGGTGGGGAAGACAGTAGGCTTCATCTGTGAGACCAACTACACCAGTACCTTAGAGAACCCACAGTGGTATGACCAGACTGATGCACCCATATTCAGCAAGACAGAAGGTGATATATTCTTTAATATGAGTTAATTAAAATGGTAATTGGTAATATACCCAACAAGACAGAAGATTAGATTATATTCTATTATCTATATATAAATTTATGATGGTTGTAATGGGAATGGTAATTGGTAAAAGTAGGGGGATTGGTAATCGAAACAGTAATGGTACTTTTGGAAAAAATACTTCTTCTCACCTTCAAATGCCTCCATGGTCTGGTTCCTTCCTACCTATATGAACTCATAACTGTCAGGCAACCATCCCGCTACTCCCTTTGCTCCTCTCACGGCATCATGCTGAACCATCCATCCCTCAAGATGCTACCCACACTTGGTGACAGAGCCTTCACAACTGCTGCTCCCAAACTGTGGAATAACCTACCCGTATTTCTTCGCAACCTGCGATCTCTCAATACCTTTTAAAAATATCTAAAAACTCACCTCTTCTGTTAACAACATAATGGTAAAGTGCATTTGAACATGTATATGGAAAATGCACTATATAAATACATTATTATCATTATTATTATGGTATGAGATCTAGGAACTTTGATTATAATTCAAAAGTATGAACAACCATACCGCATGTTAACATTTATTCATGTCAAAGTTTAATGCAACATTTTTAACCACTAAGAATTTCATGCAATTTCATACGCACAGCTCCTGGCAGTCGAATCTACTATGAGCCCATCGCTCAGAATGCTTCCTACCTCATTGTCAAAGATCTCAATGCAAATGATAGAGGGCGCTATGTATGTGCCGCTGGACTGACAATACGTGTTGCCATGACACTAGTGGTCTATGGTAAGTTTAAATTTTTAAGTCATCTTTATCTTCTTAAGATAAAGTTGAGTTCTGGTCATGCGATTGCATTGTGAAAGAAACGGTGTGGAATCGATCAGAAAAGGTAGATCATCTAGCATATAAGTATTGGTGTGTACTGCAAGGTTCTGGAATCATCAAAGTTACAAGCACTGTGTACACAGAAAGATGTATATGGGACTACACGAACATGTGCCATAAAAATCGGTCCCGATTTTTTATCCTGTTACATGCCATATTTAGAATATTAAGGCATTTGAAGAGCCATGCTTTTCAGGGAACTTTTTTTTATCTGATGTTCTTCCACACTTGCATGATAACAATGATAATGCTCACAAAATATTGTTCACCTCTTTCCAGAACTCAACCTTCTCTTTAAGTATTCATTAGCCTCTGTCTCCTCATTAATCCTTCTATGAATTGATATCTAGATTCCTCTTCACATATGCTTTGTGCAGTAGAGTCACCAGAATTTCTTGCACATTTAATTTAGTTTACTTTCTTGATATACAGTAATATACCAATCTTGTTCACATTAAAAATGGATTTAAATATGGATGTTGTTACCCACTAATGTGCATTCTTTGATGTGTATGTGTAAGATTATGCATGTTTTTACATGCATAAGTTTACAGGGAGATTTTTAGTCCAGATGAACCATAAAATATGTATTACATGTATTCTATTTCAGCAATATTTCTTTTGACAGTCACCACAGTCTTGTGAAAAGCACAGCACAAACTTGATACCAAACCTACTCTAATTGCACCTTAATAAAAGTGAATTTACATTTATAAAAATGTACATGCACCTAATATACAGTGTGTTTCTTAAAAAGGAAACCTAACTTTTTCCTGCAACATCTTGGGAAAGAAATATAACTCCATCTGTTGTAATACATCATAACAAGGAAAATTTGATCTCCTTTCATAGGATACTGTATGTGTGATATTCAAGCCTGTGATCGGTGAACAAAAACCATCTTAAACCAATAATGTAAAGTTCGATTTACGCATGAGAGTGGGATCAATGCATCAACACAAAGAATGGCCAATCAGTGAACCTAACTCTGTTTTAATTTCATTTAGGTCTTTTAATCCCATAGTCCTGTCTGATGGGGCTAATTATGGACTCATATCTCATCTCTTTCTAGGTTGCATAAAATGTTGAAAGATTAATAAAGAAACATTTCTAAAAAACCTCTCAAATTTATTCAAGCACAACAATATCATAACTTGTTTGGTATCATATGAAAAGAGGATGAATTGACCTTTGACATGAATAATGTGAATCTATCACGGCATAATCATTTTATGGGTACTTTTCGATGGGAAAATTTTGGTTTTCTTCATAAGAAACACTGTTTAATTCATTTCTATATGATATTCATTGTTGCACCGTCCTATGAGTACTTATATCTAAACATACCCGTACCTCACCTGCAACTCACATATGATGCTGTATTCACCATTCAATGTCTATTGGCATGTTCATGCACCTGTTCAGTTCCTCAGTGCCAAGAACCTTGCCTCAATGGAGGATCTTGCTTCAACAACATGTGCATGTGTCGTATGGGATTTGAAGGGCCACGCTGTGAAATAGAAAGTAAGTGAGAATTGGGCCCTGTCTTATAAACAGTTGCGATTAATCACAACTTATTTGCCATTGATATCAATTGCAATTGTGTACATATTATAGATAGAGGGGAATGCAAACTTGCGATTGATTTAGAGAAATCGCAACTGTTTATAAGACATAACCCTATCAGACCCTTTACTACCACTAAATAATAAAGATATGGCATACAGGGTATCGCATGTATGAGATGAATATAAATTACTGATGTAAGGTTACTTGTACATTTAGTGTATGCACTGTATTGCACTCACAATAATGCACTGTATTAGACTCACGATGACTTTGTTTTGATATAGTTACAAATTTATACATGTTTGTGAAGCATAATTTGTCTGTGAATTTATCTTCTGACATATTACACTTGAATCCTGTGAGGTGATAAACTGCAGGATATGCATCTTTTACGTCCTAATTTCAATTTCAATAAATCTGTGCTCTATGCTCTTGTTCAGAACCGGGCATTGAGTAGTTTAAAGGTCACTTGTCTGATTACCAAATTCTCAGTCATAATATTAATTGATATGTAAATAAATCATGAGGGAGCTTCTTAACATTACATGTACCAAATATATGGCCATGCAGATGATTAATTCAAGTCCCCTTTATTTTCATTAAACATTCCCGGTAAAGACAATTAAGTACATGACCTGTAATCACTATTTTCCCTAAATCGTACCAATCACCTAAAATATTTGTTTCTGTATGTTAGTAGTTCCATGTTGTAGTATTATAATCAAAATATGAGCTTCTAACATCACTTCTGTAAAGAGATCTTGCAAGTATAAATACACTCTCAGTTCACATAAAAGTTACTTGTGATTAGACTACTCAACCCACCCATACGCGTTTGCATAAAATAGGGCTCATGCAGAACCCAAGTTCGACCTGGGTTCCATGTAAGCAGTTTTATGTTATTTGAGGTTGATTTCATACATTATAGCTGTTAACAAATGATTTTGTTGTTGATTGGTACACTTTAAAGGTGTGTTTGTACACATTTTATTTCCTTAAAATGGTAGAGATCAGTCCACCCATTAGGACCTGAAGCCTGGAATTGGTGAGTCAAACCAATTACAAGATATCTTGTAGTACATCAAGTAACTAGCTATTGAACAGGATATATTTTGAATTGTTTTGAATTGTTTCCATCAGTGGATCGTTGCCCAGCCTGTGCCAATGGTGGGTTCTGTATAAACTTCAAATGCATCTGTCCATACGGCTTTGTCGGAACCATGTGCCAAATAGCAGGTAAGAAGTTGAATATGTAATCTTTTTTCTCAAAAACTAGCAAATCTGAAACGTTTGAAAGAATCAAGAAAAGATCTTAAAGTTATAATGACCCATGAAAGTTTCATGCTAAAAGCACAATGAAATACACCAGTGAATTTCGAGCAGTTTGCACAAGTTGTTTGCATAAAAAATGACCATCTTCATTAGACATTAGGCAAAAGTTTTAGGTTGTAAAAGTTTCTGGTTTTGCAGCATATAGTTTTTGCTTCCATCTTGTTCTTATCTGTATCAGAAGTGGAACACAGACTACCTTGGCAAGTGTGGGGCACAAATTTAAAACAAGATTTACTGTAAAATCTGTGAAACCCATCAAAAGATGAGAAAGGGGATGGGTTCCACAACCAACAACCGAGTTTGCATCAAATATAGCTGTATTATTTTAACACTTCTGATGAATATAACATTGGATTGAAGCAATGGGATGTACAGTACCCATTTTAATTATCAATATAGTCTAAATGACAAAGGCACATCATTCATAACTAATGTAATTTTATCAAAGAAAGTTAGGGAAGAATCTTTTGCAGTACATAAAAAGTCTGGCAGGTGTCTTTATATTTCAAAGTTTTTGTAAGGAGTGTAAGCCAAGACTTTAGATCATTTAAAAAAAGAAGTATTTTATCTGTGCCTGAATGGTAACAACCCAATCACTTTAACTTGAATGCATGTATATGTATCTTATTGATCACACTAGTGGGTGAGGAATATTACGTCAGACTGACAGTGCCCTCAGACCAGTCACCTACAGTTGGAGGGATGGTGACTGTGATTTGTGAAGTGGTCGGTTGGTCTCCATCTGCTGGTCTTCCAGAGATAACGTGGGTTCTACCAGGGGGACAAACCGTCTTCAACAGACAAGTTGGTAAGTAAGGGCGGCCTGGACGGTTTTGATGTTGATGATAATGGTGAGGGCAAATGTAATAATGGTCGTGTTGGTAGTGATAGAGGAATACATGTATGTGTGGTAGTTGTTCCTCTGCTGATCTTCTGGAGATTACTTCTGTTCTACCAGGGGGACAAAGAATCCACAACACTTGGTGATGATAGTGTTAGTGATAATGGTGACAGTGTTTGTGAGTTGAATGGTTGGTGTCTCTCTGCTGGTCTTCCATGTATTACATAAATACCACTAGGAGAGTAAATAAACTACTACAGACAATTTGGTAGGTAGATGCAGCAAGTATAGTCTGAGGTGGTGGTAATGATGATGATGAGGATGATGATGAGGATGAGGATGATGATGATGATGATGATGATAAAGAGGATGATGAGGAGGAGGAGGAGGATGAGGATGATGATGATGAGGATGAGGATGATGATGATGATGATGATGATAAGGAAGATGATGAGGATGATAATGACGAGGATGATGATGGTCACAGTAGTGATAGTGAATTATGAGGTGGTTGGTGTGTCTCCATCCACTGGTCTTCCAGAGATAACGTGGGTTCAGTCTACAATATACAAATCAGTAAATCATAGTGTCATTGGACATTTTTCAATGCTGTAGCTAATGACTAGATTGTAAACTCCACAGCATGCCAAGTCAATTATTATAAATATTTTTCAAGTTGTTATACAGTCAGAGTAAATAGCACACGATGTATGTAGACTTATAAACTTTTCATGTTTGAAAAAACGTCCACTTAAAAAAAAATTCTCTTGAATGTATTCCATCCAGTGAATGTAGGGTCAATGGCTCTGCGAGGCCCATCGGTCGAGGTACTCTCACGCACTGCTTCTAGACTTACGGTGGTTGACTTCCAGCCGGGACTCTCAGGCAATTACAACTGCAGTGTAGGGGGACAGGTTGCTTCCATACTTCTCAGTAAGTTGAGGCAATGATAACTTGTAGACAGTTCCGATTGCTAGCAAAATGTGTTCAATCACTTTCCTACTTTCCTGGTTCTTTCTGATTACTTTATTCTTTTCTTCATTGTCTTCTGTTGCAATTTAATGTCAATATACGAAGGTTTTAACTAATTTGATAGTGGGAATTCAAAAACTTCTTGTTCAATACCTTTATCATTTCATGATATTCTCTCTTTCTTTTTACAGCCGTCCCTACTTCTCTGTTCTCTACCTTGCATCAGCTCGCTTTCCCTTTCTCTCTATATCCTTCTCCTTCTTCTGACTCTCTCCCTTCTCTACCCACCTCCATCTACTGTCCTTCCTCTATTCACTCTCTTTCCCCTTTTACTCTTTCTTAGTGCTCATGCTATGGGTAATTTTATTTGTTAACGTCTAAGATGTCAACATCTGTGTATTTGTACACTTATGTATTCCGTTTATTACTGTGTTTTTGCTGTGTATATATGTACTTTTATTGCTTCTAAAAATCCCATGTAAAATTTCCATGTTTTTAACTTGGACAAATACAATTGAATTAAATTGAATTGAATTTTCTACATTGATGTAACTTTGGCATCAGTTTTCAATATGTGGTATCCTTTGACCTTGAATTAGGAAACGAATCCTCTGTAACATGTGTGTTGTAAAGAAATTACACTTTTGTTATATAATTATTTGGGATCATGCTTGGCCATGAACACTTGGGATCATGCCTGACTATGCATATATGAAAAATACAAAGTATACATGTAACATTTTTTCAAAGGAAACTTATTTTCATTTCGTTTGTATCAACACAGCTTTTGATTATTAGCCAGAGTATTTAAAGCCTGTCTGCACTAATTTGGCCAGGAGGGATTAGACCTCCCATCGTGGTCACTGACAGGTGGTTATGTCATCAAATCAGCTCTCAATTAACATAAGAAAAAGGGGATCATGGGGGACCAACAGGTACCATTTAGGCATTGTTTGCTATATAGAGGGCGCAAGGTTAGTAGCTACAAGTAGTGCAGTCCAGCTTTGAATAGTGGGGCATGCTTCAATAGAACCTTTCATTCTAAGTTAACAAGATAGCAAATTATTTGCATGCACTATCTTCTTGTCAGAGAAAATAATTTGTCTATTTTTTCTTCCTATCAGCTCTTGAGTGTTGGCCAGAGTGCCTGAATGGAGGGACATGCTTCAATGGGAAGTGCTTGTGCCCTGAGAGCTTCAGAGGAGAGAGATGTGAGGTGCCAATCGGTAGATTCAGTCGTAAGTACATTGCTCAGAAACAGGCTGTGCTACCAGTTTCATTCATCATTTGTATTGAAATGCAAAACTTAGAAGAAACTCAGAAAAGTTCATTGAGCTGCTTGTAATATAATTCCAATTTTCATGTGTACACTGGAGTTTTTTATCAAGAAATTGAAATTGTTGCCAGAAACCATCTTGTGAAGACTGAAGAAATTAATCCAGGAACTGAGAATATGAAAAGAAGAAGGAGGGAAAAGATTGAACATGATCGGATTGTTCGGAGTATCAGTGATAATACATGTACATTTAATATTTATACATATAGTAATATGGTACCAGTTGTTGCAGTATATGTAGCAATTAATACATTAATGGTGGTGCTACACGATGAAAATGATGAGAATACAACAAAATTAAAAATAATGTATAACAGTAGATGTACGGGTATACTTTAATGGAGAGTGTGAAGTATGTGTTTTATACATCTGTGCATGTAGTCGGTAATGAAGAACATAACGTAGAGGAGGTGAGTTGGCTCAGTTGGTAAAGCATCTGCCTGTCGAACCAACAAATTGTGGGTTCGAATCCAACCTAGGCGAATGACTAAAGCTTGCATCATTTATCAATGTGCCCCTTCTTCGTTTCATAGACGCAAGCTATATTGCAGTGGAAAACACTCCATCCCTCAGATAGGATATTAAATGGAGGTCCCATTAAGAGGAGAGTCTCCACCTTTGCACATTAAGAACCCAAAACACTTTTCATATACATGTAAGATTAGGAGTAAACCCCAGTGTAGTGGTCCACTTGCACACCCCCAATCAGTTATATTGAGAGGAGAGACCTGAGGGTCACAGTGATTCAGTTTGCTTTTCGCCTCCCAGGCACAGGTGATGCCAAATACCTGATAGTAATATTGATTCAGAAAAACATGTAAAGGAACTATACAAGGGATGATAACAAGGAATCTTAATTGTAAACTCAAGCTTGGTATTGTTCTATCTTGCAGAATGCCTGATACCTTGTGCTAGCGGTGGTACCTGTGTCCTAGGTCAGTGCGTATGCCCTGAAGGTTACCATGGCGATTACTGTGAGATGGGAGGTAAGATTTTTCTTCGTTTACAAGTACTATTCACATTTGATATGTTCGTTGTAATTATATTTGATTTGATTTGATTTGATTTGATTATTTCATTACCTATATAGATTATAGGTCATTTCATTAACATTGGACAAGTTCTCAGGAACCACATACAATCTACATAAATTCATTAACAGGAATAGGATTAGGAATAACGCTTAGATAGGTTAGTAGCAGTGGTAAATATATGAAGGAGAAAGATTCATCTTTTTAGTATTTCCTGCGTAGTATGTCTTGGAAAATATTCTTTTTACTCAGTCATTCAGATTACCCGGTTAGTTATTTGTATTTACAGAAAATTAGCAGTTGATCATGATTGATTAAAGTATACATCAAGGATTAACTGTTTTTCTGAGCTTTGAATGTGGAACCCTTGCACAATGGATCACCTGGAAAATGATATTCCTCTGTATGGGATGTAATACATATATTTTGTTCACCACGCAGAGCCGGAGATGAGCTGTCTACAGGATTGTTTGAACGGAGGAAGCTGTGATAATGGACTATGTGTCTGCCCTGATGGATATGTGGGTTTTGCTTGTGAGATACCAGGTATGTGTATTAGTCGGGAAGTATGGCCCATCTGGGCCCTGTTGCTTAAAACTTAGCATGAAATGTAACTTTGCCATTAATGGTAACTTCCATGGAAACCTTGTTTTGAATGGCTGGTGAGTGATGTTGCCATGGTAGTTCATGTTGATGGCAAAGTTACCATCAGTCTTAAGGTTTATGCAATGGGGCCCTGGTCTTGTCTTAATTAGCCACCGAACAGGAGCTGAACAAGGCAAAGCCATTATCTGGACATGGGTATGTAATGAGGATGGACAAACTTTGTCTGGGTATGGGGATGAGCAGACATTGGAGTACCTTCAGTTCGCCCCTTCCAAGTCCTGTCCCTTGATATGATCTGAACAGAATGAGATAAAAATGCAATTTCTTTCAAGATATATCAAAAGAAAGATTTAGTTAATCTTGATGAAGAATGAAATCTGACACTTACATTTTCCAAAAGGAGTGATTATTGTTTGAAGCAGATACTTAATTATGACAAAGAGCAAAAACTCAAGCAGATACCTTGTAATAAGAAAGTGCATTTTTAGGAAAAGCAGCGCTTTATATCTAATTATCATGAAGAATATTACATCTTAGGACTGTGTTTTACCCATAGATCAATGTATAATGTTCATTATAGGAATTACATAATATATATGTTTTGTGATTCTTTAACAGTCTGTTTCCCATCCTGCTTGAATGAGGGCGTTTGCTACCAAGGACGTTGCGTATGTCAGCAAGGATTTGAAGGAATCCGGTGTGAATTTGAAAGTAAGTCGTCAAAACTCTCCCCTTTTCCAGTTATTTTTGCTTGATAATTCACACATATAGCTATCACAATGTGTTCTTAGTTGGAATATGTCTGCCCATTTAGTCTCATAGTGCAGGGATAAGCATAGTTATAAAACCTGGAGTATCAAATGATTTTCGTGTCCTTCCTTGCACTGGTGGTCAATTTAACTTGTTAGTTTGAAAGTCTAGTTTGCTAGCCATCAAACATAATTTTTCATCAGTAGAGTTGATAAAGTTGATAACCTGTTTTGTGTCTCCATATTGGGTTTGAAATATTATATGAAACATAGAAGGTATTGATAAAACATGTAGTTGGGAGCCTGGCAAGAAGGCATGAATGGGTGCGAGTTCAATGGATGTACAACTGAGAAAAACGCATTCCAAAGTGTTGAACATTATTTCACTACATCTATGCAACCAACATCAGTTTAACATCATCCCAAAAATGAACAGTTTAGAAATTCAACAAATATATTTGTTAATGCCCTTCTGCTGGGCATGAGTGTTGGCAAACATATTTATTCAATTCAATTCCAATAATTTTATTTCCAAAACTCAATCAAAACATGAAAGAATGCTTACATAAAATAAATATAAAATGACATTAACAATATAACATAGAAAATGAAAGTTATTTGTAATTATACAATATTAAATGTTGATAAGTAATAAAGGCAATTTTGGATACAAGATATACAAGCATAGTATTTTTATAAATTGAGTCATATTTTAAAGGAAGTTGAGAAATCCACTAAAAAGCAGTGCTTGTATTGTGTGGATTACTCAATAAATAACAAAGACATTTATGTACTCATATGTTGTTTGTTTTCAGCATGCTTCACACCCTGTAGCAATGGAGGCACTTGTGTGAACAGGATCTGTGAATGTGCTCAAGGCTTCGGAGGGCCTTCTTGTGAAGTATCATGTGAGTAAAGTACATTGCTGATATCTGTTGAGTTGTCATCTATGTGATGAAGATGTCTTGAATTATGATGCTTGTCTTACATGAATGACTTCCATTACTATAAATTGTATATCAGTTGGGCTGATCTGAACATTTTTTGCTTCAATTGTAGTTTACTGTCTGTTCTAAGATCTAACTGTGTGGTCTAGATATGGGATCATCTGCAGATGTGTTACATGCTAATATGTTATATATGCATCTTACACCAATATAATTTGTAGAGGTGTTGTTGTATTAGTAGATAAGCCTCTGACAATGGTATTAAAGTACTCTGGCAATAACATATATCTACATTTGCCACTCTTAACCAAAGTGTAACATAAATTGGTAAATGATACAAGTATTATTCCTTGAAATGCTCCATGTTTTGAAAATGATTGCCAGGGCTAAAGCCAGGATTGTAATTTCTGAAGAGAAAGGATGGTGTATGAATGTAGTACACTTCATACAAGAACAGAATATTATTGTGGATATTTTATCATCATCTTCTCACACACAGTAATCATCATCCCTGGTCAGACAGTCATTGAGAGGGACAATACTGTCTCATTCACCTGTATCTACGATGCCAATCCATCAGCTTCTCCTATCTGGTATGCTCCTGATGGGACCGTGGTACCTGTGGTGTCAGCAGGTATGTGATATTTTTGAATGACCTGGGGCCGCTTCAATTCAGTACCTGGATTAAATCAGCATTTTACTTATCATTTTACTTGGCTAAGAAATATTCTTAACTCATATTCAGATTACTTGTGAGCATTTTACATTAGCAAGCTGACCTAAATGTAAAATTCTTACTGATATGCATTGTGACATCACATTGTCAATCCAAAATGATGCGCAATTAACGCGTCACATTATATGTACTGTGTGCAGCTCATGATGACTGTGTATTTTTAAAAACGTGTAATGAATAGCAACTGCATGTTACAAATGTTGTACGCATATTTGGTTAGCTCCGTGTTAAGAGAAACAGAATTCACGCCATCATAAAAAAACCTGCCACAGTATACCGCCTCATATCAAGTCCAAAGTCATTTCTAGTAGTGAACAGATATTATTCCACTGTTCTTTGGCTTCAAAGTATACTAAGGTAGCTTAGCAAAATGTAGTGGCCCGAAAAGACGTGTTCGGAATGCAAAAGGCTTAATAGTAGGTGATTTTTGTTAAATACAAGTTATATAATTAGACATATGAATAATTTTTTTCTTTCTTGTCCTCTTACCAAGGTGTTTTATTTCACATATTTCACATTTCATATATATTTATATCAATTTACATTTTAACATAATAGAAAAAAAACAAAATTAATGAGATAAATAGTTATAACCTTAACATTTCTTGAAAACTTTCTTTGTGTTTCGTCAATAAAAAACTTTGTTTATTTGCTATATAATATTGTAGTTTTAATTTGAAATTAATGAACAGACTATTCCTATTATACTCTTTACCATCACACCGAAGTTGGATATACATTATGTATATTATGTATTGTCCTAAAATTAACATGAAGTTTATCACAAAGTTTTCCTTCTTTTCAATAAAATAACCTATAATATTTTTTGTTGATTTAATAACAAAATTAATTGAGATAATACATGTATTTGCCAGCTCTAGATCCTAATGATGTGGTTCTAACTGTATGTGATAAAATTATGATATTCAACAACTATGCATTTTGCGTTTCGAATGCGTCTTTTCATCCTACTACATTTCGCTATTAAAGCGACTTGAGTAAACGCCTTTTTGTTGCTTCTTGTCTTTGAAGTACGTGGTGACCTAGGGTCAGGGTACTCGGTGTTTGTGGAGGAGCTCTTTAGCCAAGGTGTGAGGCTTACTATCCTTGACATGGATCCAAGCTTTCAAGGAATCTATACCTGTGGGTTCGGAGGAATCTTCAACCAAGTCAATGTCAGCCTTGACATCACAAATGGAGGTTAGTATGACATAGTGTACAAATCATTCATGTTTGCAAGTGCATTAGTTGAATATGCACTGCATGCAGGTTAAGTTACAATCGGATAGTGAGTGATGCTTTTCAAGTTCATTATTCGGATCACTGTGACTTAACCGAGTGCAGTGCATATCACTAGAGCACAAGCTTCAAATCATGAATTTGTTGTTTTATAAAATGGGTTTGGCTATCATGAGTATAAAGTTTAGAAATAAGCAACAAATCCAGTCAAAATGATAAGTGGCGCACAGTCATGGAGGTTCCATTTGCTTTATTGCATGACATCACATAAGTGCATCCAAGCAGTACAATGCACATCTCAGTGTGCGCACCATTGTCCTTCCCATTTGACACTTTATTTGGCATTTCATCGCGATTTTAATTTTTCATTTTGTGCCATAGATTTGCATGTATGCATCTAAGCCGTGCATTATCACCTCTTGCTGGGGGTTAACACTTTTCCATGGGAACTTTGTGCACAGTGGGCATGGTAGGAAAGGAAGATGCTCGGTCACTTGTCATTTGACCAATTAGATTGCCAACATTCCAGAACCGTTTTATAACAATGACTTTAAAATGAGGCTATCCCACACTTGCCCCAGTGTGTGGAACCCAGATGTAATCATTGAAACACAAGTTTCATGATTAAAATTGAAAGTTTCTTTTGTGCGAGTTACAGATGGATAAATTGGAAAGAAAATATGTTCATAAAGGATGTGAAATAAAAATTAAAAAACAAACGTGTCATTATTGATATATAAATATGATTTTCAATAGAGATATGTGTATTCCCTACAGGAAGAAACTTATATCGAGTAGATATGACTTACACCCTGTAACATTGCTTTACAATATGTTTCCTTTCACAGAGTCTACCATTGCACCTCTAACGGGTGCCACCTCGCCTCTCTTGCTCATCACCACAGCCCCACCCACAGTAACCCCGCCCCCAACGACGCCCGATCTGAGCTCCTGTACACTGATCCAGTCTGATATCTGCGGTATTCTGCCTTATCGATACGCCTCGTTTCCTAACGACTTTGCCAGGGATGCTGAGATAGCACATCTTATTACCTCCTCACTGACTCTGTATTTTAATGGTAAGATTATGACTTGGAATCATCAGTTAACAAAATTGATTTGATTAGATTAACGTCTTTTTGAAGTTAAAATACCTTATTTCCAAGATTGTGACTTTAAACTCTAAGTAAACTTTAAAATTACATCAATTTGATTTGATTAAATTCTTTTTGAAGATATTAAACACACTCTGTGTTTTCATAGTGAGTGTGTGACTTAAATCCATCAGCTAACCAAAATGTATTTGTATTTGATTTAATTTATTCATTTCATTTTGATTCGTTTATTCTTTTTGCAGTTATAGAAAGAAATCCGACGTACAAATCATTTCATACATGTACATACATGTATTTCTGACATGATAAAAAGATATGAAACTTAGCGATTCACAAACAAAATGTATTGCTTCTTATGCAAAATATCGAGTTTGTACATCAATTGAAAGAGTTTAGATAATAGACATAAATTTTCTTTCAGTACTTTTTAAATAAATCAGAATACTGCACACATCATTCTAAACATCAGCAGAAACTCTATTAAGTCATGGAAGTTGAAGAAATATTCACTCTAAAGTAGTAACATTGGTTGGAATTGTTGGTATGATATCTTACTGTAATTATATGACAATAGTACAAATAGCAGAACTAGATTGTGTAATGACAGTATTTAACTTACTACCTAAATTTCAGGGACATTTTCTAGTATGTTATATGTCATTTCATTTACAAATTCCCAGAATGCTCAGCTAATGCAACCTTTGCCCTGTGCTACCTGTTCTACCAACCATGCGATGTTGCCAATGTCATGTGCGCGGATGTATGTGAGATTGCACAGAACCACTGTCAGCCGTTCGTAAGTCGAATGCTGACGGTCTATGGCATGACAGTGACAAGGAACATGTTGGAGCTCTGTGCCAGCTTACCTGAAACAGACTGTATAAGACCTGAGCCAAGGCTTCCACCACTCAGCTGTAAGTTACTATTTTCTTCTTATATGACATTTTAAAATCCTATTGTCGTGTTACTAGGCTCTCCCGGGGTAATAAATAAATAATAATAATAATAACAACGTTTCTTATAAAGCGCTTACCACCGAAGTCTCTAAGCGCTATAACAAACAGAATAGACTGATAAACAATTACATATTAAACAAAACAAAAAAGTGCAAATAAACCTACAAATTACAATACATATGAAATACACATCAATGTGAACAGAGTAAGTTAATCATTAAGCAATATGTCACAAACCAGATCCTCATTCTCGTCAATCATCCATCTTGCAATCACTCAGTGGGTTTCTCACAAAATTTCTTATGCAATAATAATAATAATAATAAAGATTGATTTATTAAGCGCATAATAAACGGAAGTTTCTCTATGCGCTTTACAAAGTAAAACATAAGCAATGTGGATCATTCTCTTATTCTCTCTCTCTCTCAACTTATATAAGTAGGCCTAATGGAAGAAGATACATATTAAGTGACACACTGAATTTGAAGGTGACAGAAACGACTTGAATTGCACAGCAACATAGTTCAACCTTCTTGGTTCTTCAACTACACGTCCTTGTTATTTTATGACGCTACTCTACAGGGCTTGACAATTTTTAGGATACACTTCCTGATATCAAGAGGAGACCTCTTGATATCAGGAACATTATTTAACTTAATGTTTACCTCAGCAGTTATATTCAGATGAAGATATGACGATTTATAGTCTCATCTGACCTATGTTTCAATCTTGCATTTGATTTTGTTATCCGTCTTTAATGGCACATGTGTCAAACACAATTCGTTATGAAGAATTCTATTTGTATGATCTTTACTTTCATTAACAGCTGGATGTCGGGGTGAATGCCTGAATGGTGGGCAGTGTCTGGATGGCAATTGCTTGTGTCTCCCTGAGTTTACTGGAGAATTATGTGAAACAGAAAGTGAGTGGTTCCCTTAGTACCATAAATATAATTCATTAGATGTGGTTTAGGAATTTGTACAGATAGCAGGATATTGTCATGTGCTTTTATCTTCTAAATCAGGTTTAGGGATGTAAAGATTCTTGAAATGCTTACAGTAACGTAATCAGCTTAAATTTAAAATTGATAATACTCAACATTGATTCATTTCATTGCAAAATTGTTTTTGAGTTCTGATGGTATATCTCTATTATCAAATAAACATTTACTTTACTTGTACTTGTGTGCGCTCTATAAGTTTACCCTATTATTATTATTATTATTATTATTATATGTGTCATAGGCTCAATATACATTAAACATACTTTGTGTCTTTGACTGTATAGTTTTTATATTAGGTGATATATTTTGAAAGTGCTTTCAACCTTTTAAAATAATGTTTTTATGTGTAATGTCTTCGACTATGTAATTTCCAACGTAAGGTACCATCATGATATTCTTGAATGCTTTCTTGTAGATACTACAGACCCGGTGTTTGAGATCATCATTACCCCAGACTATGAAGGCATCGTCTATGATGGTGTGAATATATCTATCATATGTCAGGTTATAGGTTCAAACCTACTCAACTATCCTGTCTGGACTGGTCCTAATGGACAGCAGGTCTTACCACAGCAACCTGGTATGTCTAAGAGTTCAATACACACACAAAAAATTATAAATCTTTTTGATTTGGCATATCATGGTTCTCTTTCATTTTTGTATGGTCTATCTTACTTTTTGTTCTTTTGTTTATAATGCAGGTGTGATTTCATTTTGTTTTTTGCACAAGTGCGCCTTGAGCATTCGATTACAAGTGGATTTCACTGTTATTTATTATTATTATTATTACCCATTTCACAGTAAATGCTATATAGGATCTTGTGGAGACTTAGAAACTAATGCGAATCGTATCAGCATGTAGAAGATGTTCGAACATTTACAAAATATACTTGTACCTGGCTTAACATTTCTTCCATTTTTCTTTGCAGGTGTCTCTGATCGAGTCTATGTTGATCAGGTCTCATCTAGCACCATGCGTCTTGTCATCAATAACGTTCAGGCCACAGATGAAGGAAGCTACTTCTGTAATGTTGGCTTGCAATCAGCCCCTTACACTCTGTACATTACAGGTGAGTTAAGGGTTTTATGACACATGCTATGGGCCGTTTTCCTAAACTTACTGAATACCTAATTTCAACCCTGACCCAAATGTGATACCTAACTGTAACTTTAACCCTTAATTAAATAAAGACCCAGTTGCAAACTTCTTCCTTACCTAAATCTTTGATGGAATGTAGTCTAGAGCAAATGTTGCCAGAGTAAATGGTGGGTCACCAAGCAAAGAAAGTATAATCCACTACATTTGCCACTCTCCACCCAGGTGTAGTAAATGGATTCCTGGTAGGAATTTATTCCTTGCTTGCCTTTAGAGCCTTAGGGCAGCTGGGCTATAGCCAGGGTAGTACTAGTATACTGTATTTTGTTGGCGCCTTCAGCATCTGCTGGGGTGGATATGTTGGCAATATAAATGTAGCTATACTATCATTATTATTATTGGTATTTATTTCCACAGTGTTAGTCTAAGTCATAGCTGGGGGAAAGCTTGGGGATCTAGTTGTTTTAGGCTTCAGCGATTGATTATGGTTATTTAAGTACTGTTTGGAGTCTCTCATGTTCTGTTCAGTTCCAGATTGTTTACTGGAACCCTGTCTGAATGGAGGCTCTTGTGAGGGCGGAGAGTGTCAATGTCTCATTAATCATCATCATCATCACCATCTTTAGCATGCTTATTATCACTATATTTATTGCAAGTACTTAGTAGTAATTTTTCTGCCACTTGTATTTTGTTTAGTACCTGATTGTTTACTGGAACCCTGTCTTAATGGAGGCTCTTGTGAGGGCGGCGAGTGTCAGTGTCTGATTGGTTTCAGGGGACCAAGATGCGAAGAACCAGGTGAGTCTCACCATGGTTTTGTCATGTGTGTATGGGACTTACTGCAAATCTTTATTTTGAATTGTTTTCATGTTTCAAGTTTGGTATATAGCGAGTGTGTTGATGTGACATGTTTTCTTTTTTGCATCCATGAAACATGCATTAATTTCTGCATGATTCATACTTCATGTTTCATTTGATTGTCGTAAATACTGCAGTGATAGTTGACTATACAGAGACCTACCGATGAGATACCTATAGGTAGTGATGTCAGCTTCCAATGTTGGGTTCAGCATAGTCACACATTTAGGTTGCCAGTTTGCATTTCTGTGATACATTGATATAAACATTATCCAGCAATATATGTACAGTGCTATGGCTTCTCTTGTAGGGTATATACGGTATCCATAATTATTTTTGGTATGACTGATATTCATTTTAATCCCAACATCTTGTATTCTGCAGTGGTAGTTGAATACAACATCACAATCCTACCGAGACCTACTGGTGAGATACCCAGAGGAAGTGATGTGAGCTTTCTCTGTCAGGTACAAGGTGGCCACACCACTCCTGTGTGGCTCCATCCTGAAGGCTATTCCATCCAACCGAGAAGTAAGTAGAATTGCCCCCTATCCTGTTCTTGCATGGAAAACTATTCGTTTTGTGCTGTGACACTATACTATACAATCCAATCCAGTGACAGAGTAGTCAATGTAGCACCTTTCCTTGCAGTTATAATGTGTTTCACAATTTTTTCCCAACTTTGAATAAGGACCGTTTATATATGTATTGTATTTCTTGATGTTATCATTCGCTCATGGATAACTAAGTAAAGCTTTGCATTTGAAAATTAACAGCAGTTTACAGGAAGAGATCTTAAGGTACCTTTTTGTACTGAACTGCTTAAATTTTTGAAATCTGAAGTGGATTTTCTTTTGGTGTATATTTGATAATTTCTTTTCTACCCATTTGTGTTAGTGACTCTATAATATACAAGCCTAGCTTTCTAATAGATTTTCTTCTCTTTCCCTCAAAATTCATCAGACTTGTCTTCACTTAAGAAATGGAATATTGATTTGTGTTTTCGGATATTCTTTTGGCCTTTTGTGATAAATCATTTTTCATTGTGAAATATGAATGAAACTATAACTTCAAACCTGAAAAGTATTGTAGCTATGGATGCTTTATAACTTTCCATTTCACATTCTTCCCTTGTGAAGATGCCCTTTCGAGGACATTTACAGAGGCAACAAGTGATAACACGGTTCGTCTAGTCTTAACTGACGTCAGACCAGAGGATTCCGGAGTCTATCTCTGTCTTCTAGATACCAGCTTCCAGGAGATAAACATCACCGTCCAATGTAAGGATTATTGGTTGTACTTGTTCTGGATTTCAATTTCTTGTTCTTCTAGGAGATAATTGATCGCATGTAATTTTGCCTATCAAAAGATGTATAGATATGGTAGACCAATTGTTCTGTGATTGGTAATGTACTTATATGAGATTTCAACCTGAGTTTTCTTGTGGAACTGTATGGAATGGGGTTCATAAAAAATGTGTATCATTCAGACTTGATCACACTCATCCTGGGTTGTACTTTCTTGTTTTTCTAGCAGATAATTGATGGCAGGAAAATTATGGGAATGTAATGATGTGTTAGAGACTTGATACACAATTATTTGTGATTAATATGTTCATGTATTTGTATGAGGCTTCCTCCTTGGTAACCTTTTGTAATGAACCATTTTCGTAATGTAATCAAATTTAATGCATAAATCTTTGTTAAGTGCTATGTTACAAATTATGTCATTCACCTGTTATGAATCATTGTATTTCAATAATCAGAATGTGAATTACATACATTATGTGTTAGGTAGGAAAATGCTTAATGTTTGTCCTACCTAGCAACAATTGAATTGTGAGGTTCTTAAGGTGCCCTATATCTAGTCTTTGGCAATCATGTTCTACAACTCTCTGCCTCTAGCAAGATTATTGAATCAATTGTTGCAAATGTCAAGAAATTTGGGATTTGAAGTTGGTTTAAGGTAGCTTTAATAGCAAAATAAGGTGGCACAAAAAGTCACCTCTGGAACACAAAATGCATTATTGTTGAAAATGATCATTTTATGCCATTGCATAGAACCATATTTGTAGGACAAGGGACTGGTAGATATCTGTAATACCTTAGATTAGTCTCAATGATACAAAAATATTTCATGAAGAATATGTCAATTTTCATCTTTTTTATTCACCGTTTAGCCATTTGTGTTCCAGACGGGTTTTTTTTTTGCCACTACATTTGGCTAAGCTACCTACATTGATGTTTTCCTTTAATCTCTACCATATTAACTTTTGCATATTTTAAACACCACGTTGTATTTCAGCTGGTCCGAGGTTCAATGTGATTATCACTTCGAATTTCACCACACCACAAAGCCCAGGAGCAGACCTTACATTCATCTGTGAAATGTCTCAACCAGACACATCCGCATTCCCTATCTGGTATTACCCTGATGGTAGCCCTGTTACATCTCGAGCTGGAACAGGTGAGGGTGAAGATGGCATGGTTGGTGGTGATGGTGATGATGGTGATGATAACGATGGTGATGATTGTCATAATGACGATGATAATGGCATTAACATGTATATTGAAGGTGATGATGGTGATGAGTGTGATGATTATTATGGTGATGATCATCATGATGATGATGGAATTTAAAGTATTTATAATAATAGCGATGATGATAGAGAAGTCGATAGCTGTGGTAGTGATGAAGGTTAGGCTGGTAAGTATGGTGACAATGGTGATCAGGATAAACTATGAATTGGTCGTACCAGACACATCCACATCTGGAGTTGGAACTGGAGAGATGTTGATGATAAGACTGATGGATCATAATGGTAGTGATGATATGTAGATGATTATGATGTTGGGGATGATATTGATAATGATGATCATTATATTACTGATGTCCATATTGATGATGATTAAACTTGATGCTTTAACAAGAGTATTGTAGTATGCTCACATGTATTGTATAGTTGAAAAGTGCACCATGTGGATTATGCTGACACTAAGAGTGCGTTTATGCTTTTGTTACGCGTTTAGTTCTCATTTTCATATAATCACCGATAAACGCTGATCCTAAACACCGATCCTAGACTCACAAAAAGGTGCGTTTTGGATCGGCGTTTCCCCAAAAAGATGGTTTCGCCAGGAGAAGGGAGCATAAACAGTACCCCCGTGAAACTGCGTTTACAATGAGCGTTTCAAAACGCTCATTCTGCCTTCAAAATTAAGCATAAACGCACCCTATGGTAGTAAAGACATAAGGAGGCGTCCTGAACGCAAAACGCATAATTGTTGGAACTCACATTATTTATCACATAGAGGGAGTAGTACATTAATAAGGTATGGAGCTGGTAAATACATGTACTGTCTCGATTAAGCTTACCTAAAATTTCATTCAGATATATAAAAATAAGAACTACTGCCAGTGGCACTGGCACAAATGTGGCCAACTTGGCTGACATGACTTTGGCAATTTAAAAGCTACATAAGTGAACTCATAAACATCACCAAGTATTCCGCTTTGAGCGTCCTGCAAGCGTCTTGTTCTGCCACTTTATTTCGCTAAACTACCTAATCAAGGAGATGGATAATGCCTATAAGTAAACAATTAGTGAGTCAAAGATACTGGTTCTGAGAGCAACATCATTATAATCCTCTTTATAATCTCACAACCCTTTTTGTATCTCCATAGGAGCAAGTCGTGTCTACTCGGAGCACATCTCTTTGTCTGCTACCAGATTGGTTATCTTAGATGCCACCGAGACGGATCAAGGAATATACACCTGCAGAGCCAGACCCCTCTCTGCTACTCTTGAGGTCACATTAATTGGTAAATGTAATATTTTCTACTAACACATCTTTATTCAGAGCCCTGTCGAGTTGCTGACAAAGCTATAAAAATGAATACTAAAATGCAACAATAAGGGGATAGAGCAATGTAGATCTGGCGCTGCTCAGTGGCTGCCGGGCTCACGATCAATTGGGCACAAAGAATTTCCATTTTCGGTTTAATAGAATTCAGAGTGGACTATAAAATATTATTATTATTATTATTATATTATTATTATCAAGCTTTCAGGTCTGTTGCCAGAACCTGAAATATGTTTAGATTAAATTTGTACTTGATGAAACTTACAAGTTCCAAGGTTATTGTCCATAATGTGTGGCACATAGAACCATGCTTGAGATAACATTATTTGTTTAAGACTACTTATGACAAGTTTTAATAAATCGTAATTGTGGCTCAATTTACTTACATTCAATCTATAATTTTACCACTAATTTCACTTTATTGAAACAATTGAAATGATAGATTCTAAGCATTAGAATTGCAGGAAGGTATAAGTAGTTCAAAAAAGATTATGCAATTTTCGACTGATGTTTCTACTCTCATTCGTGATGTTAACTCGGTTCTTTTAAGACTTTGATAATGCAAAGAACCCTGAATATTCAAAGTTATGTCTATACCACGTCTTGATTCTGCTTGATTTATTCAGTTTCATGTAATATTTAGAGTCATGTACAATTTTCCTCTTGCAGTTCCGAGCTGTGATCCTGCTTGTTTGAATGGAGGAAGCTGTATTGGAGGCACGTGTCTTTGTCCTTATGGCTATGAAGGAGACATCTGTGAAATAACAAGTAAGGGAATGATGAATAAATAGTGAATGAATGAATGAATAAGAAAGTAATCAAGTAAATATTATTCATGTCTGAAATGTTTGAACTGTGTAATGATAGTAACATTTATAAAGTGCTTAAAGATAAAGACCAGTTCTGGTCATGCGATTGCATTGTGAAAGAAACGTTGTGAAATCGATCAGAAAAGGTTGATCATCTAGCATATAAGTATTGGTGTGTACTGCAAGCTTCTGAAATCATCAAAATGATAAGAAATTTGGCCCAGTCTTGGTAAAGTTACAAGCATTGTACACAGAAAGATGTATATGGGACTACGTTACCATGTGCGCGATATGTATTTGGTCCCAATAGATATAATAATTTACCAAATATATCAATTAGTAGGCGGTTTCCCGGCAAAATTTGTATCATCACGTATTTAATAGTCAAAACATATTCTTTCACATGATTGGTAATGAGAGCTTCCATTTCATTTTTTGAGAGAGGGGCATTTCCAAAACTGGCCTTTACCTTTAATACTATCTTTCTAAATGCATTGAATGTAGTTTTATGACACCTGTTTCACTGACAATACTGTCAAATCCCTTACCTAACTGAATTCCTTATTTCAGCACAAGACAAACAATATACCTAACCCTAAACCTAACCTTAAATCTATACCCAATCAAACTACAACCCTACCCCTAACTATTGCCAAAATAAAACTGCAGAGGAAATGTAGCAGGGGCAAGTGGCACATAAGCACAGAAACTTATCTACACGGAAATGTTTTTTAAAGGGATCCGGTAACTTTGTCTCAGATTCTGAAACAAAATCCTGGATTTAGCTCATGCTGCAATGATAATTATAAACCTTTAGGTCAGTCAGATACCCCATGACTTTTACAAGCCGATCCGTCTGTCTGACTATCAAGATATTTATGATTGGAAATCAAAACCAAATTGTGCGTTTTCCTAACGGTTTTCATAACACTACAGTCTATTGGGGAAAACAAGTATGGTAAAACCGGTCACTCAAATCTTTTTTACTTTTTTGAGGCACTTCTTGATCATTTTGAAGCACGATTTTTTTAGGGCTTCAATATTACACCATATCACAGACACTGATACGTAGGGCCATGCATCTCAGACTTAACATTGTTAAACAAAGCCTTTACGATTTTTTTTCAGAGGCGCATGCACTGTATTGATCTCATTAGGTAGCTTAGCGAAATGTGGTGGCATGAAAGACACTTATGGAAGACAAAAAAAATACAGTGATTGTTGTAAATCAGGATTTTATCTACATTGTTTGGATATGGAGCTGGTAAAGGCATATACCATTTTTATGAGGTTTAATGTTAGCTTAAATGGCGTTCAGATAATTATGTTGAAAAGAAGCTTTTAATCAACGAACGTGACTAACTATTGTACATTTTGCATTCTGGACGCGTCTTGTTGTGCCGTTATATTTTGCCAAACTACCTTATGTTTTCTGTTTTGTAACCTCGGGTCGAAACAAGGTTCTTTTCACGAGATCTAAATTTTTGTTACTGATAGAATGGTGGAACTTGTTAGTATTGCACTTGTTAATCACAATCCATTCGTTCAACTTCATTTGTCTTTCACCTTCAGTTATCCAAGAGATCTGCTTTCTTCCATACTGTCTAAATGGTGGAACATGTGACCAAGCTACATGCTATTGCTTACCAGGATTCACTGGTAACCTCTGTGAAAGCAGAAGTGAGTACTCATAATTATCATCACTGGTTACCCCTACTACCATGCATTCTCTTTAAGGGTCTGCTTGTGTGTCTTCAAAATCATAAATCACATGGCACCTGAATATCTTAATGACACTCTCCAAATATATACACCAGCTCTTAATTTTTGCTTAACAACTGGCAAATATGAACTAATTATTCCACACACACGATTCGAAACAGAAAGAATGAGAAATCTCACAACATAGTTTTTCACTTTTTCCTGAACCCTACCTCAATAAACCTTTGAAGTGTTCCAATCACCAAAACGTGTTTTGCTCTTGATGTAAGGGGGTCTACATGGCTATACTGTATTCAAAATATGAGCTTCCGATATTACTTCTACAAACAGATATTGCAATTTAAATACATTCTCAGTATATAATAAAACGTCTTGTAATTAGAATAGTTTAACGCACGAGTACACACTTGCATAAAGTTTGGCTTGCACGGATCCAAGTCTAACTTGGGTTTCGTGCAAGCCCTATAGCTACAGACAAATTATTTTTTCAGGTGATTGGTACACTTTAATGAAATTCTATACTTGATCAATTTCACTTTATATATCATCATAGTTGCTCCAACTCTTTGAACTCTTGATAACAATTCTATTCTCTATCAATATCACTTCCATTGGTGCAGTTGCTGCAGAGTACAATGTAACAATCACCACAGATTTTCAGCAAAGGCCACTGATAGGCGATGAGATCACCATTATGTGTGAAGTCCTGTCTGATAGATTGTCCTATCCACAACCAGCTTGGATTGGACCTGATGGAAACATCGTTCCTTCACTAGCGTCAGGTATGATAAACCAGCCTTTTAGATTAAATTTTTAAAATCTTAAATGTGAGAGCTAACATGTGACATATATGAAGGGGATTATTTATCTGTATACATCATTTTTCAGCAAATGTCTACCTGTTGCTATTGGTGCTGTTAGGCTTCGTTTTAACATCCTTATTTATTTGAATGCTCATGGATGTATAATATTCTCACCTTCTCTGTAAAGACATATGTGTTACCCTTAACCTGCATGTAGTGACCATTAGAGTTTTATAGAGGAGGATGAACGAGACACGCCACTGCGTTCAATTTCTGTAAGAGTAGACACATGTAGTAGTCAGCCTATGTACAAATGTGTACTATGGAGCGACGAAGGCCTTGGCAGTGCTAGTGAAGCAAGGACTGCTACAATGTATGCAGGATAAAGTGCTATGGAGGAACCAAATGTTTGGAACCAGGGATTTTATACACCTTAAGCTAAGACCAATGCATGCTCTTCATTGAATCGTATACATAGGAAACCTAATGATTGACTTAGCTCACAGTATCTGTCTATGGTACTGGGCCCTGTTTCGTAAAACTTATTATCAATAACATCTGCCACAGATCTATGACAAGTCTGTAGCCAATCAAATTTAAGGATATCGGTAGCTTATAACAATTTTTGTATCTCGTTATTGATAAGAAGTTTAATGAAATGGGGCCTAGATCTATTAAGTTATTTCGATTACTTCAGGTGCATCAAGCCATGTCTTTACTGAGTTCATTGGCCCGAGTGTCACAGCCCTACACATCAGAGGGGTACAAGCATCAGATGAAGGGCTGTACACATGTGAGGTGGACATGAATACACAGACTATCACTATTACCATACAATGTGAGTATATTCTTCCGCTGTGAAATCAAACAATTTTTCCCTTTTATTTTTCTTCAAAGAAAGTTTATATTAAGAAAAAGATTGATTGTCCATTCAACATAGCTATAAAATGCATATGTTTTGCAAGAGCCCTTCATGAAATAGATCTATTTCTTCATCAACATGCAGGAAAATGGATATTCTGACATTTCCAGTACAAAGCAAATAGAAAAGGTGCTCTAAAAATATGTAACAGATTTGCCAAATTGTGTATCATTGATTACAACTTTAAAAATGTATGTCTTTGTAATTTCTTACGGGACTTCCTCAAACGATCACCAATACGTTTCTCTAACCCTGTCTCCTTCTATTACAACCACGTTAACCAGGGTGGATTTTTCTTATAAATCATGTGTATTTGTATACTTTTCTTGTCAATATAGATTATGAATGTATACCGGCCTGTCTTAATGGAGGAACCTGTGTGGAAGGAGTATGTATCTGTCCTGATGAATATATTGGACCCATCTGCCTGGAAGAAGGTAACCTCATGTCTTCATCACATTTCTATACATGTTGGGGTTATGATTTTATCAGTTTTTTTTAATTTAATTTTCCGAATTCATTACCCCAAACACCTTTGTTTTACCTTTTATTTTTCTCTGCTGAAGAATTCATGTTATAACTTGAAAATTATCATAACCTGTCAAGACTCAATAGGCTTTTAACGATGGCCCTTTTATTCTTCTTATTTTATATGAATTAATTTAATGTATGTTGTATTTGACCGTGATATGCTTTGTATATATTTAATGTTTTGCATGTTTTTTAAACTGAAGAACAGATAAAGAATGAACTCATGAACTTATGGTAATTTGAATGGTAATTTGCTTTATCTTGACCGTGGCAGATCCAGGGAGGGGGCAGCACAGAAACATTTTTGAGAAACCTTTTGATGTGTCAAAAGTTGGTGATAAGCAAAGGAAAATAGGGTATAAACGTGGGTTGCACAGATATTTATCAGTTTATGTTTAAACACATTAACACATATGAAGAAACTGTGGATTTTATCCTTACATGTGTACAATAAATAATTTTCTGAATAGTTTGGGCTAATAAATGTTTATTTGATAATGTTCTATCCTTTTCCACAAATGTATATGTATTATGAATGAAACATTTTGTAACAAGTCATGACTTGTATTTTTCAAGCGGCCATTACCTTGTAAAATGATTGCGTATAGATACAAATAGTGTGATGGAAGTAAATCTATTTCTTGAATATTTTCTCTTGATATAGTCCCTCAGCCATGCAACCTCCCCTGTCAGAATAATGGACATTGCTACGGTGGTCGTTGCCATTGCGCAACATATTTCATGGGAGAGTACTGCCAAACGAGGGGTTAGTATCAAACTCTACATGTATTAATGAAGTCATGCATCATGCAAGCATTGCTTTCTTTAACATGTCCCTTTATTGCAATATATAAACATGTAATTAGGTTAATGATCTGTGCAATTTATTTCTATTTGGTTGATGTATAAATTTATTACTCTGTATTTTATCAATATTATATCATCATATCAAAATCATAATTTTCTTTATTATTGTTTCACAGAGGGAGTGAGTTATCCCCAATATTTTGAAATTTTAGACCTACATTTAAAGTGGAAATATTTATGCACTATACAAAATTTATTGTGTCATATAATTTAGCTCATCACTCAGATGTAAAATCACATATGGAGCTAGGAAATACATGTATTACCTTGATGAGGCTTAATGTTCCCTAAATTTTCATTCAGATATGTATAAAAAGAACTTTTAATTCACAAACGTCACAAACTATTTAACTGTTTTGCGTTCCCAATGTGTTTTTCCATGCCATTTCATTTTGCTGAGCTACCTTAATGACTCTTAGTTCCTATACAATGATTGTTCTCATTACAATTCTTTGATATTTCTTGATGAGATGGCTTTTGAAAAGTTCAACTGTCTCAGCATGGATTACGACACAAGTTTCCAGTGTGTATCTGTGTGTACTTTACTCATATTTCTAAGTAATTAATCAATATTTACAATTTCCATGTGTTATTATATGTGTTTCATATTTCGAGTTAGGACTGTCTTGAGAATGAGATCAACATGACCTTTGACCCTCCTACATGTATATCTCTCATAGACATGTGTTTTCCAATACATTTATTAATTAATGAAATATTTATGTACCATTTTTACATGTATTTGTACCCTTCATACTCTAGTTGGGAATAACTTTGAGATCACTGTCGATCCTGTGACCTTTGACCCACCGAGCGTGGGTGACAACATGAGGCTCTCATGTACCTACATTGGTGAATCAGGAAACCAACAACCAACCTGGGTCAATCCCGGCGGAGAACTCATCAGGAGGATGGATCAAGGTAAAGCGAATGTTGTTCAATTCATGCAGAATTTATGCAAATTTATGTAAATTTATGCAATATTAGTCAATATATATATACTTACTCTAGTACACAAAAATACATGAAATAATAATGCTCTGTACAGAAAGAAATTGTTTTACAAATTTTCTGTCAAGTAATCATTTTATTTCACTTTGATAAATATTATTGCTATGCGTCAAAATATGTGTATCGTATCCCAATATAATGTGCCAAAGAGCAAGGAGAGAGGACATGAATAATTAAAGAAAGAAATAAGGCAGCACGTAGGAAAGAGGTATTGACGTTATAATACGTCATGAAGAAACCAAAGGAAGACAGAGAAGGAAAGCACAGGAGAGAGAACATGAATAAACATGTCAGTAAAGGAGGAAAGAAAACATACAGACATGTGCACTGCATAAGGAGCCACCATTGTTGTTATTATTATTATTATTATACTCTATGTAATGTATTATTGGTGAATCAGGAAACTCACAACAAACCTGATGTTCTTGGCAAAGAACTCATTAAAAGTAATTCATCAAGGTAACCTTAGTTCATTAAATTTATGCATATTTATTTATTTACTTTTTCACATACATCTCTACACCACCAAATAGTTTGACTATAATCTATCTCTGAATATTTATCTATTGACCAAGATTTAAAAAAAATCAACTCCACCCGCCTTCAATATTCCGAAACATACCATGTTCAACAAGTTAGATACTTTCTAGAAAGATATTTTCAACCAAATAACGTGCTTTCATATACAAAGACTATTTTTCACTTGAACGGGGCCAAAAAGTTTCCACTATAGACAGTTGGACTTGAGATAGGATCTACATCAAATTATTGCTTTCCTTCTGGAGGGATTCAATATAATATAATAATCATGATATATAGCGCATAATACTAAAAAAGTCTATTTGCGATCTACATAGTACGGTAGGATTTTAAGAGATAATTTCAATTTTAAATATGGAAATGTTTATTGAGACATAGTGCACTACAAATAAGTGGGAAAATGCACAGTATACAAAAGAATAAGCAAATAATTAACACATTATCAAATTACATTTAATTATAACAAAATTAATAATTATAGAGAAATACATGACAACAATGAAGTAATAGGTTACTGAACAGAGCAAAATATAATTATGCAAAGCAAGACATTACTTATTGGATATACATGTATATGCTGTAGAAGGTGGCCTTTGCATGAAGGTAGTGATTGTGATGTGTGTTTGATTGTATGTTCTTTCTCACCAGGTGGTAGTAGACATCTGAGTGTTGAGGAGGAATCCTCCCTGACGACCACGCTGGTTATCAATAACATCGTCGAGACAGACTCCGGTATCTACACCTGTACTGTGGGAGAGTATGATAATGAGTTTGGAATCACAATCAGGGGTGAGTATTTGAGAGAGTGGGTCGTCAGTTGCCATGTGCAGAAGGCCATAATTTCCTGACACCAGACTTGGTGGAAATACCATTAATGTTTGTAGAAGTCTGCACACAACAAACCCGTAGGCCTATCAAGAAATACCCTCTACTTTCTCGGAGCGTTTTTGGGTGAGGGGAAAGTGAGATAATTACTTTACCTTATGGAGGAATGGATGGGAAATGCAAAGCACTACTTAAGGCCTGTTGGTCATAAAACTGAAGTCTAATCCTGGTGATTGACAACACTTGTTATTGGCTAAACACCTGAAAGTGTCTTATTCCCCCATGAGAGCCCACTCCTATGCATCTTTAATAGGCAGTTTAGGTCTTGGGTCAGTCCAGACCCATCACCAAAATAAATAGCCTTTAACCAGCAATAATCACTTTGTTCTGCACTCAGTCCAGACGTCTTGATTTGGAGCAGCTGTGGGCCCTATTTCACAAAACATGTTATCAAAAACAAAGCTAAATTTGCTTTCAGCCAATTAAATGCCACGACTTCAGTAGCTTATAACAGTTATTGTAACATTTTATTGATAACAATTTTAATGAAACAGGGCCCTGAATGGTTTGTAGCTTCTCCATAACATGAATAGTATCCACACTACATGATGGAGGGTGACATTTGTCCTTGTGGATGTGATGTGTGTTTTGTGATAGGATGCACAGGAAAAATGAAACAGTGTGGAAATAAGTCTACTATTCGTGTTATGGAGATCTTTTAGTTCTATTTTATATAATGAGTAACACTTTGTTTCTAAAGCTTTATACCTGTATGAAAGAGTGATTTTGATTGTAAAGATTATGTACTTTAACTTCTAATTATTATTTTTTTAAATCGATGATCATTTTTTATGACCATTTTTACATTGTAGACATTGTGAAATTAGTCCCTGGACTATTAATTTGTATTTCTAATGAGCCACATTGCATTGAATTGAATAGAATAAGTCATAAACGTTGTCTGTAAACCATGTATAGTAGACATGATTTGCCCTGGTAGCTTCAAATATGTACTGCAGCATGCGATAAAACATGTTTAGCCTCACAAATGGAGGCATAATACCTTTGGGTATCCATGGAATACACAATTGTACTATCTGGGCCCTATTTCATAAAACAAATGCTAAACTTCTAGGATAAATTTGATCTCAGCCAATCAAATACCACGATTTCAGTAGCTTATAACGGTTATTGTAACTTGATATTGATGACAAGTTTTATGTAACAGAGCCCTGTTTTTCTTTGTTTACACAGAGGCCGAGTGTGTCCCACAGTGTCAGAACAATGGTCTCTGCAGCATGGGTATGTGCATGTGCCCTGAGGGATATGGAGGAATTGCTTGTGAATTCCAGAGTAAGTACATCTCTCATCTCTCACAGAATATATGGTTGTCACCCAATTGACCTGATGACAACTGAATTCCCTAATCCCCATCGTCTTAATACGGGGATTACCCGGTTCGCGCAGGCAATGGGTTAATAGTTATTGCTAAGGAAGTTTGAGTCCTGGTTCATTCCAGACCCATCACCATCACCATGCCTCAATATGTTGATAAGTGGAAATGATTACTAGCTTAATAAGCTGAAATCGATAATAAGCTTGATAACATCATTAACAACTTAATGAATGAAGTATTATAGTCAACATTTTTAAGGATTGCTGTTTCTGAACTTGGATTTTGCTGAAATCTGGTGTGTTTGGTTTATTGAGCACGTCTTCTATTCAGGATCGAAAATAGATACCGTGAAATTTTGTGAAATTTATAGGCCTTTTATAAGAAAGCTATAAATTCATTTACTGCCAGATGATCAAGTTATAATATATCATGTCCTCATCCATACTGAACTCCATTTTCTTTGTGTTCCGTTTCCTAAATGTAGCTTAGCTCTGGCTTAATCAAGTTATCTATCTTTTAAAAATATGCTACAGAATTTTGTAATTGAAAACTAGAATCCATAGATGTGCATTGGGAATGTGTGTAGTTGCTTGACATGAATAAATTATGATGTTTATCCTTTGCAGTAACTGAGTGTGATTTTCCCTGTGCTAATGGAGGAACCTGTAGCAATGCTCGATGTATCTGTCCAGCAGGATTTGAAGGTTCATTCTGCCAAAACCGAAGTAAGTCTATCACATTTAACAGTACAGCCATGGCGCGGCAAAACCGTGGCAGTTTTTTATGATGACGCAAAGTGTAATACGTTTCCCATTTCTGTATCCTATAACACTGAGCTCAGTGAATATGCGCAGGACCTTAGTGCGCGCAGTTCCAATTCATTTACACATAAAAACCTGTTGAGGCTTTTTTTGCCATGGTTTACTGCGTCATATCTTAACGAACCTTAAAGATACTATGTCCCTTTTGCAGCCAACATCAAATTCTGTAGAACTTTGCAGGAATTATGAATATGTCATGTATGTCCTATCTGTGAAATTTAAACGTTAGCAGTGTCCTAATATTCAAATTATGCAAGGAAACCTGTTTACTTGCTAGACTTCACTGTCAGACACTATTGAGTGACTGACTGGCTTTTTCATCTTTGGTAATAACATACATAAAATGAGCTGTAAAGGGTACATGAGCATTTGTCTACATCAATAACCCACTTCTTGTAATGGCCAAAATTAAACTGATTGAATCTTTGCGCAGCATAAAACGTATGACCATTCGGTACAATGGTCTGAAAAATCAGACTATTACTTACTGGCTCTATAGCTTCTAAGTCGATTCGACAACTAATAGTCGTTATTTTCCCACTTAAAGACATTTTCAAGCCACTTTTTTTTTAGGGAAGTTCTAAATTAGTATTGTCTTTCAAATGCCGTTGGAATTTAACCTTTTCATTTTTTTGCCTGCAAATGGTACATAGTATCTTTAAGGTGCAGACTTCTTGAGATGAATCTTATGTACTACAGTGCATGATTTCTTTGGGTCTAGAATTTAAAGTACTGTAATGCAGTATGTACATGTGAGTACCTGCTCATCAAAGTTCTTAATGTACTGTACTATTACAATTGTTTACTATATGGTAATTTTCAAGAAAACTTTCCATACATTGTTTTTGTCCTTGTCTTATAATTGAAGGATTTGTAGATGAAGGTTTCCGGATCGACATCACCCCTCATGTACCCAGGTTACCCCCTGTAGGTACAGATCTGCAGCTAATCTGTGAAGTAGACAACCCTCAAGGTTTCCAGAGACCTGTGTGGGTCAAACCCAATGGAGAACGTGTTGTACAAGGTGAGAGTTACCACAAAGATAGGGTAACATTCTTCCCAACTTGTTCAGAAAGTACATGTACAGTGTAGCGTGTATAAAGTAGCCGTTACATGTATTTGGTAAAACTAGAAATGGCAATCCTGATGTGGGAAAGCTGTTCTTTTGGGAAAGGAGCTGCTTGTTCTTAGGAGCTGACAACTTAATTTTTTTCTTCTTTTTTGTCAGGACGTCTTGATTAAATCAGATGGATAAACTTGACTTTCAATTTATATGTAAGAGCTGGATACTCATGAATGTCAGAAAAGTAATTTTTGTGAAAGAGTTCAGAGGTCTAATCATGTTGTGTACTAAATCAGTGTGCTATGGAGTGACACAAGCCTTAGTATTTCTAGTGATTTAAGGACTGCTATACTTGATACACTGTCATGAAAGTGCAACGTTTGTGGAACCAAAGATGTTAAGGCCAACATGTGCCCTTGCAGTAGTAGTAAACGTGTCGTACTATTAAAGGTATAGACCAGTTTTGGAAATACCCCCTCTCAAAAAATGAAATGGAAGCTTTTATTAGCAATCATGTGAAAGAATATGTTTTTACTAATACGTGATGATACAAATTTTGTCGGGAAACCGCCTATTAATTGATATATTTGGTAAATTATCATATCTATCCGGACTGGATAGATATAGGATAGTCCCATATAGATCTTTCTGTGTACAGTGCTTGTAACTTTACCAAGACTGGGCCAAATTTCTTATCATTTTGATGATTCCAGAACCTTGCAGTACACACCAATACTTACATGCTAGATGATCAACCTTTTCTGATCGATTCCACAACGTTTCTTTCACAATGCAATCGCATGACCAGAACTGGTCTATACCTTTAACTGCTCTTTTGTTCTTGTATTGGTTTAGGCTTATTTATGGTACCAGGAAGGTAATAAGTCTTTCATGCCACCATTCTTCTTTTTTCTCAGGTGATGCATCCCACATCAATGCTCAGGCAATATCACCCACGGCAACGCAGCTCAACATCCACATGGTGGAGAGAGGAGACTCTGGCATCTATACCTGTGTCATCGGTTCCTACACCAACACACTCACTGTTATCTTCTACAGTAAGTTTGAGGAAGGAACATAAATCAAACACTACTGCATCCACACTGGCACACACTTACATCCACACGCACACCACCACATGCTTCCACCCACTCCTACACTCACACCCACATGTTTTACCAATCTCCGTCCAAAAATTGTATATGATTGTTGCTAGGTAGGACAAACATTATGACTTGTCCTACCTAACAACATGTAATGTCTGCAGTTCGCATTTTGACTATTGAAATACAATTATTCGTAACAGATGAATAAAATATTTTGTAACGAGGCAATTAACAAAGATTTGTGCATTAAATTTGATTACATTGGGAAAATGACCCATTTATTGCATTGTTGAAGGGATGAAATATTTACCTTCGGGAAAGAAAACTTGCAATACCTGTTATCATTTCTGTTTTCAAGAAAGAAAATGTAGCGGTAGCTTTTCTCAATCCAAGCACTTGGTACACTTATTCATATTGCTTTGTGTGATTTGGAGCTCTTAACACAGAAGGGGTAGAAAATGGAGTACTGTTGTGACTTCATGTGAGTTATTTGAACTATAATTTTAAACTTGAAATCTCTGTATTTCATAAGATATCCCCCCAAAAAATCCCCAGCAAAGGAAGAAGTTATAAAGATGTATGTTTTTTAAAGTTATCTCTCTTACAGAATACTACTCTTTGAAATTAATGTAAGAATATAAAGGAAAGAATGTATACTTGTTTCCGCCACTTTTAATATTCACACCTTGCTTATAGGTGTATCATTCATGCGAAGTCAGTTCCCAATCTCACCAAAAGGGGATGTACTTTACCTCTTTGTTTTTCATTTGTGCTTCATTCAGAAATGCCTTGTATACCAGGATGTCAAAATGGAGGAACGTGTTCAGACAGCATCTGCATGTGTGCCCCAGGATATACAGGCTACCAGTGTGAACACAGAGGTATGCAATCATGCAGTAGTGCAAGTAACATTACAATGTGTTCAGACAGACACTAACGTCCTTTAACTTGTTTGTGATAATGCCATATAATAGAAGGAGGACACAGCAAGTCTTGTGTTGGGAAAACCCATATCAAAATACAGACAAGTTATCCAAGACAAGTTTTATTGAAATTACTGTACTATTTTAGCAAATGAAAGGGGTTAGGAGAGGTAACTATAAACAGTACCTGTATACGAAATGACACTTCCATTGATATTGAGATGAAGTTCTACAGGTTCATGTATTTACCATTTTCTTAATGCTACAATTGCAGCTGCATGATCCATTACTTGTTGAAAACTATTCCAAGATAATGGATAATCGCTATGACATTAATACTAATGATTTAATAAATCCTACATATTCTACTAAATCAAAAATGTATATCCTTTAATGTCTGTATGTTGATGAATGAAATCTGAAGAAACTTGTATGTAACTATTTTCTAGTACTACTTCAGCTGCTCTTACTGCTACTACTTCGTCTACTACTACTACTACAACTACTACTTCTTCTGAGTAAACTACTACTATTGATGACATTACGATTATGTTTTCTGGGATAAGTTGTATTTAATTTACAACTCTTACTCCAATTTTACCATCTTTCAACCCTAGCTCGTATAAAATCCGACGTCATTAACACACTGAACGTTTTTGAAAGTCTGTATTGTTGTGCATGACCAACAAAAATGTGACATCGATATGAATATAAATTTATTTGGAACTACTTATAAGTATAGTTTTGGATCTTTTATTGTGTGCATTATAATTCAATGTGAATATGAATCTGAATTTAACTGAACAAAATTAATTCTCATAATTGCCTCATGTAATTCATATGTCGTTGGTTCCCAGTGAGAAGGGCCTTATGTCAACAAAAAACGTTAGACTTACGACAATTTTTATTCTGAACCGACGATATTTCAAGTTTATTTTTGCATTAATGACATTGCTGTTACATAACATACATGAATTCACTTCCATTATTTTGGTTAATGCAAGCAATGCATAACTTCAAGCTTTCATTAACTGTACTAGTGTAAGGGATCAGGCTTTGCTTTAATTTTGCTCCTTACAGAGTGCATGCCTGCTTGTATTAACGGAGGAACCTGTGTTAACGGAGACTGCGAGTGCAGTCCAGACTATGAAGGCCAGTTCTGTGAGAGTAAGTAAAGTCCCATTCAGATGTGACCCAGTAACACACCTGGAGAAACAGCCATGGCAAATTTTATGTATAGATGTTTCGCAAGAGAAAATTTTGTGTGGATAAAATTAAGCAATGTGCAGCAATGGTCCGTAACCTGCATACTTCCTTTAGATGTAGTACTGATGAACAGCAAATGGAAATATTAAATATATATAATGTGATGACAAATCTTACAATATATATTCTGGATGCCCCCTCATCACATATCGCCTGTTCAGAGCAAGAAGGGCATTAACTCTGTGTTCAAGTAAATGAGTTAACGCCCTTCATATTACCAAATAATACAAAATAATACCAAATTAGAATAATAATAATAATAATAATAGTAATATTGATAATGATAATAGTAATAATAATGACAATGTTATATTGTTTGGGTAATTACTCTGGATATATGAACAAATATTGAATATAATGTAAATTCAGAGAAAATATCTATATACAACGTGAATGTTAAAGTGCTTTATGTTTATTCTCTCTATATACTTGTTTTATGTTATATGTATCATGTCACATGTACATTTTATTTATTTTTCTCTTTGAATAATGCATGTAAACGCAAGGAACAGGTGATATGAAGATTAAATTCTTTTGCTCTTGTCAATGAGGAATGTTAATGCTCTAATAACATCTTCATTCATGTCAGCTAACCTGTAAATCTATCTACCTAACCAATAGAATATAATACTTTTGGGGATTTTTCTTTGTTTAAAATAGAGAGTAGAAGATTTATAGGTGGAAATGTTATTCCTTCAAGGTACAAATTTATTTTTTACTGCAGCCCCGCAACCTTTCTAAGGTAGGTAAGTGTTAGTCTATTTGTCATCGTAACTGTATTGCCTAGAATCAAGTGAAATTTGATCATTTTAATGAAAGCTTATTTGATTCTTGCACATTTAATATGATGTATTTTCTCAGTGGTTAGTTCATATGTTCATATTGCATTTTTACCACAGTTATTGGTTTAAGTTGCAAAATGATTCACACTCCACCCTCCAGTGACTTGCTATTTGTACAGCCATATATACGGCAAGTTTGAGCGTGGTCATGAATTCATTTTGTGGTTCACTTTTCAGATTTACGGAAGCCTGTGACAATCCGATTCACACCAAGCATCCACGATCTACCTTTGGTTGGTGATGACCTGACAGTTGTTTGTGAGATTATCGGTATGACCGACCTCACCGAACCACGCTGGATGGATCCACTTGGAAACCCATTGCGCTTGTTTGGTATAGGTAAGTGAAAGAGGAAGAGTCAGGGAGAGGTAAAGAGGAAGGAGAGGCAGAGAGGGAGAGAGAAGGAAAGAGAGAGAGAGAGAGAGGAAGAGACATGGAGAGACAGGTAGAACATGAGGGAGATTCACAATCAACTATCACAAGATAGATGTATTATGGGGTAATTGGTAGAAGTTTAGATAAATGTAGTAGTAGTAGTAGAATGGTTTTATTAGAACAACTGCAAAATGGTAGCCCGAGAGCTAAATTACATTGCAAGTTTTACAAGCTCAGATTTATAAATCATTACAACAACAATTAGATATAGACAAGTACAAATAATACACAGTAAAATAGATCACAACTTATTACATATTCCATACTTGCAAACAACATATTATTGAATGATATACATCATGATAAATGCACATGAATTAAAATATGAAAACTGCATGTGAATAATGATGATAAAAAACAAAAGCTCAATGGAACTCCTCAAACTTTGTCTCGATTCATTATTTACACCAAAAATAATACACATAAAATCTGTTATCGTTATTATCTGTGAAGCTCCAAACCAGCGGGTCGGAGTGCAGTACTCATCCCGCACAGCGACCACCCTGGTACTGAACAACCTTCAGGCCAGAGATGCAGGCATCTACACATGCACTCTAGGAACTCTCACCAGCTACTTCACTATCACCGTTGCTGCACAAGGTCAGTCCAATCAGCTTGATCCAAAATGATTTTAATATATACATAATAATTTGTATACGATCACAGGAGACAGACTTTAAAATTAAAGCCTGGTCTTCCTGTCTTGTCTCCAAATGCTTTCATTAATGTACATGTTTAGATATTTTTTCTTGTTTTTCTTGTCTTCTCAGCTTATGTTATTCTCATGTTTCATATTGATAATATTTTGAAAGTTTTGTATGTCTGTTTGCCGTGTATATTTTTAATGAAAGTATTGAATAAAGTGAACTTAACTGACCTGAATGAAGCCTGTTGTTTCAAACACTATTATATAACGGGGTCTAGAATGTTGGCAGTCTCATTGGTCAAATGACACCACTTGACCGTGCATCATTCTCTCCTACAACGCCTACTATACAAGAGTTCCCATAAACAAATTGATAGCCCACAGCTTAAAGCCCCACTACACTACTTGTAGCTACTTGCTCCCTCTATCTAGCAATTAGTGATTGTAAAATGATATTATTTTTAAATCTCTCATAATTTGTAGGTAAAGTCTACTAAAATGTTTAAAGAATAGTTGTAGTACAATTACAAGTATTTGTAATAGACTTCTCACATACCAAGAACCTTCCGAAGCATTGAGTCTGGTAAAGTTCAGAGGCTGCAGTAGTTCTTAAGAGGTTAACCAGCAACCTGAGATAGGTTTTTGTAGTACCCAATACCGTTCATATAGAGGTACAATCCTGTTTGTATAAAATATTCAAACTCTTCTGTGCATGTACATGCTGCATTAAAGATTCTTTTTCTTTTAATTGTCTGTTTAGGTATTAACATTACAATGCATACACCTACTTGAAGACATTTTGGCATAGATACAGCTGTATAGAATTGCATTTACATTATTGTCCCTTACCACTCCTGCCTCTGTGTTTTACAGCGGACTGTTCTGTGATCTGTCACAATGGAGGAACCTGTGTGTCTAACCGGTGTATTTGTCCAGAATACTTCAGGGGTTTGCAGTGTGAACAGAGAGGTGAGTGAGCAAACCTCTGCAACATATTTATTTTCTAGCAATGTGCATGTTTATTTTCTACATGACTGTTTGGCAAGCATAATCGTCGAATAAGTGAATTTAATTTATTTTATAGAATCTGTTGACAAAATGAACATGTATATTCACGGTAGAAGTAACATATAAACCAGGTATCATATTGTGTATAAACTTCTAGTTTTTTCACTCATTGATTAATAAATGTGTGAATATTCTTATAAAAATATCTACATTCTTGCATTTAAATGGTAACGTGTATGTTACCCATTATGTTGAATTCACGGCGTGACAAAATTTGCATTATGATTCTCATTAATTAAAGATGATATGTAATACATGTTTACAGCATCCCTTTGCTACGTTACATGATATGTTACATGTTTACAACATACTTTACTGTCAACCAATAAATTGTCTTGCTCAGCTCTTAATAACTAATGCCTCTTGTATGTTCATTTTTCATTTTCCTTTTATTTATACACCTTTTGTGTTCAATTCCCAAATTATGTAGCTTTTGGAAATGTCATGCTCCATTTTTTCAACGTGTTCTCTTTTCTTGTGTTGTTTAAATCAGCATATCCTCGTCATTAGGCTAAGCAGTCAATGCAAAAGGAACAACCTACTTCAAGGAGGCTGCTGTACTCTTCATTAGAATGATGCAACCTCCTGTAGGCTCTCACATAGTTTAAGTTCACTGGCATGGTTTTTACTTGTATTGGACTAAGCATATTTTACTGTAAATTGATTTGAGTAAAGATTGAGTAAAGTGCTTTGTCCACACACCATGTTTGCACTTCATGGCACTCCTTGCAGCTATTCGCCACACTTACCATCTCAGTATAGCTTCTTGAGTGGGCTGCTAAAGGGATTACTCCATCAAGCATCGAGCAAACAAATTTGAACTGATCTCTCTTCCTTCCACAGTTGGCCCCGACTATGTCATCACAGTAAGCCCTCCAGTTGACCAAGCACCTATCATTGGCAATGATATCAGCTATGTGTGTCAGATAGCTTCTTCCAGCAACTATCCACGCCCTGCCTGGACCTCACCAGGGGGTGTTGCCGTGTTGCCCATTGGGCAAGGTAAAGATTCTTCCTCTCTTTTCAATTTAATTCAATTCAAATTTATTTCACCAAAGCAATTACAAAAATATGAAATACATTCATAGAACTATACATTGCTACATACAAAAATAGAATACATGTATTTGTACAACAATATAACAGTTGCTTGGCAGGCAGCAGCCAGAAAGGAAGTGACCCTTATGAGTGGCAGACCTAAAGATATGTAATTGAAAGATAACTATAAGTACCAGATTACAGGAACATGAACAAATACAACAATACAGGGTGGATACAACACAGTGCCTGACATATAATATTACAGATAAATAAACAATAGGTTAAAAAAAGATTAATATTTTGCAAGAATAAATATTTTAAACTTACTTTTTAAAACATTAAGCGATTGAGATTCTTTAATTGATGAGGAAAGCAAATTCCCAAATGATAGGTCCTTGGTACTTTATAGATTTTTGAAAAAAATGAGTATGGTGAACATCATGAAAACACATGTGTGATTGTCAATCTGTTTAATTGATATTATCAAAGGTATGATATCCAAGGTATGAGCATCCGGATACAAATATATATAATGTAAAGTTAATGTGAAATCCAACCCTAATAGCAAACTTCTCTAAAAGAAACCAGTTAAATCAAGCTTTTTCACATCATACCAGGTTCCCGTTCCCTTTACCTGGATTGAAAGTGGAAAGTGGAAATTACTATCTTGCCAAAGGGCTTTTGCGCCATAGTAAGGATTCTAACTATATTTCCTGTCATAAATTGATACATGTAGAGGTGTCATGGTGTAGTGGATACATCGTCAAACTGTGGATCACATGGTTCACGGTTCGAGTCCCACCGCGGCACTAATGACCTTCGGCAAGTCATTTATCTTGATTACCGGTAGGAAGAAATTCCTTGAATGCTGTGAGCACCGAAAATTAAAGCCTAGCAGAGGCGGGGTAACATTGGAGCGCCTTGAGCACCTTGCGTGGTGGATGGGTGTGCTTAAAAAATATCAAATATTATCATTATTATTATTGTGCTGATACATCATCTCAATTATAACACCTCCACTTATCTCGTCTCATATCTTTGAATGTTCTCAGGTGGTTCTGAACATCTGAATGTCCAGTATCTATCTGATCGTGAGTCGCGTCTTCTCATCCAGGATCTCACTCCCAATGATAACGGGATCTATACTTGCTACATTGGAACTCTCACCAACTCCGTGGTCATCTCTGTTGAAAGTAAGTCCTTGTTTCATGAAACTTCTTATCAATAAAAGGTTATAGTTAATGTTATAAGTGACTAAAATGGCTGCATTTCATTGTCTGTAAGCATAATCTGATATAGCATTTTGTGATGGCCTTTATTTCTATGCATTTCAAGGAGTAGTGAGGAATGTTTTAGATTTGGTGTACAAGGTGTGCTGCTAAAAAGTAGTCACGAATTGTGCATTGATTCTTTGGTATCTGAGCAGAATGACATATAGCATATATAGCACAGTAGAGTATATTCATATAGTAGCTGCACTATATAAATGGACCTATTATTGATAGTGAAGATGTGCCTACAGGGCAACATGTTTAACTTTTGGTGATTTTGGTACATCCAAGAGTGTAATATGATTTTCCTTATATGAATTACATTTTTGTTGGTATCATTTAGTTCCTTTGACATAATGTGAGGTTGCTTGCAACAAATGACATTATTCAACAATTTGCTTTTTGCATTCTATGGGCTTCTCTAAATGCTTCTGCATGTAAAGCAATTTCCATAACTTCATTTTCGTTGAAGCGAATACTACTGTCTACACATCACTCGGATGACAATGGTTTTCCTATTTACTTCCCTAAAAAAAAGGAATATTTACTACAGATTTATAGAATGATACTTAAACATCATTTATATAAGAATAATATATATATATATATATATATATATAATATTTAAGAATATTATATGTGCAATAATATGTTTGTAGCACATTGTTATTCATATATTTGTGTATCAGACTCTACAGCTGCTTGGCTTTGTATACATTATTTCTACGATTGTTAACTATCTGTTTGTATTTGTATTTGTATTTGAAATCGAACCTTTCCTTCCTTGTATCAGTACCTGATTGTCCTGGACCCTGTCAGAATGGAGGGACTTGTGCAGGAGGAACCTGTCTATGTCCTAATGGATTCACAGGAGTACTTTGTGATAGACCAGGTAAGTTAACATGGGAAAACTAGAGACTATATTTATTTGTTTTTAATTGATGTAAAGAACTAGAACAATGCAATGGGCAAAATTAATCTTCTTGTTATTTTCTTGATTCTGACTTATTCAAGGACAACTCTCCCGTTTGTCATGAACAAGAACATCATAAATTTCTTTTTTTCTCTCCAGCACCTTCTCCCTTGTGGAGCTATGAAAATATATTATGGGTAACATACTATTAAAGTCTTCTAAACAAATGCCCCTCCTGAGTTGTATATCACTTTTTCACAGTGACACCACTGATTCAGCCAATTTGAAGTACCCACACGTAAAGTGATAACAAAGTCATAACTATCTCTTTTTCGGGGTCTGGTTTCGTTCAAACTTTCACCAATCTGCTTCCCTGAATTTCTGCTTTCTTTTACAGTTGTCTACTACTAAGGTTGTATTTCCCTTCAATTATTAATTGCTATTTGCCTTGCAGCTTACACCATTCAGATACGACCACTGGGCCAGGCCAGCCCCGTGATTGGAGGCAGTATCAGGATGTCATGTGAGATAGAGGGCGCTAGACCAACTTACCTTCAACCTAGATGGACTGGGCCAAATAACCAGCCGATCACCACAGGTTAACATAATTAATGACAATTTTCGTATGAAATGGCCAAATGAGACTGTTTGAATGTTGTTATTAGCATAGACACAGCTTACAAAATTACAGCTATTTTGAAACATACGTTGTAACTGCTCTACTGTGTGAGTGTAGGCTATACTTGGACATGATATTGGTTGTTTTTCTTTCCGGTTAAGTACATGCACTTCTACAGTTTGTTTTTGTTTTTGTTTTCTTGTCTGTTGAAGAAATTTGCTAAAACCTTAATCACATTGCAAAACTGACTTCAAACTGACCGATTATTGGTCATTTGAGGTAATGTAATTTTTTTTGTTCAGTCTGTTGTTAGTTTGGTGACAATCTCATTGGTAGGACTTGGGTTTCAAGTAGTCACTACCGGTACCACCTATTTGACACCTTTATACATGTCCACACATGTATTTTAAAGTACACTTGAAAAAATTGGGAATGGAGAGATGTTAAAAGACTTTGCAAGATATCGCACAGTCTCGCAACAATCAGCGTTGGAGTACATGTAGAAGTAATAAACTAGTTATTGGTATGCAGGACTCATCCTCAATCTGTAGGTCCTAACTTGAGAGTGTTCACCATTGGTACCTTAACCCTGGAAAACCAGCTAGTGATCCCTTCTCGGACGAGGCCACTTTCACCTCTATGGTGGACTTTTAGTCACTACTTCATTATCAGTATTATTATTATCAACATTATTGTTATTATCATTATTATTGTTATTGTTATTATAGTTATTATTATCATTGTTATTCTTATTATCGTTAGTATTATTATTATCATTATTATCGTTATTATTATTGTTATTATCGTTATTGTTATAGTTATTATTTATTATTGTTGTCATTATCATCGGTTTTGTTATTATTGTAACTATTATTGTTTTTTAAATAATTATTTGTATTTTTATTATTATTATTATTACTTTCTTCATCATAATTATGTATTCTACTTCATTTTGTAGACCCCAACTCCCGGGTGTTTAGCATTGCCACCTCTTCCCTGGCTAACCAGCTAGTGATCTCTAGCCTCCAGTCCGCAGACCAGGGCACCTTTACCTGTACAGTCGGACCCGTCATCGCTACCTTCTCGATTGTTGTTGAAGGCAAGTTTTTACCTTTAGTGCTTTTAAAAAGTGGCTTCTTTGGCAAAAATAAGAGTATTAAAAGCTGCAGTTATGTCTAGCTAAGGTGATATATGTAAATTGTCATCTTGTAAGTGTTCATTAATTAAATATATAGCTTTTAGCTTCTCATAATTGTGATCATTTTAGCATATGTTGCTGATAATTCATTATTCATTAAGCCTGAATGGTAACTATACTCCTGATTATGGCTGATGCAACTTTTATCCCAGTAGAGGTAAACCTGAGAAACCCCCTGTAGCCAAATGACAATGATCATTCTGTATTTCGTGTGATGCCTAAATTTCAATTTATAGTGCTTGTAGACCGCTACCTGTGATTGCAGTATATTTGAATGAAATGTTACCTCTAATCAACAATGGTTCTGTTTATCTAGTACATAAGCCCATTGTCCAACACTCTTTCAGAATACCGCATGTGTATCTAACCATATACAGTGATATAGGATATGAAATGGAATGTCTCCTTGTGTTAACTCTTACAGGAACTAGGTGGTTCCTACAGATAGGCCTAGGCCTAAGCTATATAGGAATGAGGGAATTCTTTAGTAGGTGTGTTAACTATAATCATCTTTATCTGGTACAGAAGTTTGTTGTCCAATACCGGGTGGTTACTGTAGATAGGCCTAGGCTATAGGATTGAGGGAATTCAGTAGTTGGTGTGTTAACTATGATTATCTTTATCTGGTACAGAAGCCCGTTGTCCAATACCGTGTCAGAATGGAGGCTCTTGTGTCCGGGGATCCTGCGTGTGTCCAAGTGGGTACAGTGGTATAGCATGCGGAACCAGAGGTAAGATGAATGCATCTATGGTATATTATATCGTGACATTAAATCATGACTATCAATCACTGGAGGATTCTGAATGTCATACATTCCCTTGAGGAATATTCCTCTATAATTCTATAATTCTATAATTCTATAATTACTGTTAGTTATGCTTCTCTCACAGTTAATTCTACATGTCTGCACCTGTACATGTACCACAGCTACAAGTGTTAAATTTTACTCTTGAACAGTGTTTACTTTACTGTCATATCAGAAACATTTTGTGACATGAAACCCTCCTGTGTATATATATATATATAAATATAGTTTTGGTATGAATTTCCCCTCCTCAGTTTTGGGCATTATACAATAAAACTGTGTCCTGTGGATGTATTTTCAGACTCTCCAGATGAAGCATTGTGTACTTTCTTGATTCCCCATCTTCTTTCTTGACTTTAATCCTCACTTATACCTCCTTAACATAGATCCTACAGATGTTAGAATCAAGATCACGCCGAACCGTCAGGGTGTGTCTCACATCGGACAGGATCTGGAGATCCTGTGTGAGATTCTCGGTACCAGCATCTATCAGAACCCAATGTGGAAGGGACCCTCTGGACAACTAGTTCCTGGAGCCACGGCAGAACGGAACAACCTGAGAGTCCAGGAAGTCTATGTGACGCCATCAGCCACCAGACTTTACATCAATAGTCTTAGCCATGCTGATAAGGGACAGTATATCTGTATGGTGGGACCAGTCATGGCTAGGTTTACACTGATGGTGACAGGTAAATCTTATCATGCGTATTGAAAAAGCGCTTGAACATGGTTATTCTGAAAGATTTTGTATATGGGGGAGAAATTGATTTGCGCTTACCCATCTGAAGGGCACACAAATTCACACCTTCCGATGTAAATAGCAAAACAAACTCTTATTTGAATATTTGAAGTACATTTCTAGACGTAAATTTACATTAAAGAATAATGAATGAAAGAAACCCCCCCCCAAAAAAAAAATAAATAAATTGCAATAAAAAAAAACTTACCATGCTGAAATAGATGCGAGTTATCATTTGATTTCTCACATTGTCCAAGTCTACATGTGTAAGACGTAAGCACCAATTTCCTAGAATTTGTTTCTTTATCACAGCTCCACAGTGCAACCCACCCTGTCTGAATGGAGGAACCTGTAGCAATGGACAGTGTATATGTCACCCTGGCTACACTGGTGCAATATGCCAAAATCAAGGTAATACATTAGCATCCCCATTTGTATCTCAACAGACAAAAAAAGTCACACATATTTTTGTTAATGTTGTGTCTAATTGTTCCATCTTGTGAGATTAAGCTGTACAATTGATGAACCAAGTTTAAATCTGAAGAAATACAAGGTTGTTGTGGTCCATTTATAGGAGATACCATTTTATTAAGGCAATTCTTTGTACTAAATTCTCTTGTGGACAGTTCAAATTTTTTCATTTTTACAAAAGATTTATTTACAACAAGTATTACACTATCTGTAAATTTGAAGTTCAGAAACAATTTCAATGTGTGATTGCACTTTAACACAATATACTTGTGATGGATAAATCATGACAATTGAAATTTGATTTCTTAAGACTGCATGCATTCTTGTCCATAGGTTTTGAATGTTCTGCTGCCATAGGTGCATGAACAATTCAGAAAATAGGATAATCTACTTTTTGACCTATTTGACATTTACAACTACTGGGCAATACCTCTGAAGGAATGGAATTGAAGAAAACCATCCAACCGACCACTAGCTTGTGATAGCTCCTCCATTTTCCAACTAAAACAATCTTGCCCATAGCAAATCCATCCCTTGCATATTTCCTGTTTTGTGTCATTTGTTGTTCATAGAATTAGTTTAAATCATCATATTACGAATCTTCCATTGCAGGTGGCTTCTCTCTTAATATACGTCAGGTTGGTAGCACTCCACCTGTCCAGGGAGCCAACCTACGATTCTCCTGCCAGTCCTCTGGGGCAGGCAGGCTTCAGAACCCTGTATGGAGGGATCCACGGGGGCAGAGAATCACGCACCAGCAAGGTGAGTTTTATTTTCTAGAATGTTATTTGAGAAGCATTTATAGAAGAGAAATATGTAGAGAAGTTCATTGAGTACCGTTGTTTATGTATGACTGTGTAACTCTGAAAGAAGTGCATTTGTTGTAGTAACAGAGGAAGGTACTAGTTGTATAAGCCTGAAAGATGGTCCTTATATGAAGAAAGCAAAAAAATGAATAAAACTTTATTAATAAACATGAATGAATAATGTGCAGAAAATATTGCTCCTTCTAGTGTAATCTGTCGAACCAATAACCTGTATTTCTTGTTTTGATGAATATAAAATATCTTCATTTATTTGGCTGCTGTTCGTTTAGTGTAAAGCTTGTTTAAATCTGTATTTTATGTTTTTTTCTCTCCCATAGAGGGTCCAAGCCTGTCTCTGGAAAATGAATGTCCTATAGACAATCAAAAAAGCACTGTTGCTGCTTTCCTTCAATGTTTTTTGTATAGTTGCAGTTTTTTTCAGCTTTCTGATTATTTATTTTTTGCAGGAGGGTCAGGTCGAGTTTACGTTGAGATGATATCACCATCTACCACGACTCTGGTCATAAACAGCATCTCACCGGCTGATGCAGGCAGCTATGCTTGCATCCTGGGAACAGTTACCACTACGCTTAATATCCACATCGATGGTAAGTTCTGTAAAGATACAATACATGTAGAACAGAAAACCTTGACATAGGGATGCAATTACCCTTCGATATCTCTGTACATTTACCACCCTCACATGAAGTATACTTACATGTGTGATAGTTGTTAGCTGAAGTGTGCGGTAATTAAACGTATATTTGCTGAATATTATTTTGACGAAATCCTTAAAGATACCTAGAAAGAAAGTGGAAATGTTTAATGTACATGGATAAAAAAGAACTAGATGTCACAAAGTCAGTGTGAACCAAACAACAAACAGAAATTGGCAGTGCAGCAAAAAATGGTCCTCACAAAATTGTAAACTGGATATTGAGGAGGACGAGGATGATGGCTTCCTGTATACCACTGGTACATGTATCTGCCTCTGCTTGGCGCTCATGGTTCTTAATTGCTCTAAAATGTCTTACAAAATTCAATGTCTGTAGTCAGTGTGTCTGCAATGTCATCCAAATTGGTGACTGATGTGCCTGTACGTACACCAGTGAACCTTGTGCTATCTTTAAATACTCTTGACATCAATGGGTGATATCATTTGTTTCAGCTCGAGTGATTCTATGTAACCCACCCTGTCAGAATGGAGGTACTTGCCGTGATGGAACGTGTATCTGCCACAGAGGATTCTCAGGACAAGCTTGTGAAAGGATAGGTACGGTACCCTAGTCTTATCATCTGTTGGTCATATGCCAGTTTGGTCTTTTACCCATTTGGTCTTACATTTATTTGATCTGTTACATCATAACTTTCAAGAATCACAGGGGACTTTGTGGCCAAATGTGTAGTAGATTGGATTTAATTTTTCCATTGGACTATATTAAAATGGGACGAACTGATACTATTTATAATTAAAAGACTTTAAAGACAGTATTCAAAGTATCTAGAATTACACTACTGTGGGTCGAATCTATTTGAATTGCATGTCAAAAGAAATCGAGACAGTCACTGTTTATCACTAACGTGTGGTGTTCTACTACAAATTTGCTACTACACTAGACCACTATTTTGTTTTTGCATGACTGGTTGCTTAATTCTTAATTTAAGAGAAAAGGTAAAGTCTGTTTACTGTGGGGTTTACATGTACCTGTATGTCTGTTAGCAATGTCGTTAGCCTTGTAGCGACTGTGAATTAGTTCCCGAATCTCTTGAAGTTTAATTTGTTGACCATGCTAAAAAATCCTTGTCAGGGCTTGTTAAGCATCGTTTCAATTTGGTTGGGGAATATTCAGGAACAATTAACTCTCGTCTTTGTAATTTTGGTTTGTAGTGAAGCATGTCAATACTCCCAAGAGAAAAAGACCTTGAGACTTATTTACTGCTTATATGCCATACAAATAATCTCTCTTTGCCACATTATATTTATCATGGGATGAATATACCCTGTGCCAAAGGTTTCATGATTATCAAACTGTTTCCATTGCAAGATTCATCTATACCGGTGTCGGGGAGCTAATCAAAACCGGAAATGTGTAACTTTGTAAACCCATAGCCTTGGAAATGCAATCCTGTCAATTGGTACCTATTGTTTTGTGCAAAACTGCACAGGCAAAGAAAGCAACCGAAGTGTTAAGATGTTTTCTGTTTGTATGTGATGTCACAGGTCAAGAATGTATTAGACCTTGTCAGAATGGAGGAACCTGTCTGAATGGAATCTGTCAGTGTATCCCAGGATACTCTGGTATTGACTGCAGAAATGCAGGTTTGTATATTTTCTCACTTTATTGGCATATCGATCACTTATCGATTTCAATCTTTGTAAAGAAATATAATCAAATTGTCATTTAAAACATCTGAACTTTTAGAAGTTTCTCCTGGTATGTGGAGTCTGTTCCTCAACCAGTGTGCTGCTGACATCAAATCTCCCGCTGATCGCTTTGTTATACAGGCGCAGCGGAGCACCCCAATTACCGAGCGATCGACTCTCGTCCAGTAAACATCATTTGCATAAAATAAACAATTGTGTACCGATTGATGCGAAAAAAAGTAAACAAATTTCGAAGGCAAATTCTTCATTAATGTGATGAATATCAGCAATCAAAGCTACTAAATCGATTATTTAAAAAATTTGCAAGACACTCATGTGTATAACAAAAGCTATTGATGCACCGAAAATGTCAAATTTAAGGGATAATTTTGACGAACAAAAACGAAAAAATGAGATACGAAATCACCGTAAAATTCACCATTTTTTCGAGACCGCCAAGAATTGCCTCATATGAACAGAAAAGAAATTTAATAATCTCAATCCTTCTGAAATATCTCTTTATAGTTGCTGGATAGGGTAGAGTCAGAGAAAAACATACCCCAACGTCCGAATCTCATCGAACAAAAACAAGCCTTCGTGTGCGCAAATGTTATGACCAGTCCTATTCATTCAAATATGTGTTATGTCAGGGAAACCTCGCGTGTGCCTGGGTTATACATGTCTTGCCGGCCGAATGCACTGAGCCCGAAGACGCATGCGCAGAGAATAGGGACTTTTAGATTTGCACGACGAGCGTGCACCTGCTGCGTGGACATCCTTTTAAGGCAATGTTACGTCCTTTTAAGGCACTGCCGGGCAGACTGTCAGTCCCGACAGTGCCTTAAAAGGACGTCACATTGCCTTAAAAGGATGTCCACGCAGCAGTCCACGCTCGTCGTGCAAATCTAAAAGTCCCTGAAGCCCCATGAAACAGGACTTATAACTATAAAAATACTCCATCGGCCAAGCGAAAATTTCGCCCATATATGGATTCAACCTCATGAACATTCATACTAAGTCTCTACTTCCTGCATTGCTGGATAGGGAGAGTCAGAAAAAAATAGACGGCGTGTTTATCGAGGGGTGAAGCTCATATATCGAGTTTTATTCCATGGAATTTCATATTTATTTCACTGATATCAAGTTCATAATAATTGTAGTTAGTATGGAAAGTTTCATAACGATATTGGCAGTAGTAAAGGCGCAACGCGAATTTTAAGATTTTACATTCTAGCAAACACATGTTCGGATTCACGTAGATGTCCGTTGGTTATTCAAATAGAACGGGCCGCTAATGATATGCTAATTGGGGTGCTCCGCTGGGCCTGTATACATTTAGGTTAATCTACTTTGTTATCTATGTAATACTGATACTCCAAAACAAATAGCCAAATGATAGATGCCATGAATTTGTGTTTCATCTCTAAGCCATTAACTACTGAATTTTCATGTTCACCATAAGCTTAATGGAGGAACCAGTGCCCCGTATCATAAAACATGTTATCAATAACAAATGCTTAAATTCTATGACAAATTTGCTCTCAGCCAATCAATTGCCACGATTTTAGTTATTGTAACTTGTTATTGATAACAAGTTTGATGAAACAGGGCCATGTTGGTTCTTGTAAACAGTGGGTTGATAATCATATGACAGAAAATCTTTGCTTTTGTGTGTGAACTGTTTGTAGGAGTTCATTAAGTGTTGATTGATCAAACATAACTGAAATGATCCTTTGATTTGTGGTTTACTCTTCATTTATGTAGGAAGTGAAACATACAAGTTCCTATTTGTATCAAATACAGTTAACAGCTTAATAACTCATACCCCTTCTAAAATGGATGTCCTCTTGTTTTTCGTAACTTAAAATGAAAGGTGGACTGAATCAATTAGGGCCTTTGTAGAATATTTTCTGATGTAAGCTTTAATATGTCACATCTTAAGAAACATAAATCGGGACAAATACATTTCTCACATTCTTAAAAACTTACAAAACTTGGTAAGGGTATGAATAATTTAGTTGTTTACTGTATGTATTGAATTGGAAACTTAAATCAGCAGACTGCAATCTTTGTTTTCAGGAATGTAATTGATATGGAGATTTAAAAAATCCTTTCTTTCCCTATTCAGATATCAGGATTCTCCCTCCCCCAACTAATACGCTGGTCGTCGGTCAGAATACAACCTTTGTCTGTGAGATTTCAGACCAATTGGGCTACTTTAATCCAACTTGGCTGGGCCCAGGAGGTACACCTGTCAACGTCAGGTCTGGTAAGTTCGTTAAAACTTAAGCTGCAATTAGATATGTTGTAATACTCTTAAAATAGCTACATCCTTACTTTTGTTATCATTTGTTTTTAAACTGGGCATAAATCACCTTTTCTGTCACCAACGCCTTCGAAAAATACAAATATACAGCATTATTGGACTGTAGTAATAAAAAGAAAATGGTTATTCCCCAGAACTTTAACTCATTTCCCTGGAGTGCACACAAAGCATTGATAGCGTGCTTAAACTAGCTTAAAAGATAGAATTCTCGGAACATGAAGATGTTTACACATGCACCCAATCCAATTATAAAACCTACATTTAGAATCCTTTAAAAAAAGTCAACTTTCCCCCCTTGTTTCTCTCTTTATAATCATTTAGTGAGTTTAAGACTGCATGTATATCACAAATGAAAATTATGGTGAACACAAATATGTCTAATTCCCAACATACTTTGATATCTGCAGTTTTTAATCCACTGTTTATTCTGGCTTTCTACTAGGTAATGGAAGGTACGTGGTTGAGAGGGTGTGACTATGCGTCTCTTCTACATGTAATAAGGGTTCAATAGGTAGAAAAATATGTCTAATTTACAAAGTACTTTGATATCTGCAGTTTTTAATCCGCTTTTTATTCTGGCATTCTGCTAGGTAATGGAAGGTACGTGGTTGAGAGGGTGTCTGACTATGTGTCTCGTCTACATGTGGTCAGGGTTCAGCAGGTGGATACGGGGGTCTACGTCTGCACCGTGGGTATGCTCCGAGCCTCCTTCACTCTCACTATAGAGGGTAAGCTTTATTTATTTTTATTTTTTCCCCTTTTATTTCATTTCCAGGAACATAAAGGAGTATATCAATACCAAAGAATACAAGAAAACGAAGTACAACTATAAATACAATAAAAGATTAAAGAAAAAAACACATCAACTATAAATGCCTGGGGACTACCAAAATAACCTGAGTTTCTGTAGAAGGCTCTCCTCATTAGTTGATGGTATAATATATAAATATACACAAGTATACATAAATATACGTAATTGCATAAGATATACATAATTCAATACCAAGAAGATACAAAAGACAAGTTATGAAATCATCAATATAAATATATTGTTCAGGTCATAAGAGTGAACCAATTTAAAAGATGAAAGGAGAAAAAAAATCTCTCATATTTGGCAAAGAAAAGCCTGAAATAAAATAACATTATTTTAAATTAAACTTAATTTGCTTTGTAGTTATTTTTTGGAAAAAATACAACAAGACCAAATCATGGTTGAGATATAATCAATCTGTACAGGGCATTGATTACTTGTGATTGAATGAATCTTTAGTCTACACTTTTTCTTTTTGTCAAAGTCAATTTGTTTTCAAAAGGGGTGTATCCATGAATTTTTTGCATCTGATTCTGTAGAGGAGAGTAAACTGGTTAAAAAAATCATAGAACTGTAAGTATTCTGCATACTCGTAAAATGTCACTGTTTGTAAATGTTTAAGGTAAGCAATTATAAAATTGCCTGAGATGGATGAAATTGTAAACATGTACTATGTAATCCATGACTAGAACATGCAGTAAATGTTGGTTAGGAAATTATTTTTCTTGAAAAACAATCAAAGCAAAATGATTAAAATGTACTAGGAGTTTCCCTATTTAGCTTCAGAACTGATAGAGATTGGATGCTGGGACAATATTGCACATCAATGTCTTGCTCTTATAATCACCAATCTATGTTTTATTTATAATGATATTTTGTCCCTTAGCTCCTGAATGTCCTCTGCCATGTTTGAATGGAGGTACATGTGTAGCAGGAGTTTGCCAATGTCATGCAGGTTACACCGGAAGACAATGCCAGAATAGTGGTAAGTAACGACCCTTGTTATACCAATCTAAGTGATACTGCTACAACATTTTGTTAATTTTACCATACATGTGACACCAAGTTCATTAGATACTCCTATACTGTAGGTGTAACCAAACCTGATACTACCCACTCCTCTCCTGTAAGAGGTTCTCCTGATGCCCAGTGCTTGGTTGCACGAGCCTTGTCCCCAGCTCTCCTAGAGGGTTCCAAATCGGGTGTATTTGTAAATCACTGGTCCTACCATACCAGCACAAATTTAATCATGGCTCTCTATTTTTATGTAACTACCATTACGGTACCTTATCTCAAACAAACATTCTTTCTTAAAGATAGGGAGTTGTAAGACACTCACCCCATACCAACACAATTGCCACATGTACCATTACCAAACTGCAGCAATATATTTACTTCTAAAATTATTCCCATTTAGCCAAATAATTCCTTCATTGTCACAAATTTCTTTCAGCTTTATACATTAAAATATTTAAGTGGAGTTTTTATTAATCTCTAATACTGTACAGAAAAATCCCCTAAAATTATTACAACTACTGTAATCAAATTTCAACAGAATCTACATGATGTTTCCAGCCATTTTGTAGCTTTAAGAAGAAAAATAAGAGGTGTATGTATATTCTTTGGTATATCAACGCTACATGTACATGTATGTAACATTGGAAGGAGAATCCTCATCTACATACCTATTTCTCCACACCCTCCAGGACCACCCTTCCAGGTGCGGATCCACCCCCCTGATACCAACCAGTACCTGGTAGGTCAAGATATAACGTTCCTGTGTGAGGTGCCCCAGGGTAGCCCCTATGGTAGGCCGCAATGGAGAGGGCCTGATGGTGTACCCATCGTAGACATCACACAGGGTAGGTATTTCTGTGGTTGCAAGTTGCAAGCTGGAAGTCTTCTTTGTCAATGAATGGTGCATGAATCTATTGTACAATATGTTTTCGTGTTGTCTCTGGCATCTGGCAAAAGGGTGATGAACACAAATTTGCTCAATTTATTTGCAGTTACATAGTTTTTTTGTAAAGACACGATGAAGAAATGATAATGGTAACCTATAGACCACTTCAGACAGGCTAGTATGTGTTGTGAAGATATTGCAAGTCTTGAAAATGTGTACTTTCTTTGAGAATTCTTTCTTTCATGCCAGCCATGATTCTGTTTCTACCCTTCTGTTGGGCACACAATGAATTGATTGATATTAAGGGTATTTAAAGAGGGTTGTGCTTGTCAAAACTTCTGCAATCCTTTATTATATTGTAGCCTATTATTGTTTGGTCTAGGGTTGAAGTTGGTGACATTTAGTTTGTGTCAGAAATTGATCATAGAGCATTACTTTCCCTTTATATCTATACAATACCTATTTTGTTTAGGTATTATCTAATCAATTGTGCAGTTATTATTTGACTTTAACGTAGATACAAACTAAGCAGAAATTTTTGAGGGAGCATTTGCCGTACAATATTGATGACCTTTAGGAATGGATGACTTCACATGAGCTTCCAGGCACCTGAGCTCCCAAGAAGTTGGACCCTATCGACCCAGCTTGTCAACAGTAGCTTTCATTATTAAGATTATACTTAATAGCTCAAAATGGAGCCCTTGTTCCACCCATGTGTACTTATCAAAGTATTGGAGGAGCATGTGTTTATAATCATGATAGCCTGTCTGAATGAATTCCTTTCTTCACAGGAGCCCCGAGGCATCTGAGTTCCCAGGAAGTTGGATCCTACCTGACCCGCCTTGTCATCAGAAGCCTTCGTCTAGATGATGCAGGCTCCTACACATGTTATGTCGGACCTCATTCTACAACTTTCACTATCACACTGGAGAGTAAGTAATGTTTTTTTTTTTTAAAGTGTATCCACTACAACATTTATACTTTGCTCTGTACTTAAAGAGGCACCCTTGGCACACTACTTGCTGTTTCGATTCCTACATGTAGATTTCAGGATTAACCCCTTCTCTAAGACTTTGTAACTCATGCTTATTATTATTATTATTCCCCTTTTATTCATCAGAATCCAGAATTTCATGGAATTAATATCAATATGTAATCTAATTGTGTAGGTACTGGAGGTCGAAGCTGCACGGCTCCTTGCCTGAATGGAGGGACCTGTATGGATGGTAACTGTATTTGTCCTCAAGAGTTTACTGGACCATCGTGCGAGAGACAAGGTAAGATGATCTGATTTAATCCTTGAAAGCACCGTGTGATGATGACAGTTGCCAGTGCTAAAGCAGGAGGAATAGATTTAAAGATACCTTGGGAGCAAATATAGAACTATTAAAAAAGAGAGTTTTCTTCATTGTAAAATTAACCACACTTTTGTGGTCATCTTGTTCTTTCTCTCCCTCTGCTTTGTCCCCTTTCCTTTTATTTTCAGTGGTGTCATCAATATTTGTCTACTTCTTCCATTGAATAACCCAGACTATTTCAATTGTACCTTTCTGTCTCCAATATCAGTCACACCATATGCAATCCGCATCATCCCGCCCACGGACACGACGCCCTCTGTTGGTCAAACGATCAATTTTCTTTGTGAGCTTAGACAAGATGGCCAATACACAAGTCCTATCTGGAGGCTACCTAGTGGTTTACCAGTCAGTCCACGGGGATTCAGTAAGTTGGTCTTTGATGTCATCCCAAGGTAGTGCATTACTTTCTGATATAAATGTACATGTACATTCACAAATGGCCAGTCTATAGTTTTGAGCAAAGTATCTGTTTTACAGGTGTGTATATTCAACAAATCCATTAAAATCATTGTCACTATATTATACTTACTTGTACACCCCGGATGAAGAACAGAGTGTACTTTTTAGAACATAGGCTGTCTCTTCTTCCTTTTGCAAAAAATGAGTGCTTTTCAGAACTATCCTGAAAGATGAGTGTAGTCCATTGAACTACTTGAACTTCAATTCTTTATAGGACTTATTATATCCATCAATAAATCAACAAAAGTCATTATAGGGACTATTTTCACATGGATCCATTTTAAAAACTGATCTCCTCACCTTTACATCCTACATAATATTTTGTTGTTATTTATAAGAATTAAATATTTTGTGGATGGTTGTGTTTGTAGTTGGTAGTCAGCGGATGTACACCCAGAGCTCCTCTCCCTACTCCACTACTCTGGTGATTGAAGACATCCAAGGGAGTGATTCAGGGACATACTCCTGCACGGCTGGCCCTCTGACCACCTCATTTACCATCAGCATTACAGGTAAACAGTAGTTGGGATAAATTGCTTGAACCCATTAAAGGGAGAGAGTCATCAGTTTACATGTGCAGAAGGCGTTAATTCGCTGACACCAGACTTGCCATTAATGGGTTTACAAATCTGCACACAGCAAGCCCGTAGTCCTATCAAGAAATACCCCTCGTCTCTCGGAGAGTTTTCGGGTGAGGGGAACGTAAGATAATGACTTCACCATGTGGAAAATGGGTGGACAGTGCAAAGCATTACATGAGACCTGTTGGTCATAAAAATTAAGGCTAATCCTGGTGATTGACAACACCTGTTATTGGGTAAACATCCGAATGGTGTTGAATTCCCCATGAGAGCCCACTACTATGCGTCTTTAAGTAACTTGCACTTATCTTTGGGATGTACATCATCGTTGTACTGCATCAGCAACAGAGCCTGCTATAACATAGGTCTGAGGAAGCTTGCAGCACTGGAAGTGAAAGCTTACCAAAAGAGGTTATTTTTGAAGAGAGAACTAATTTCCAAATTACATCACCACTCAGATGAACTTCTTTAGTAATCTAAAGATTCGAACAAGTTGTACGACATGTGCTCCTGTGACTAATGCCTCACTGCAATTTCCTACTCTAACCCTAGATTCACACTCTGTACTCTAACCCCAACCCTAACCCTCAGCCTAACCCTAAAACCCATTTGCAACCTTAACCCTAACCCTAAAATTGTTATGAAACAAAGCCTGGAGCAATAGTCACCGGAGGAAATGTCAAATCACCTTTAAATCATCCTGACGAATATATTCAATTATGTTTGATTTCTAGTTGAGCCTACATGTCCCAGACCCTGTCAGAATGGAGGAACGTGTCTGAATGGAGCCTGTGTGTGCTTCCCTGACTATACTGGAGATCAATGCCAACTTAGAAGTTCACGTAAGTATAAATGCTCATACTAAAAAAAATAGCTACCAAACTTAGGAGAGTTGAAGGTACATGTACATGTAGTTTTCACATTTTATTGATTTTCTTTCTATAATCCTACCAGAGCAACATTAATAAATGCATTTCGTCACATTATGTGATATGAATAATCTACTTACAATGAAAATATGGTAAAATATTTCATCTTATTGAATGCAATGGATATGTAGTAGCTGTAATAAACATTGAAATAATACAAATTGTGCATGTCTGTAGGAGGGAGGTTTGCGCGAATTCCTGTTACTCGTATTCAAAATCACATAATGTGTAGGTATAAAGATGGGGGAATATTTACTTTTCTGGAGCCATGAATAGTAGAAAGTAACATTTCTAAAGTTTGAGGAAAAAACAGACTATTCATTTGTTCATACAGAAACAACAGGATATTTGTTTTTATAATGCTTTTTTGTACTTGTGTGTGTAACAGCTAGATACTGTTTACAGTGTGCTTAATGTACATGCATATCTTTCCCAAATATAAATAGAAGATCTGAGATGGATTTCAAAACAGATAATACAAAAAATAATTCATTTCCTACTATACCCAGGAGAAAATTGGGTACCTGGTAGGATGACGAAAGCATTTGTGTTGGGAATAGCCAAATGGCCTAATGATGACCATATGGTAAGAATACTCCCCAGGGAGTGGAGATGGTGCACATTGAGCGTGAATGAATCCAATGACCGGGGTAATAATATCTGTAAAGTGCTTAGAGATGGTATTGAGAGCTATATAAATCCAGATATTATTATTATTTGATTGAATTATTTATCTGATGATTTCTCGTGTCTTTTCAGCTCTACCTGGTACATACCGCATCACCATCATCCCGTCAATTCAGCAGGTTCCTCGCCTAGGTTCAAGCTTCAATCTGGTCTGTCAGGTGACGAACAATAGCCCCTTTGTGGACCCTGAGTGGCGAGGAGCTAATGGCCAGCTCATTCCATCTGCATCACTAGGTAATCATCAAATGCCTTATATAATTGGCTTATTACAAAAGTTTAGTCATCATGTGACTTTCAATATCTACTTTGTTTAAAGGGTGATTAAAACAAAATACATGGAAGTTATGTCTAGCAATAGCTCCTACCTAGATCATGAGTAGAGGGGAGGGCTAATGGCTATCTTATTCTGTCAGTTTCTGGAGGTAATCATCCACATAAAAGATCTTTAAACTTGAGCCAATTGTAGTGGCTATTAAATCCCAGATTTTAAGGACAAGATGACATCTGGCAAATAACAGTTACATTTGAGGACTCTTTTTTATAAAAAGTGAATATGAGTCAAATAAAAATTGCCTGATGTTTTCCAAAAACAACTGGTCCTATTGATAAAGGATGAGCTGAAACCGAATTACAAGCATGTTGAGTTGTGAACTCAATCTTACAAATTGCACTCTCCACTGGGCACATGGAAGATCTCCGAAGCTGTACACATGGTCATCATATGGTCACCATATGGTCAGTAATAATTTCATTTACTTCATATTATGTTTGCTAACAGGTGCAGTTGGACGATTGTACACGGTGAAGACAAGTGACACATCCTCCATCCTCTATATCAACAACCTGGTAGCCACGGATGCTGGAAGCTACTCCTGTAGTACAGGGCCACTCACTGCTACAGCTAACATCACAGTTAGTGGTGGGGGTAGTACAGGTAGGAAGTGAAACTATTACCTCTGATACATGTGCATTTTGGCTGTCTCTTTACCATACAAAATAGATTAAAGAATAAGCAAGTTCATAGATACAATCTGCGCATGGATGGGCAAATAATGGTCATATGTAGCAACATTGCAAACCCCATCAAGAAGAATACTGGATTTGTGCTCATTGTAGAGGTGTTGTGGTCTGTTGGGGTTCAAATCCAAGCCCCTGCACTATTGTCCTTTGGCAAGACGTTAATCTACATTTGCCACTCTCCACCCAGGTGTTAAATGGGTAACCGGTAGGATCCAAAAGTTTGCTCAGCACTGTGAGCATCTGTAAAGTGAAGCCTGGCAGGAATGCTCCCCAGGGAGTGGAGAATGTGCATACACTGAAATATACCCTTTCTCTTACCTTCCCGTGATAATATCTCCTCGAATTATATGAAATTCTGACGACTCTTGTCCGGCTGACTGTCGGTGATGGAGTGATTAGTTGCATACTAGTGAGTTAGAGGTACTCTACATCAACTCGAAATTCGGGAAGAAATTTAGTAGCCAACCAGCCTTAGTCAGGTTTCATGAATACAATTTTAAAGTAGATTTAGTTGACAACTAGGGACCATTTAGTTGCCAACTAGGCTTTATGAATAGGGCCTAGTTGCAAACTAAAACTTAGTAAGGTTTCATGAATACCTACTGGCACCTAGTTTACCTAGTTACAGCTTTCTACAGCATGTTAGTTGCCAACAAGGCCTACTAAGGTTTTATGAATATGGGCCCTGGACTATTTCCTATTTAGCACTGCAAAAAATATAATCTGTACTAATCTTAGATACGTTTGGCAAAACAGAACTTGGTAACGTGATATTTTTACAACTGTATTTCTATATGACTTTCCTTTTTAATCCCTCAGCTATAGAGGAACGTTGCTTCCCCCTATGCCGAAATGGAGCAACCTGCTCTCAGGGTAGATGTGTATGTTTGCCTGGTTACAGCGGACAAGCTTGTGAGCAAAGAGGTAAGGTCTTATTCATTAGAACCAAGAGGATGTATGGTCTAACTTTCATCACATGTGTTTTTGTCAATGTAATAGTAAATATCATTCCTGTCAGGTGAAATAACGTTGAAAGGCATCATTTAACAATGTTAAATCTGAGATGCATGGCCCTACGTGTTATCAGTGTCTGTGATGTGTAATATTGAAGCCCTAAAAAATTGCGCTTCAAAGTGATCATGAAGTGCCTCAAAAAAGTAAAAATCTTTGAGTGACTGGTTTTACCATACTCATTTTCCCCAATAGACTGTAGTGTTATTATAACCGTTAGGAAAACAAAAAATGAGATTTCGATTTCCAATCATAAATCTCTTGATAATCAGACAGGTGATTGGCTTGTAAAAGTCATGAGATTCCTGACTGACCTAAAGGTTTATAATTATGATTGCAGCATGAGTTAAATCCAGGATTTTGTTTCAGAATCTAGAGGCAATGTTACCCAGTCACTTTAATGTAATTCAGCTGATCCACAGTCATAACTGATGTAAACATTCCTTACTCGTATTTGATTTTATATTCTACATACTCTGAGCTATAATATATGTATCAAGGTACATGTACATGCAAATTAATTGAATAAATTGTGATGGCCTTGATTGGCAGGCATGTAGTTTTCATACACAGACATTATAAGCCTTGCGCAATCATATCAGCACGCTTTCAATGCGACACTTATATGCGCATTATTTTGGGATTGATTATGTGACGCCACAATGCTTATCCATAAGTATTTTGCCTTAAGTCAGCTTTCTTAAGTAAAATAATTAGATGTGATCTCAACGGGAGCTGACACGTTACCTAGTCAAGCAAAATGCTACATAAAATACTTACTTAATCCATGTACTGAATTGAATAAGTTTCTTGAACATGTAATTTCTATTCCCATGTAGAAGCTATCCATGTCCTGCCGGACATCCCGACCCCTGACAGCGAGCCCAGGATTGGAGATCCACTGAGACTCCTGTGTCAGGCACCTATCGGTAGTACGTATGGTAACCCAACATGGCTGGACTCTGACCTCCAGGCAGTACCAGGAAGAGTCTTAGGTGAGTCAGGTACAGGGAGTGGGACTGTCTGCTAGCTTGCTTGTGATGGAACAAACCTGGATGAAATATTGAATTAAAATATGAAATATAGAAATTCAAGAATGTACAAAAAATTGTTGAAAAGTGAAATCTCAGTCTTCTGTATATCTTCACTACAATTTGAAAACGTGGTTTCCTTAATACCCTATTAATTTACTTCTCTTGGTCTGTAAGCCAGTCTTTTATGCTAAGGGGAAATTTGTACAGACAGAGAAAAGGGATTATGTAAAAATGGGAACTCTTGCATTCATAAAACTGCACAAATTACACTAGTGGTAGAGGTATGAGAAAGTTCATGACTGAAATTATGGAATCATTATGTGGAAATTGTTCAATTTCATGAAAATTACCTGCCTATAACAAGGAACATCATTAACAATTCCATGTTGCTCAAGGTTTTATTTTGGAAAAGTCTGCTTCTTACTTAATTTGTGTGAATCTGTAGTGAAAAACCCCAAATAATATGCTCAATCATATACTTTAAAGTAACATGTAATGGTGATATACACAGGTATTGAGCGAGTGTATGTGGACTATCCGGCGGCAGGAGCAACTCGACTCAACTTTGAAGCTCTGAGTCTAGGAGATGCAGGCAGCTACACTTGTCAAACAGGCCCTCTCACATCCATCTATGAGATTGACATTCAAGGTAAAGAAAGTGAAAATTGTAGATATGTATTCCTCCTCCTTCCACTTAGCTTGTGCCCATTCCCCTTTACAAATTTACTCCCAAACCTGTGTAGATGTTGTGCTGTAAGCTACTGTACATGTTTCCCGCATTATCCTAGGGTTAATACAGGAATCAACTTCTAGAACTATACATCATCGTCAACTTCCAAAATACTCTGTTAAAAGTTTGTTTGAGGTCAATTTGTGATGATGCCCCAAATTGTGATTTTGTAGCTATTTCTCTCATTCTTTCTGATATGATCTAAAGCATGCCCACGTACATGCATACACGTACTATGTAATACTACACAGAGATAGTATCATAAAATTGTCAAAATGGAGGAACTTGTACTACTGTACAATTCTTCTTTCCTGATGGATAATTTAAACACTTTTTATTCTCACTGTCATTACCAAAGAACATCCAAATATCATTTTAATGGACATTGCGCATCAGAGTTCTGTGCATTAGGCTCTGTAACACCATTATGACTCTTCTACTGAGACATTATGTTTATTCCACATCTACCTTTCTCTATCTCTACCTCTACCTCTCTCTACCTCTACCTCTACCTCTCTCTATTAAACAAAACCCCTGTTACAATGGAGGAACCGGTACATCCAATGTTCCTTTCCTCAGGGATAACTTTAAGCCCTTTTTTATTCTCACTTTCATTCCAAAACAGCCGTAGACATTGTCCACCATTGATTGAATCTGTACAATGGCCCAATGTGACACCCTTGTTTCACCACAAAGAATCACGCTTCATGCATTTAATTGCTTTTACCACTTACATGCGATTATTCTACACATTGCCTCTTTCTAAATACAGGTAACGATTGCGGAGGACTCTGTCTAAATGGAGGAACCTGTACCTCCGGGAGATGCCTGTGTCCTAATGGATATAGAGGACCACAGTGCAGAACTCATGGTAAAAAATCTTTTGATTTGTTTTGTAGTGATCATGAAGTAAATTTATTGCTTTTTTAATGGCAAAATTATTCATGGTAAAAGAAAAATGTTTTTGTTTATAATCGTGTTATTTGCAATAGGCAGAAGGGGTTTACATGAAGAACAAGGTGACTTATGATATTTGTATTATTTTGAAAGGACTGTTATAGATGTTCAAAATGTATTCACCCCTTGTGTGAAGGCATGGTAGTGCTTCCTCGGTTTTAATCCCAGGCTAATAATTTTCACAAACTAATTATGCCTCCATCACACATTAACATCTACTTCACATTTTTCTTGAACATAGTACTAAATTCTATTTTCTGTCCTGATTGTTGGTTGTGTATTTGAAATTGCCAGTGACTTCAGCCTTGCCCCTACCGTAATTATCCTACATTAAGACTTAACTCTATTTTACTCTTTATATTTGTTACTTGTTTTTGTAGTAATAAATTGTTGAATAAAAGCCCTCTGTTGTCTTTGAATGCAGATATCAACGCCTATGTGATACGGGTTATACCAGTGGACCATACCATTCCTGTTGTAGGGGAGCAGCTGAGAGTCGTTTGTGAGGTGTCTCCTGACAGCCCCTATGGTGCTCCGAAATGGATAGATCCGCAGGGTGAAGAGGTTATGAGTTTCGCTCCAGGTAGGAGATAAATGTATACTACTGCAGCTAAGTTAACCAGATGGGACAGGTTTATTTTTATTAAATTCCAACTTTTCATATCTTGAATCTCGAGTATTCTGAGGCTTAGGATTCAGTTGGTACAATAGCGGATTCAAATGACATAATAATAATAATAATACAATTAAGACAAACAATGATGCCTTCATCAGTATCAATACTTGCTTCAGGGTAGGAAAAAGAAGCATACATGTAGCTAAATGATCTAGAGAAAACTTCTTTACATCTCTTAACACACAATGTGTGTGTAATTGGGTTTTTACAGACGTTTATCAATCAGATATGATTATTTACGTCACCATCCGAAAGACGTGACTCAGTTTCGAACCTGCGTCCTCGGCTGAATCAGTTTGTAACTTCCATTATTAGCTGGATTACAGGCGCACGCCACAACGACCCGTTAACACACAATGCAAATGGCTGTATTTATATATATTCTCGGTTTTCATTCCCAAAAGGTAAAAACTCCAAATAAAAATTACCTTTGATGAGTCTCTTACAAGTACCCTGTATACCTTCTATTCCAGACGAACTTGATCTGAATTTAAATTACCGACTCAAAGAGGATTTAAACAGACTTCCAAACTTTGCTGTGAAATGCAAGTTGACTTGTTTAATATTAAAAAACAATTGTTAAGAATTATGTATGAAAAAAAAGAAAAGAAATATGTCTTCCATTTCATGTGGACTAATGCAAGATTTTTACCTCATTTTCAGGTCCTTTGGGAAATGTGTACACAGAAACACCCACTTCACTTTCAAGAGAAATGGTATTCAACAGTCTAACTGAGTCAGATGGAGGAGTCTATTCATGTATAGCTGGGCCATTGATGTTCAACCATACGGTCACTGTACATGGTAAGCCAATGTAGGACGTCATAAGTTCAATGTGAAAACTTGAGATTTGTAGGTCATGCTCTATATTTGACATATTTTAATCCAATGCAATCTGGGAATTGTAGAGCACCAATATCAATATCTTATCAACAGCACCAGCGAGAATAAATTTTACTGCATGTTTAGTCTATGATTCACCTGGGGTATATTGGACTTGTGGCTACATGTACTGTGTATGTGTAGCTGTATGAAATTGAGAATATAGTGTAAGTATGTCTAAAGCTTGCTTTGAAAGTACATGTCAACAGCAGAACACAAGAGCAAAGGTATTAAAGGAAACCTTATCTACATTTTCCATTTGTCATGTGTCCCTTTCCATTGGTCAAAGGGCTAGTTAGTGTCATGTCCCTTTGGTTCTATGTTCACTTGGATAAACTTTTGTCCATATAATTTTATTAATTTTGTTGTGCCTATGTTTCAGGTCCAGGTATGATAGACATCGAGCAACCTGAGAGCCCTGTCTACAACATTGGTACCAATGTGTCATTCGACTGTCAGATTGCTGAAAACAGTCTGTATAGGAATCCTATGTGGATAAATCCAAGAGGTGATACAGTGCAGCCACTGGATCAAGGTAAGTTTTGGTGTCGTGGTCGTGGTGTCCTGGTCATGGTGTCGTGGTCGGGTGGATATGTCACCGGACTTTGGATCACAAGGTCCGCGGTTCGAGTCCCGCTGCGGCACTAATGTCCTTTGAGAAGACATTAATCTACATTTGCCACACTCGACCCAGGTGAGGTAAAAGGGCACCTGGCAGGAAGCTTAGATAAACTAAACAAATGGAGCCAGAAACAGTAATTACATGTGTATCGTGATGAATATCCACCTCAAAACTCAATAGGAATGAATGATAATGATAATTTTGGACTTGTGTAGTGCAAAAATCTGCCTGAAAGAAGCGCCTTTGGTGCTCAATGCATTAAAATGAGTATGGAAATAACAAATTAATGTGTAATAAAAATTAACAAAGTAACAAGCATGAACCAATTATGACAACAGATTTAACCCGCTGAATACTGAATTCCCTAATTCATATAAGTTAATAGCAGCGACCAGCTGATTCCGGTAGGCAATAGGTTAACTTTAAGAGGAAAAAAAATATCATTTTACACAGTAGAAAGTGTCAAATGATAAATTTAATGATATTCTTTCTTTATCAAAAAGGGCTTCAGTAACTTACAGTGATAAACTTGATTAACTCATTCTATTTGTTGGCGCCATTTACCACATTCATAATTATCGTTATGCTGAAATCTAATTTTTGGTAATAAAGAAATGAAATCATATTTGAGCTTAAAGGTGTGATTCTGTGCTTGCTCTTTTTTCAGGAGGTAATGCCCATCTTCACACTGTACAGTCTTCAGAATCATCATCAGTACTGAATCTTGTTGGAGTGTCACCAGTCGATGCAGGAACCTATAAGTGTGTCGTTGGAGACTTCCAATCGACCGTCAACGTCATTGTCAACAGTAAGAATCATAAGTTTCTCATCTTAAGGATTCATAAATGTGAGATGTTGTGGGGGAAGCTAAATATAGCAGGCATCAAGTTTCTTACATGTTACTTGTCTCCCTTTTTACCAAGGCAGTTTTGTTACAATTTTTACTTGTGTCTTAATGGGCTATAGTGTCTAATAGAATGGTGAAGTGTGATGTCATCAAAAATCTATTTTTGGAATTTCTCAATTTTTTCTTCATTTTCCGAAAGAGCACCAATATAACACTGAGTTCCCATAGGCAATCTTTTTATTCAGATGGACATATCTCAGCCAATACTTAACATATTCAATTAGTTTTCGACATTTGGACATTATTTTGGGTGCTCTTTCGGAAAATGAAGAAAAAATTGAGAAATTCCAAAAATAGATTTTTATGACGTCACAGCTTCGGTACTCTATAGCATGCAAGTGACAGGTAGAAACTGCTTTTTTAATACTGAGGTGGTATCCAGCACCTCACCTGTAATGGACCCATGAATGTAAACGGGACATGATGGGTAATGTTTGGATGCCCAAATGTTTCAGCTTCTTGTGAATATTGTTCCGCCGGGGTTTCATCTCCCTTAAATTGCTAAAGAACAGAGCATATGTGGTGTATTCTTTACATGACTGGGTGCCTGGCTCTTGGTAGCCATGGCTATTCAAACTGCATATGAAAAGGTCACTCTGATTTAAAAGAAAATCTACGACTTTAGAATTACGCTTCCACCGTCCCATCTTTTTAGGCCATGTCAGTCGTGTCATGTCAGTCGGTGTGAAGGGTGGGGTCGGTACTGCGCACACCTTCTTTCACCTTAAGCTTCACTGCACAGGCCAGAAGGACATTCTCGTACTTTAAAAAATCAAAGCATGTGACACTATTTTTATGCCTCCGCTACAGAGTAGCCGGAGGCATTATGTTTTCGGGTTGTCCGTCTGTCTGCGTACGTCCCGTTCTCGGGATCGCGTTATCTCAAGGACCGATTGATGGATTCCCGCCAAACTCGGGTCGTGTATGTATCTTGCAAAGCCAATGAACTGATTAGATTTTGGGGGTCACAAGGTCCAAAGTCAAAGGTCACAGAGCTCATTATGTATTCAAAAATAGCTCGTGATCGCGAACAAGAACCGATTGATGGATTCCCGCCAAACTTTGGTTATGTATGTATCTTGCAAAGCCAATGAACTGATTAAATTTTGGGGTCACGAGGTCCAAGTTCAAAGGTCATGGGGCTCATTACGTATGCAAAAATAGCTTGTGAACGTATTATCAATAGAACCGACAGATTACTATCAAACTCAGGACATGTACATGTATGTATCTTGCAGAGCCAATGAACTGATTAGATTTGAGGGCCATGAGGTCAAAGATCAAAGGGTCATACATGTATATGAAAAATAGTTTGTTATCACAATATTCTGAGAACCTGTTAATGGATTACAATCAAACTTGAATTTTAAAATTTGCTTTTGTTTTGGTTTGTAAAATCTCTCTATGGCGGAGGCATCATTTTCGACTGCGTGCAGTCGAAGGTCCATCTAGTTTACACTGAAAAACTAGAAAATCTGAAAATGTTTGAGGATTACCATTTACATGGAAGTAATCTTGCCACCAATTTGGTTATGACAGTGTTGATTCACTGTTCTTGCAGCATGAAACTTTAGTGAATCTGAACCTTTTGTGAACGTGGGGAACATTTCATGCATGCAAAAATATATGGTTTTAGAGTAGTTTGCTGTCATATCTACTACATTTATATTTATTTTTGAATAGTTCAGTTGATCTTTCATTATGACATTAATCTGAAAATGTGTTCCTCTTTTTTCGTCATAGTTGAGGAGTGTGAACCTCCGTGTCTTAACGGTGGAGAATGCATCAACCAAGAATGTCTTTGCCAAGACCCTTTCACTGGACCAATGTGCGGACAGCTGGGTAAGTTGCATAAGTCTTTGTATACTCTTCCTTGAACTACCATTTGATATTGTACAATTAATTCAACAACAAAAATGAAAATGATGATGATAGTGATGATGGTAATTTTCGTAATTATACTACTGCTGCTACTACTACTACTACTACTACTATTACTGCTACTACTATTACTACCACTGCTAATAATGATAATGATAATAATGAGTCTGCATTGACGTGTATTAGCATTCCCGATTTGAAAAAAAGATTGATAAGGTTATAAAAAGCTTTGCAAAGTTAATAATACTTCCTACCTTTTGGCATATATGTAGCACAAAAAAATAGAAAGATCAGTATGGGAATTTGGAGATAGTTTAGAGAATTTTGATGGGTAAAGTTCTACATGCTAAGAGGTGTCGTAGTCAAGCGGTTTTAGCACTTGACTTGAAATTCAAAGGTTGTGGGTTTGATCCATTGTAATGTTATCTGTAAAGTGCTTAGAGATAATTATTTGTACTAAGCGCTATATAAATCCAGATTATGATTATTCTTGCATCTGAACTTATGTTTCGTCTCAGCTGAAATCAGATTTTACTATTCAATGTTTCTCTCATGCCCTTTACAGCCTCCATGAGGAGATGCCTGAGACCATGCCTGAATGGAGCTGAGTGTTTAGATGGTGTGTGTAACTGCCCATATGGATTCACTGGTCCACAGTGTAACATGATAGGTAAAATCATTTGCTTTTGAATTGAACTAATTTGAACTAAATTGGACTGGATTGAATAGAATAGAATTTCGCTGGAATTATACTGAATCGAACAGAAAAGATCTAAATATATTTTCTTCTTTTCAGAGGTAAATCTTTTGTTACTCTTTTTAGTATTTGTTTCCACAAAAAGATATTACTGTACTTTTATAGAAAGAAATATTTTCTAAAATCTGTATATACATGGATATGACTAATTTTTACATGTGGGTTTTGATGTGTAATCAGGAGGCACACCTCATCCAGCAACGATGTGATCCTACACATACATGTTCCTGTAGTTATATCCTATGTTAAATTCTTCTTGTAGATGAAGGTATCGTACGTGTAAGGATCCCTGATCAGGATAATCCAATCCTGGGTGCAGATGTGAGCTACATCTGTGAGGTACCACAAGATAATCCGTATGGATCACCAATGTGGATTAACCCAGAGGGAGAGATAATCCGAATCATGGGATTAGGTGAGTCTCCTTCTATTCTTCTTGCCTTGTGTCTGTCGGTATTTTTGCACATGCTATATTGACACACCTCTATTAACTTGCTATGTGTCTCTCATCTAAGATCCCCTTTGCCTTGTTGTTTTATCTATACATGTTGTTGCAAGGTCGTTTCAGATTTCAGATTTGAAGGAGTTTGTACATGTCCAGTTCTTGTATTGCATAAAGCAAGTCTTTTTGAAAGAGTTCCGAGCCCGGCACTAATGTCCTTTTGCAAGACTTTAATCTACATTTGCAACTCTCCACCCAGGGGTTAAATGGGTACCCGGTAGGATGCGAACGTTCATGTAGTTTGCTCAGCCTTGTGAGCGTCTGTAAAATGGTGCCTGGCTGGAATGCTCCCCAGGGAGCGGATAATGTGCATACATTATGTGTGGCAGCCTGAATCCATTGACCGGGTTAATATATCTGTAAAGCGCTTAACAGACATGGTTAATGTTTTAGGCGCTTTATAAACATCAAATATTATTATTATTCTGTATTTCTTGTGGTGATTGCACTATGTTAGCCAGCGGTATTGGTATTGATGATTTGCTTTTTCAAGAAATGCGAAGAAACAAGCTCGATTTAACATACCTTTGCAATAAACTGATTCAATTAATCTCTCGAGTTGACTTCTTAATATTTCATGTGCATGTTACATCTGTTCCAGAAGGTAATGTGTTGATTTGTTTCCTGTTTGATTTTAGGTGGTACTTCCCACATGAAGACTGAGCAGATATCTCCTTACGCAACTCGTCTCTTCATCATGGACATTCAGCTGGAGGACGAAGGGCAGTACATCTGTGCAGTCGGACCTCTAAGAAGACTCTTCGATATCATGGTGGATGGTAAGATTGATAAGAATAACTCTAGTTGGATTCTCTATGTCTCAGATGGTAGGAGATCTTAAAGACAGATAGAAGTGGGCTGTCATGGGGAATTCGGCACCATTCTGGTGTTAACCCCATATTACAGGTGTTGTCAACCACCAGGATTAGCCTTCAGTTTTATGACAAACAGGCCCTATGTAATGCTTTGCATTTCCCAGCCATTCCCCCTTATGGTAAAGTCATTATCTTTCATTTCCCTCACCTGAAGACTCTCCGAGAAACTAGGGAGCATTTCTTGATGGGTCTAAAGGTTTGCTGTGTGCAGACTAGTACACCCATTAACGGTATTTCCACAAAGTCAGGTGTCTACCTTTAAAGCGAGGTTTCTGGTTAACATTCACATTAAACACCTATGTTCCATCAGGGTCAAGAACAGTGATCTTAAATAAAGTTCGGGTTTTGGTTATGTGACTCCTCTCCTCATCTGCTAGAGGATGAAGGGCAGTACATCCAAGCTGTAGGACCTCTAAAAAGACTCTTCAGCATTACTATTAATGGTAAGAAGGATAAGAAAAACACTAAATAGTCTAGATCCGTATTTAAGAGTAATGATTAAGTCAGGATATGCTAGGAATATCACCATTTAAAGCCCCTGTGCACTAGTTTGGCCAGAAGGGATTAGAGGGATTAGCGTGGTCACTGACAGGTGCTTATCTCATCAACTCAGCTCTCAATTAACATAAGAAAAAGAGGATCATGGGGGATCAACAGGCACCGCTTAGGCATTGTTTTCTATATAGAGGGAGCAAGTAGCTACAAGAAGTACAGTGGGGCTTTAACCTCTTTGTGCCACTAGCATTTAAGAACAGTGTGTTTAAATCAATTAAATTTATGTGTTTTGTTTTCTCAGAGGTGGCATGTATCCCTCAGTGTCTGAATGGAGGAACCTGTCTCATGGGCAAGTGTTATTGCCCTGATAGCTTTACTGGACCAGCTTGTTTGCAAAGAAGTAAGATTTATTTCATTCTCAATGTAATACATGTACAAGTTATTTATTCAAGTCGGTATTGCTTCAGTGAGTCAGAGAGGTATTAACTATGTGTTAACCTGTTGACTACTGACTTGTTTAATTCCCATAGGCTTACCACAGGGACCACCCGGTGCCATTAAGCAATGGGTTAAATGTCATTAACACCTTTCTGGCTCTCAACAGTACAGATGATATACATATCTTTGCCGCTGCAACTGTTCTGTCCTTGTCTTTTAAAATTGTTATGAATATTATGCTCAATCTTTGTATAATAATAATAATAGTTTGTCCTTATATAGCGAATTTCAGGACTGCAGGCCCTCTCAATGCACGGTATATTGATAGTCACTATATTTACTGTTAATTGCCTTATATTTTGTGGTCCCAAATTATCTGTTGTTTTTGTTTTTGTTGTACCAACTCTTTGATTAGGATACTATAAATATGCTTTATAAGAAAGAAATTTTAAATTCATCTGTAAATTATCATGGAATTTGTAACTTTTTGCAAGGTAGTGAATAGATTTGATCCATTGGCTAACAATTACAAATAACTGACAAACTTGACAGCAGTGCAAATGTGGAATATTGCTTGTCAGTAAAAAGCTTTAGTTTAGAAAATACACTAACCATGAGGAGAGTTCTTCAACAGAAATTAATATTTCTTTTCGGCAATCCCAAATGCCTTTAAAAGAATTTATTATCATCATTTTTGGTTGCTGTGTTTGTTTGATGTTGTGTTCCTGGAAATAAGATAAGTAAAATAAATAAATAAAACAGAAAATATGAATTCCAGGCATTTTGCTGTATTGATGGTTGTAAATGTTTTTGTTAATCCATTTACTTTAATACTGAATTAATCATCTTGTGGCTCAAAAAAATATATAATGTTTATTACACACATACCTAAGGATCTACAGTAACTGTACATGTTCGATTGTGGTAACAAATAAAATGGAAGGAAGTAATTTATACACATTTGTATTGGAAATCTGGACAAAGATTGATATGTATGTGAATTTTCTTGTGTTTTTATTACAGTCATCATATGTGAATATTCTTTTGTCTTTATTACAGTTATCATATGTTAATTTTCTGACGTGTTTATTACAGTTATCATATGTTAATTTTCTTATGCCTTTATTACAGTCATATGTGAATTTTCTTATGTCTTTATTACAGTCATCATGTTAGTTTTCTGACGTGTTTATTACAGATATCATATGTTAATTTTCTTATGCCTTTATTACAGTCATATGTGAATTTTCTTATGTCTTTATTACAGTCATCATATGTGATCCGCCATGTTTGAATGGTGGTCTGTGTCTATCTGGAACCTGTAGCTGCCTTGAGGGATATGGTGGAGAAACTTGTGAAATGCCAGGTTAGAAACACTGTTGCAATTCAACATTGGACAAAATTAGTATATTATCTTATTAAAAAAACGTCGATTTTAAACTCTATTTGTGCAAGAAAATTTGTTTTCATTGCTAGGAGCACAGCACAATCCTTCAATGACCTTCAATGAATTTGAAGAATTTGTTGGATGAAATGTTTCACAATTTTGGAAGAAAGATATTCTTTCTATATTCTCTTTGTAATTCCTGAGTAATTATTGAACAATTCTTCAGTGCACCAAGTTTAGAATGAATTATTGTAAGTGGGTGAACTTGAGAAAGGCAGACTTTTTTATTTGTTTTTTCATTACGCAATGAATAAATGATCAAAGCAACCAACATGATTTCAATACCTATCAAATTCCACCTAGATTGAATAAACTATTTTTAATTACAATATATTTTCTGTGTTAGGGGTGGATCTTAGCATTGCTGGACCAGAGAGTGTCATTCTAATGGCTGGTGATGATCTTCGTCTCATATGTCAGGTCAGCGATGATACCTATGGCAGCCCTATGTGGCTAGATGCACAGGGAGACAAAGTTTCTGAAGGTATACCTTAGATTTTCTTTTGTTACTGTTTTCCTGTGATGTAAGTTTTGATTGAATGAGATACATTCATGAGAAAAAAGGCAGAGTTTGTCTGTTAGATGTGGATCTTGGAATTGATGGAAGAGAGAGTATTGTTATGGTGGCCGTTGATTACCTTTTGCTTGTTTGACAGGTCAGATACATATGGCAGTCCTATACATAATGATATTTATATAGCGCCTTTACATAAATATGCTCAAAGCGCTATACATTAGTAAATAAAACAGAATAATTATTTTGCTCTCGAAGCGCATACACTGTAAATTTGTTGTGTAAAGCTGTGTTTGTCTTTTAGTTTTAGTAGCAATAAATCCTATGTGGTAAGATGCACAGGGGGACAAAGTATCTGAAGGTATGCCTCCGATTTTATTTTGTTAATCTTTTCCTGTGAGATTGGATAGATCAGATCATGTCATTCTGTCGTTCTGATGACTGATGATGACCTCCATCTGAGAGGGAGAGAGAGAGAGAAGGAGTGATAGTATGAATCCACATCTTAGTACAGATATAAACTTGTACAAACAACTCAAGGGAAGAGAGTACAGAGAAAGAGAGAGAGAGAGAGATAGAAAGAGAGCTGGAGAGAAAGAGACAAGACCGAAAAATTATAGAATATATTTATATCAATATAATCGTAATTTATTTTATCTGTAGGTACACTGGATGAGGCCATTGGCACATATCACCACACTCATTTGATGACTGAACTCATTATGTACAACGCACAAGCCTTTGACTCAGGAGAATACACATGTTCAGTGGGACCATTCCAAGAAACTACCATGGTACTGGTAGCCGGAGAAGGTATGTCTAAAGAACTGTAATGGAGAGAGAGGGAAAGACAGGGAAAGAGAGGGAGAGATAAAGGAGAGGGAGATATAGGGAAGGAGAGGAAAGGGAGGAAAGTTCGAGAGGGAATGAGACTGTGAGTGAAGGAGAGAGAGAGGTAGAAAGAGGGAGGGAGAAAGAAACAATGAGATTCCAGGGAGGGAGACAGGGAGATAAGGAGAAAAGAGAAGTTCATTTAGGGGGTTAAAAGAGAGGAGAGAAAGAGAGAGACTTTGACACAACGAGCCTTTGACTGAGAAGAGTACAGGTGTACTGTGGATCCATTCCAAGAAACTACTATGATACTTACAGATGGAGAAGGAATGTTTGATAACAGCATTTAAGAGATAGAGAGATTGGGAGGTATAGAGAGGGAGAGAAGGTGAAAGAGAGAGAGACAGAGTGAGAGGATAAATCATAGCATGGGAAGTTTAAAGAGAGCGGATGACTCAGGAGAATACACATGTACTGGCATCTATTTCAAGAAACTACCATGATGTTGGTAGCTGGAAAAAAGTAAATATACATGTATGTATGACAACAGCATTTAAGAAATAGAAAGGGTGTAAAAGAGATGGAGGAAGGGAGGAAAAAGGAGGCTGGAGAAGCAAAGAGGAGGAGATAAGGGGATATGTGGAAAATTAAAAATTGAAATACAAAACAAAAATATATTTTTTTATACAGTATTTTAGAGTTCTTAAACTTCCTCTTTCCTTTCCCTTTATTGTCTTCACAGAACCTGACTGTCTTCCCGTGTGTCGGAACGGTGGGGATTGTGTGAACGGGGTCTGTCAGTGCACATCAGACTGGCTTGGCACAGAATGCAAAGTACCTGGTAAGTATTAATGGGAATGTTCACACTGCCACACAACTTCACAAACAATTTTCTAAGGTACCTTTAATAACAAAATGTGGTGGCACGAGAAAGACGCTTCTAGAACACATAATGCGTAATTGTTGAATAATAATAATTTTGATCACAATAAGGTAGAACCGCATCGTTAGGATAGGGAGCTGGTACATACATATACTATCTTGGTTAGGCTTAATGTCACCTAAACTTTCATTCAGAAATGTCAATTGGGAACTTTTTAAGAATGAACAAACATCACTGACTATTATGCCTCTTAGGCTTGAGTCTTTTTGTGCCACTCCATTTTGCTAAGCTACCTATTGGACAATAAAACTGTAAGAAGTTAGATTGTCATATGTGATATTTTTCATTTCTTACAGGGATTAATTTTGCCTTGATGGACTGCAATTTGTCAGGAGTTCCTGATTTTACTTATACTGTATTCAATGTGCACACACAAGACTATGCTTTTCTCCTTACTTTTCAAAGCCAATCTAAATATGTACTTCTAGAATTGCACTCAAGTCTTCCTACTGATATGTGAGTGGTTAACTTGCTTTCACTTAGCAACGTTTGTTCACATGTGTATTAAACGGTCTTGTTTTCAGGTTTCAATAATGTAATTCATCATGTTAATCACGTTTTGCATGTACAAAATGTAGGTAAAACGTACCCGGTAGTCAATATGTGGCCAACTTTATAATCAAAGGTGGTACGGTAAAAATTTCCTTGATTTCTTTTTTTCAGCCAATGGTTACATCTCAATCACACTTGACCCCGAGCTTCAGTCGATACCCGGGTCAGAGGTCAGATACTTGTGTGAGGTCCAGGAGGGAGATCATTTTGTGCAGCGCCCTCAATGGTTCCGCAATGGACAACTCATCCCTGCTCAATTTGGGGGTAAGAGGCCTCTGTGTGAATTGCCAAAAAAAAAAATCGATGTTGTTACTCAACAATTATGTGGTGTGAAACTGGTTATTCTTACATCTTGTGGATGCAATTTTATACTTACAACAGTTTCTCCTTTACAGTAAGCTATAATAGACTTATTAATTTTGATATATGCACAGTCTTCAAATTTATATGAAATTGCTTTCCAAAAGAAACTTTTTGTAATTCATTATGTCTATAATGCTTTTGTTTTACAGATGTGAGCAATGTCTTTGTGAATGTCTTGAACAACATGAGTTCTGAGCTTGTGATTAGAAACCTGAGAGAGACTGATCTTGGCGTTTACTACTGCACAGGAGGATCGGACGTGAAGTACATCAATGTTAACTATGCTGGTTAGTAAGATTTGTGGTGATGGTAGTGTTAGTTGAGGCTGTGTTGGTTGTAGAGATAATGGTGGTGTTCTTGGTGGTGGTGTCGTTGGTAGTTGTTATTATGATGGCCAAAGTGGTAGCAGTGGTGGTAGCATTGATTATGATGACGCTGATGGTAGCAGACGATGGTGATGATATTGATGATGAATGAATGCGATCAAAATGATGTTGATGATAATGATAATGGTGATGATGTGAAATGAGGTTGTTATGCTTATTAAACTATTGATGCATTTAGCTTTTGTAATGAAATATTTTAATGATACATCTCATCTTCAAACTTTACTCGGAGCAAACAGCTGCCATCAAATCAATGAAATGAAATTACAGGCTATACATAAATCAAAAGAGGAGTATGTCAAGGGTGTGTAATGTCCCCACCTTTATTCAACCTGCGGACAGAGTTGATATTCAGGGGAATTTACAGATATGAAGGGTGCCAGTGTTGGAGGTGTAAACATTAATAATTTGGGCTATGCTGATGACACATGCTGTGTGCAGAGGGAGAAGAACATCTGCATCAATTACTGGATGTTATAATGGTCAAAAGTGAAGAGTTAGGCCTGCATGGTAACTTTGTTAAAAACAGGTTTACTGTAGTGAGGATGGGCATATTGCCATGGCCATATTTCGTCGAATGTACAGGGTACAGGTTATAGTTGCTATTTTGTTTTATTTGTTATTTTTATGATTAGGGTTATATAGAGTATAAGCCCCATAGATAGGAATATGGTCAGTTTTAATATTGTATGCAGTGCAGTTATAGTAGGAGTATGTTTCTCGGAACTTCAGAAGTACATGAAAATATCTATGAGATTTTATTGTCCTCCTTGTACAGAGATAGAATGCAACCCACCCTGTGTAAATGGAGGAACCTGTAATGATGGAGAATGCCAATGTCCTGAAGGTTTCAATGGACCTACATGTTCCAGACAAGGTAAGGGCTTGCTTGATTTGCAGACATATGTGTTATAATAATAATGATAATATTGAGTTCGTATATAGCGCTCATATCTGTCAGACTTGACACTCAAGGCGCTCCCGATTATCACCCTGGCTTTAGCACGGCTGCCATTACGGCGCTCTAGCATTTCAAAAAAATTAATTCCTGCCAGGTACCCATTTACATCACATTATCTGATTATTTCTAATCTAATAACTACTTTGATCAATCGGCCGATTGAATGGATCTCAGCATTTCATATTTAGTCTCTCTCTGCTAGCTTCTCCTTCACTCAATTTGTTCTGGTCAATATCCTTTCATTGTGCCTTCGCCTCTCGTTCTCATTTGATGACCTACAAACTGTCAGGTGTCCACAAGAAGTTTGCTTCTGCCATCAAGAACAGATAGTTCTTACCGCCTTCTTGTCGGCAGGAGACAAGCTGGCTTATCTTTAGAATACTTAAAAGGATTTATCAACAGATGCCTTGCCAAGCACTTTATCATTTGATATTCTCTCATGATATCCGTAGTATTCACACAAATTCATATCTGTCACCTTGATTTTATAAGATTACAGGTTTGAAACAGGAGGAGGAAAGAATATCAAAATCTCTTCTTACAATGTGATAAGTGTGTTAATCTCTCCTTTTAAAAAACTGCTTGTAATACTGATCTTTCCATCATTTCTCCACACCTATTTTACTATTAAAATGTTTTCCTTGTACCTGTCCAGCTGAAGACTTCATTGTGATCAGTGAACCTCAAGATCAAAGGTCAGAGGTCGGAGGTAATGCAACATTCTTGTGCGAGGTTCCTGAAAGCAGCTCCTATGGCCCACCCCAATGGCTGGAATCAAGTGGTCAACCAGTCTTGCCCTATGGACAAGGTACTTGTGATGTACAATTAATAAATAAATTATTCATACCCTTACCAAGTTTTGTAATTTCTTAGGTGTGTGAAAAAATAGATTTGTCCCAATTTATGTCTATTGAGAATCTGAAATAATAAGCTTACATCTAAAAGTATTCAACAAGGGCCGTAATACAACCAGTCCACCTTTCATTCTTCAGTTACGAAGACACAAAAAACATCAAATTTACAAGGAATATGAATAATTTAGTTGTATACTGTATGATATCCAAAGTTATAGTTGTTCATATACTCTATATAAAAGGATGCAAGTTTATGCATGTCAGGCTGTCAGTAGATGGTATGTTCTAGAACAGAAAGGGATGAAATTGAAGTTTCTTTGACAAAATCCAAGAACTGTTGGCATTATGAGTAGAGAAAAAAGGTACATGTACATTGTCTGATAATATAAAGTGATATTCCATGGGGAGAAGAGTAGATCCTTTGATGTGATAGACAGATGCCTCTTCAGAAACGACTCATTCTTGCATATTTGTCTCTTTTTATACCAGAGATGGTGTTAAAAGCTATAAAATAATCACCCACTCAATAAAAACCAGGCTGTTGTAAAGTTTTTATGAATCAGTGTAGTAGGATGTTCATCTTAGTTTTAATATACGTCCCATATTTTAAAATGATTAACTCATTCCGTGCGATGAGCAGCAAATCTTGCCTGTTAATGTGAGTTTCTGACATTGTGTTGAAACTGAATGGTCTAATTATTAAGATCTAGGTCAGGACCAGTTACCGTGATTGTAAGGCCTATTCCAATAGAATATATTATTTTTGTTTGTTGCTATAAACAAGCGTATCAGGGTTGATACATGGATTTGATTATTTATCTATTTATCTTGTAGGAAGCAATAGCAGAGTCTATACCACGGAACTCTCATCCTATGCCACTCAGCTTCACTTTGAGTTTGCTCAGTCTGAGGATTCTGGCCAATATGCTTGCAGTGTGGGGCCATTTACATATGGTCACAACATCACATTTGAAGGTAAAATTATGTTATATGTAGCTCAAGTCTAAAATAAACACTTGTAGTGGATTTTTGTATATGCTAGGTAGGAATTAAAAAAAGATAATGATACATACTGATGAGAAGATTGTTTTTCTATGTCTTTTGTGTTCAGTCATAATGAACGGTTCTATGGTTGTCTTGTATTGTAAAGGTAGTCAAGTAGTACGTGAACTATTCCAGAATTTGTTGAAAGGCTCATTGACTTCTTAAGTATCTTGCCAATTGATCATGGTTATCGAGTTTTAAGATTATGCTAGGTAAATTACAAGAAATCTGTAAATAGAGCATTTTTTTGAAAATGTTAAACAGAAAATCATTTAATCAGTTTGTTATTAATGAATTTAATACAGATCCTGATTGCAACCCTGAATGTCTACATGGAGAGTGCGTGGATGGGAGATGTGAGTGCCCTGTAGGGTTAGTTGGTATGCAGTGCAATATACCTGGTAAGATTCATACTTTATTCCTTTCGTTTCAATAAAATTCACCATACCTCTTTCATGCATTTTATATGCATGATTTTTAAATATCATGATAAAAACAAATTCACCTTCCAAGTAATCTTTTGTCATCATAATTTTTTAGAACATGAGACTATTCAGTGCCAATCTTTGATTTTCTTTGAAAGGGGATGAGAAAAATATCTATGCATGGCGGAGGCCCCAAGGTATACATTGTGTGTTATGAGTTACAGAAGTGTAAATCCATGCTTAGCAATATATTTGTCTATGGCACTTTTTAAAGGCGGTTTATCAGTTGACATATATGAACTAGGCTTAATTGTCAAGTTATTGATATCTCTTTTTAGATAATACTTTCATCTTGGTGAGTGAGCCTACTGGTCAGGTACCTGTGGTTGGTCAGAACCAATCATATCTGTGTGAGGTGGCACGTGACAATCCTTACGGCGAACCGGTCTGGAGAAACAGAGAGGGCGATGTCATCAATCCTATTGGAGAAGGTAATGTCAGCATGGTCAAGAAAATTTTCTTTAATGACGACACAAATAAAGCAAATATGTCATTATCCCTTTGCGATCATGTTCATCAAAAATTCCTTTCATAATTGGTTATTGATAGATTATGATTTTAAATTCTTGTTCACATTGCTAAATTTGGCCCGAGAAACCTCACATGTAGGTGGGAATAAATATCACAATAAAGTTATGTAGTTCAGAAGAAAAAACGACAGTCATCTTCAGCCGTAGATTTTAAGATGTGATTTTCTTTTATGTCATTTGATTAATATTCTTCTTGAGGTGAACAGTGTTCAAACGAGCTTAGAATGATTGGTATCTTACTATCTATGAACTGAAATAGAATTTTATAAACACGTTTTTACCTGTACAAAAACTTAGCATGGGCATTTATTCATGTGACTTTCTGTCGTATTTCTGCAGGTGGAATTGACCACATGTACACTGAGAACCTGTCTCCATTTGCAACTCGCCTTTTCATCAACGATCTCCGCCTGGTTGATGCTGGGATGTATGTCTGCAATGTAGGACCAGTAGACAAACGATTCACTATCCTCGTCAATCGTAAGTAAAAAAAAAGTGGCACTATCAACAACAACAACTAAGCTCCAGAATACCTAGCAGATGTACTTCACTAGTATATACGCATGTACAATACATGATCCACAATTAGTGACACACTAAGCGTCCTTCGCACCACCAAACAGGGGATATGTTTTTTTTCAGTAACCACCCCCAAGATATGGAACTCCCAACTCCTTCAATTACAGAATTTCCAATCTCTTACAGCATTCAAGAAGTTCTCAGAACAAAACTTTTAAATTTGGTTGTTTTGTTCTTTCCTTTATACTCCAGTAGAATTTATTTTGAACCGTATCTTGTTATTATTTCAATGGACTGTGATCTCTTGAAAAGGTGTTTATAAATAAAATGTGTTATTATTATTATTATTTTTCTTATTTTGACAGGATAAGCATGCATGTACAGTCGTGATTGCGTTCTAATTTGTGGAGAATGTACATGAAACAAAGTAGATGTACTCCTTCTAAACAATGGTTGGGTGTTCATTTGTAGCATTCACAATTTAGACAATTTGGAAATCAAGAAATCTCCAGTATATGTATAATTGTTCTCGCACTGGCGGTCTGCGCAAGGCCTTGGGAGTGGGTGGCGCGCTGTCAACCAATTATTCAAAATCAAAATGGCCGCCAATGCCAACCTGTCTCCAACAGCCACTATTTGTGTTTCCCTTGGGAGGTCGCTATAGACAGGTTTGACTGTACTTAGCACTTCAGCATATTATTCTCTCTAGTAATAGTGAGATGGCGAATATTCCTTGTTTCTTTTGTTTTTTCTCCAGCCTTGTCATGTGAGAAACCTTGTCTCTATGAAGGACGTTGTGTGGAGGGGGCTTGTGAATGCTTACCAGGCTTCTTAGGAGAACAATGTGAAACACCAAGTAAGTAACATGCACTCAACATGAACACTTTACACTGAATCAGATTCACTTAAGACCAGTGTAAAACACCAAGTAAGTTATATGTATGCAGCATTAACACCTTACACTGAACCCTTGTCTCTATGGAGGATACTATGTGGAGGGAGTATGTGTTTGCTCATCTACCGGGCTTCTTAGAACAGTATGAAACACCAAGTAAGTTACATGCACTGAACATGAACATTTTCACTGAATCAGACTCACTTAATACCAGTGTAAATCACCTAGTAAGTTATATGTATTCAGCATTAATAGCCTTTACTGAATCCTTGTCTCTATGGAGTATATTGTGTGGAGGGAGTATGTGACTGCTTACCAGGCTTCTTAGAACAGTGTGAAACACCAAGTAAGTTACATACTCTCAACATGAACACTTTACACTGAATCATATTCACCTAAGACCAGTGTAAAACACCAAGTAAGTTATATGTATTCAGCATTAATAGCTTATACTGATTCCATGTCTCTATGAAGTATATTGTGTGGAGGGAGTATGTGAATGCTTACAATGCTTCTTAGAACAGTGTGACACACCAAGTAAGTTACATGCTCTAAACATGAACACTTTACACTGAATCAGATTCACTTAAGACCAGTGTAAAACACCAAGTAAGTTATATGTATGCAGCATTGACACCTTACACTGAATCCTTGTCTCTATGGAGGATACTATGTGGAGGGAGTATGTGAATGCTTACCTACCAGGCTTCTTAGAAAAGTGTGAAACACCAAGTTAGTTACCTGCACTCAACATGAACACTTTGCACTGAATCAGATTCACAGTGTCAGATACTGATAGTTTTAGACTAGCTTTCAAAATGTAAAGAGTATGATACACAAAGTAAGCGTTTGACAAATGAGATTAAGTTAAAACGCTAAGTAAATAATTAGTGTATACTCTGTTTGAACTCATTATTTAGATTGACGTTCAGTTGTAGAGTATGAACACTGATGAAGTTATATCATCCATATTACTGTTTGACTTCCTTAAAGTTGAGAGTAGAAAGTATCCATAGCACTGCCCCAGATGGGGGCATTGTGAGATCATATGATATTCTATAACTATTAAAGCATACTTGTCATTTTGTTTTCAGATTTTGTGATATCAATTGATCAGACTCGACCAGCCTTGCCCCAGACTGGTGACAGTGTTAGCTTTGTTTGCGAAGTGGATCACACAGCACCCTACCGGAACCCAGTCTGGTATGACCCACAGGGAAACATCATAGACCCAAGTATGTTCTTTTCTTGATTCTTCATAAACGTAGTGGTAGATAAGGGGTTATTTGTATTTGTTATTGATATTCACAGGTTTAGTCGTTGCTTTTGCATTTATAATAAATACTAAATTGTATTTTAAGCTGCTGGCGGTTGTGCCTAAGATATCTCAATTTGGCATCTACATGTATGTAAAAAATGTTTTTTTGAAATCACACTGTATGTATCTAGTTAAATATTAAACCCTAGACCTCCACATTGTCTGAAGTATATATTTCATTGTAAGGGTGTGTGTGTGTGTGTGAGAGAGAAAGAGGGAGAGAGAGAGAAAAATCGACTGGCAGACCACTGTTTGTTCCATTATGGATGGAATCATAGACTTCCCATATTGACTGGAATATATTGTGTATATGTCATTGTGTGGTTGTGTGTGTGTGCGTGTGTGTGAGAGAGAGAGGGAGAGAGAGAGAAATCGACTGTGGGAGACCACTGTTTGTTCCATTAGTCGAGTAAAGCCAGTAAAGAGACTATCGATGCAGAACATCCAATGACCACTTTATTGAAAGTAAAAGAGTGTGTCGATTTGTTATTCGTATGACGTTGTGATTATCTGAAGTTTCTCCCATCCTTGCAAAGATACTGACCCCAAGTGCGTAATTGGTTTAATGCTAATTTTCTGTCAATTATTTGCAGGTGGGGATTCTCACTACACGATTTTGGCTCTGGACCGTAAGGCTACTCGTCTGGTGATCAACGAACTACTGCCTACAGACTCTGGGCCATATGTCTGCAATGTGGGACCAGTCACTACAGAATTCTCTGTTCAAGTTCAACGTAAGTTCTAACAAAATTCTCCAGTTTATAGAGAAATATGTGATATTTCAAAAAGGAAACATAGTAACTTTTATTTATGACCTTAAGATGAATATATTGGAGCTCTTGAGGGCTACATACAGGTCAGGATTCAAGTGAGCATGTAGACAATATACTGGAATTACACACACAGAAAAGTAAAGTACAGATAGAAGTCTCGCAAATGTACATGCAAGAGTGCATCTTTGTTATCCCCTCGCCGACGAACTAGGAGGGGATATAGAAATGCCGCTGTCCGTCCTTTCTTGCTTCCTTCCTTCCTTCCGTATGTCCGTTCGTAACAAATTTGGTTTCCGATCAATAACTTCAGTAATGTTTGACAGATTTTCAAAAAAATTTGATATGAAGATACATGGTATCAAAATACAGGCTAAGTTCGATTTCGGAGTATGTAGGTCAAAGATCAAAGGTCATAGCTCATTAAATATGCGAAAAAATACACTTCTGGTTTCCGATTGATAACTTTAGTAATGTTTGACAGATTTTCATAAAAGTTGATATGAAGGTTCATGGTATCAAAATACAGGCTAAGTTCGATTTCGGAGTATGTAGGTCAAACGTCAAAGGTCAAAGGTCATAGCTCATTAAATATGCGAAAAAATACACTTCTGGTTTCCGATTGATAACTTTAGTAATGTTTGACAGATTTTCATAAAAGTTGATATGAAGGTTCATGGTATCAAAACACAGCCTAAGTTTGATTTCGGAGTATGTAGCTCATTAAATATCCGAATCTGGTATCCGTTCGATAACTTCAATAATGTTTGACGGATTTTAATCAAATTTGATATGAAGGTACATGGTATCAAAACACAGCCTAAGTTTGATTTCGGAGTATGTAGGTCAAAGGTCATAGCTCATTAAATATGCGAATCTGGTTTCTGATCGATAACTTTAGTAATGTTTGACGGATTTTAATGACTTTTGATATGAAGGTACATGATATCAAAACACAGCCAAAATTCAATTTCGGAGTATGTAGGTCAAAGATGAAAGGTCATAGCTCATTAAATATGCAAAAACACCTATTTATATATGTGAAAATGTGGTTAACTCCCTTGCCTAGTAATATAAAAGTATAGTCTAATGGAGGTAACTTGTTCTGACATATATAGGCCATTTGTACCCTGCGAGGGGATGCTACGCTTTGCGTTGACTTTTCTAGTTGTTGTTGAATTTGTCATAGAGAGTATCTGGTTACATTCAGATCAATATTCATTAAGTCAATGTGCCGTACATTCATCCTTACACATGTTCTTTTAATTTGTTTTGAGTGAGATGAAGTGATATCAAATCGGCAGATTATTTGTAAAATTTCTTTCCTGAATAATGCGTCATAAGAGCTGACACTAACAGATGTTGAGATAATGACAGCTCATGTAAATTTATTTTTTTGTACATTTCAGCTGCGCACTGCAGTCAACCTTGTATTAATGAAGGAACCTGTGTGAGGGGTATGTGTGAATGCCCAGACGAATTCCATGGAAGCTTCTGTCAAATTGGAGGTGAGACTATTTTCCACACGTTTAAAATTTCTTAAGGCTTATTTTCATTTCTATCGTCCTATTTCTATACTGCTATTTCTATCTTTCTATTTCTATTTTAATATTTCTGCTTGACGTTGTCTTCAAAGTAAAAGACTATATCACTTTTTATTCTATTCTATTATTATGAATTCTTGATAATGTTCTTTCTTTTACTGTTAAGGTAGGATCCTTATATAGAAGAATTGTACAATATATGTTATACTATTAGTGAAACATCTCTTTTGATTTCATGCCTGATGCAGTTTCTCTAAGCTGTGTCAGACTGCTGTCGTAGATAAAGGTAAATATTGTTTGGAGAAATGTGAGCATAGTCTGAACGTATCATACCTATTGTAGACATTGTTGTTTATTTAGGTTTATTTTTGTCTGTTTCAGTAAAGAGACCCTTCTCCATTGAGATCCAAGGACCTCCTAGAGAAAAACCAGAGATCGGTGATGATCTGACCTTGATCTGTAGAGTGTCTCAGGAGGGACAGGGAATACCAACATGGCTGGGACCTGACAACCAACCCATTGCTGGAATTCAGAGTAAGAAGTCTAGAGTGGTATATTTATCTATGGTATTATGTGGGTAGGGTGTGGATGACTTTGTGTGTATTATGTTGTGTGCATGATCTGTGGAGTATCTCGGGTAGGACAGGGTATACCAACATGGCTGGGGCCTGATAACTAACCCATTGCCAGAATACGAAGTAAACGATCTAGAGTGTTATAATTATCTGTGGCATTGTGTAGGTTCGGGTGTGGATGGATTCATGTGTGTGTGTGCGTGTGTGGGTGGCTTTGTGTGTATCATGCCCTGACCTTGGTCTGCAGAGTGTCACAGGAAGGGCATCAAAATTACCACATTTAGTAGAGACCTGATAAACGATTTATTGCTAGAAAACACAGTGAGCTTTCTATAGTGTTATAATTATATACATTGTTTTGTGTGCTGGGTTTGTTTTGATTGTGACCCACATGTATTTCAATTCAATTCAAGAAAATTGGGATAGGAATTTCTTTTTCTTAGTCATCACCATCCTTTTCACAGTCTTTTTCACTTATTTCTTTCTAGCTGGTCAGCGAATCTTCTCTGATGTCCAGTCTAACACTGAAACAGCCTTGACCATTGTATCAGCAGAGTCTGGAGATGCTGGACGTTACAGCTGCGTGGTCGGCATGAACAGAGCTGATTATCTGCTTCCGGTATCAGGTATCAGGGTAGTCTTATTACCAGCCGCTGTTGATGTGTTATGTTTCTGTATCTATTAACCTATAGCTTTACAGAATTTTCTGAGGCCTCTGGATGTTATTACAAATTGTGTTATATTCTACTATTACATGATGAAGACAAATGAAATGTTTATCAGTTGAACCTATATAATTGAAAATGAAACAAGTCTGGAGCCAAACAGTTTGGTATAAATACCATAAAAATTCTACCATACATTGTCTTTTCGCATTTAAACCCTTCTTATTCTGTTTTTATAAACATGAGTGGTCACTATTATTTGGCAGAGGCCAGAATAGAAATCATGCAATGTAGGAGTCTATGTTTGTAGATTTTATCCAGCCATATTGTTAAAGAAATTCTTTTATACAGGTCATTAGTATGAAAACACTCTCACATCTTGTATCTGACACCTTTTTTCAGGACCTGAATGTATTGTTCCTTGTTCCAACGGAGGAACATGTGTGGAGGGCGGATGCAGATGTGCAGAGGGCTTCGATGGTGGTTTCTGCCAAAACATCGGTGAGCTTTATAGTGAATAATTACATGGACTAGAAAGCTAAGTAATTTGTCACTATGCCTATTTTCCTCCCTACATCATTGTTTCCAATTTTTATGTTGTTGCGGTATCTGCAGTATTAGATGTACCAATAAAGAGCTAAATGGTCCAAAGGTGATTGTTGATATTTGGCAGAGAGTATTTTACATTCTTGTAATTTTTTTAAATTCTGTTCATGAGGAAAATTTGGCGAATTTGGTTTATTGGTATATAGATGTCGACAGTTTGATATGGCAGGAAGATGTATCAGAATGTATCATCCATACACGTAATTTTGATGTGTCACTTTACCTCTCTATCTTTGTATGTTCATCGATAGATGGAAATGACTACCAGCTTAGAATCCGAGTCCAGCGTAACCCACAGTTTCAGGTGGGAATTAACACCAAGGTCCTGTGTGAAATCCGAGGCAACACTAATGAGATCAATCCCCAGTGGTACGGTCCTGATGGAGAACTCATCAGGGGTGTTGGAAAAGGTAAAGGAGTGATGACCTTTGACATCAACTTTGACATCAAATTATCAATTCATGAGAACCCATAGGCTACTCAGCAATTAATAAGGATAGGAATCCTTGGGTGAGACCCATGTACATGCATGTTATGGAATCAGCTCTAGAGGGTTAAGGTGGATTGCAAACCTGTCAAGTGATGGATACTGCTGTTTCTTTAATGTTATTTTGTCCTCATACTTTATTGCCTTGTAATACAGCAATGAATAACACATGAAACACAAGAAAAATTATGACGACAAAAACGGATGGAAAATTATTTTTTAAGGTAGCTGGCATAATTGATGTATTATAGAAAATTGAATCTTTAAAGAAAATGTGACAGTTCTTGCAAAGTATCTAGGAAATGTCTAATATGAGCTCTGTTATGCTCAGTTGATGCTCTTGACCTAGAGAAAACATTTTTGGAGGTACGACCCTGTCTTTTATTTCTTCGTTTAGTGAAGGCAAATATACCAATCAAGTAAAATGTATACATCTACTAAAGCAAAATTACCTGATACTTCCTTTTCTCAACTCACTTTTGTGAATTATTCCCAATAATACCACAGGAGGGAACAAACACATCAATACCCGTAACACCAGGAAGTCCACCCGTCTCAGCATTAATGAACTGCAGGTAGAAGATGCGGGAGAGTACACCTGTAGGGTTGGACCCATAGAATCTTCTTTTGTCATCATTCCAAGGAGTAAGTGCAGTTTAACACATTAACAATGAGAACTGAGGAGTTCCCGTATTATGCCCAAGGAATGAGAGAACTCAGTAGCCAATGGGTTAACCAACCTGTGTGTTCAATACATTGTCTTCATTTTAGTAAAATTTGAGATATTTGCTGGTCAGTCTTCATATCCCAAGAAATACATACAAATATGTGAAAAAGAAAAATAAGTAAATGAATAAAGGAAAAATAATGAATTCAATAAATATATACATGAACAGTAAACTTTAAAAAAAATTATATACATTGTACATATAACATGAACAAGAAGAGCAGAAATCACTGCCAATTGAGAGAATTCCTGCTGTAATGTTTTGTGCTGTTCACGAAGAACATGGAATGAGTTGAAAATAAGCATTACTATCCCTCAAAAGTAATTTTCATTTTATGTCTATTTCTCCACAATGTGTGTTGTGACTGTCTCTCTCCTTTACGACCCTGTTCCATGTGGTTTGTGGTTCAATTTCTAGCAGGAGTAGCAGTAGTAGTAGTAGAAGAAGTAGTAGTAGTGGTTGAAGTATTCGTACATGTAGTAGCAGGAACAGTAGTAGTAGTATAGCAGTAGTAGCAGTAGTAGCAGCAGTAGTAGAATGATTAGTAGTTGCAGGAGTACGGTAGTAGTAGTAGTAGTATAGCAGTAGTAGTATAGCAGAAGTAGTAATAGTAGTAGTAGTAGAAGTTGTAGTAGTAGTAGTAGTAGCAATATTAGTAATCATAATGACAATAATAACTAAAAAAAGAATGAGAAGAAGAAGAAAAGGAAGAAGAAGAACAACAACAACACAACAACCACACATGATAATGATGTTTACATAGGAAAATTAACTCAAGTGAATCAATAATATCAATGACTTCTAATGATATCCATAATTTGTCGTTGTACTTCATCACTTTTCATCCTTCTATGACTTCTGATGATCACCATGATTTTACTTTTAACAGGTGGAGAGTGTGAGGATATCTGTACTAATGGAGGAACATGTGACAACGGAGCCTGTCTATGCCCCATAGGATTTGCAGGAATGGCTTGTGAAATACCAGGTGTGAAATTATTATCATAATTTTAACTGGCAATGGAGAAAATACTTACCAAATCAGAAGAGAAGAGACAATCATGCAATCATTGATAATGCAACCACTGGAATACCAGGGACAGATAAATAGTTAACCTAATACCTGGTTTTAAAGCCCATCTGCACTAGTTTGGCCAGGAGGGATTAGACCCCACAGCGTGGTCACTGACAGGTGGTTATCCCATCAACTCAGCTCTCAATTAACATAAGAAAAAGAGGATCATGGGAGACCAATCGGCACCGCTTAGGCATTGTTTTCTATATAGAGGGAGCAAGTAGCTACAGGTAGTGCAGTGGGGCTTTAAGTTAAACTAATATAGTTTTGGCATAAATATACATCAAACATGCATGTATGATTCACTGTTAAGATAAATGTTATGGCTCTCTGTCTCTTTATCGATCTCTCTCTCCCTCTGGACTAATGCATCTAGATACATGAACTTTTAATTACATGTACCTCATTCAGGTTGCACAAGATGTGTTGGTTATAGGTCTCTTTTTACTCTGTTTACCATTCTCTCTCCCTACCAGTCTTTTGCCGTTCATTTGTTCTCTCAGAGCCAGAAGGATACTAAGGCATATGCTTGAATATAGAGATACACGTAACATGATTCTGGCTCTCTAAAGAGTATCTTCGAGTTCCCGTCCCCTTAAAATCAGTTGAAAGCCAGAAGGGTGTTAAGTCTGTTAAAATATATCTATTCTGGCACTAAACAAACAATATGTTGTTTGTCATGCACGTTTTCTCAATAATTACAGTTGTATTTTCCATGAATCACAAAATTCAGAACTTAAAAAAAATATTTTGTTACATGAGTGAGGCACAATGGCTCTGGGGTAGAGCAGTAGTCTCGTATTAAACAGGGAGGTCCTGGGTTCGAAACCAATTCGATGCGCTAGTGCCCTTTGGCAAGGCAACCAAACATAGCAACCGAACATACAGGGAATACATAGCAACATATTAAAAATGAAAGGAGCATTATGATAGCCTCTGATAGCCATGTAAATATGTAGTAGATACTACTTTCCCAGTATCATAGCATTTCGAAACATTTTTTCCCTGTGTTGAGCAAATTGGGAAACAACTTGTAACTTCCACAAAAAAGGGCTCTGTGCCAGATACTTTAATTAATTTGCATATAGACCTACTAAACAAATTTGTGACTGCATTCAATGGGAAGTAATAACAGATTTACTCAGGGCTAACCTCGATTAGTATGTTGCTAGTTTAGCTCCAGTTACCAAATAATATGTGTGTGTATTGTATTGAATACAGATGAATGTACATATTAGTGATTTGGTAATAAATTCAAACTTGAAACTTGACCGATCGGATGGGATTGGAGATATGTGCAGCTAAATTTCTACATACATGAATTATTTCCTTTTCCAGTCGGCCCAGAAGGAATCAGTGTGAACATCACCATCACCTCCTCCCTAAATCGTGATCCTAACCTTGGTGAAGAGATCAGCTTCTTGTGTCGGGTCAACCCTAATCCTCTGTACACCAACCCTAAGTGGCATGGACCTAACAGTGAGGTGTTCCCTGTTGTCAACACTTTAGGTAAGATTTCAACATCTGCATCGCACTAAATCTTTACACTTTATAAACTTCACCAATCTCAAGGAAATGTAACTTTGAGGAATTGCTGAACTCTTCCATGTATTCAACCCTCTTAGGTAAGGATGTCATGTCTTTACACCTTTACTCGAATACTTTAGCCCACTAAACACCAATCCCATGTGGCATGTACTAAATGATTAAGTCTTCCTTGTCAACACTTCGTAAGAATCTTATTTTTTAAAGATAAAGCGAAACCTAAAGCAAATTTCTTTGAATGAAAGAAAAAAATGCCCTTGTGAAAATTTGAATGATATTAGATATATATACGATAGGACAGTTGTGGTATTATTTGCAACTTTGAGATCACTATGCACAAGGAAATGTTAAATTGGGAAATTACTTGAAGTAATGTCACTGGAGTGTAATGGCAGACAACCTTCCAAATATGCCTCTACATACAAAAGGACTGAATTTTTTCTTCTAAATGGCATTGGTGAGCATGAGCTCTTTGTAACTGATACAAATTTTACTGTGTTTGCGAGGAATTGATAATTTTACTGGAATGTTTGTAGTTTTACAAACAAAACCCGACTGCAATGATATTTTGGATGTACAATGGCAATGAAATTTGGGACATTCTGTTCTTTTCTTGTACATTAGATCCATTGCGGCCACCCATCTACGCTGTGCAATTGACACCTTTGATGACGCAGTTAACCCTCACCAGTGTTTCCGAAGAGATGGCTGGAATGTACGCCTGCACTGCTGGACCGCTGACCAGCCTGTATCCTCTCAACATACCCCGTAAGATGATTATACTTAGAATAGGTGTCGTAGTCTAGTGGTTTAAGCACTTGACTTGAAATTCAAAGGTCGTCGGTTTGATCTCCGACATAGCACAATGTCCTTTGGCAAGGCGGTAATCAACATTTGCCACGCCATAACCAAGAGAGAAATGGGGACCAGGGCCCGTTGCATAAAACTTACCATTGATGGTAACTTTGCCATCAATGGCAACTACCATGGTAACAGGGCTCAACAGCCAATCAAAATCAAGATTTCCATGGTAGTTACCATTGATGGCAAAGTTACCATCAATGGTAAGTTTTGTGCAACAGGGCCCTGGTAGGATAATGAAAGCCTTTATGTTTAATTGCATATGCCCTTACGATGACCATATGGTAGGAATACTCCCCATGGAGTGGAAATGGTGCACATTGTGGGTTAATGAATCTGATGACCGGGGTTATAATATCTGTAAAGCGCTTAGAGAAGGTATTTCATATAAAGCGCTATATAAATTCAGATTATTATACTTAGACTTGTGAATATTATCTGCCCAGTGCCGAGTGCCAAAAGGGCTACTTACTGTGTATGGAATGATTGTAGTTCAGACCCATTTGGATCTCAACAGATGATATCATAATGGAACGAAGGATGGTTTTCATTCATCAAATTGAAAAGACATAAAAGGTCTGTGTTAGATAAATAGTGTGTATTTGAAGTGAGATGCTAAGAAAACTGGTATAAGATCCATATTTATGTACTTCAAGTGTGTAGCATCCAAAAAAGCTTTCAGGTCCTTCTAAGTGAGCATTACTGCCATGCTCAATGATGCTGCGACTCCTTTGATCATGTAGCACGAGCCTCTGTTTCCAAATTTACTACTCAAATAACCACTGAACTATTTGTTTCCTTCTAGTAAAGAGAATTTCAGCATGCATCTATATTGCATATATAGAGGGCACATACAAAAGTGGAGGTTACAGGAATTTCAATAATTTTGTCTAAGTCACAACATTATATTGTTTGATGTATATTTTCAGCATCGACATGTGAGCAACCGTGTCAGAACAGAGGAAACTGTGTGAGAAGTCAATGTGTGTGCAAGCAGGGCTTTGAGGGAGAATTCTGTGAAATAGAAGGTAAGATCAAATCAGAATCACAGTGGTGGTAAAATAGAAGCTCTGCTTGACCACTACGATGTGAATGATAATGATAATCATCGTCATCATCAACCGCTGTTCAGTGTTGTTAGTATTGTAAACATTTTCATCTGTTACGTTGTGCTTTACACCATAACAGTTGTCATCAAAACTCTAGAAGAAAATGAATGACGTAAAGATAAATGCTGCAATTTTTCCAGTTTTCTGAACCATAGCGATGATATATAGCAGTTGTTTTGTATATGTAGAATACCGTAGTCTCATTGTAATATTATTCATTTTGCATTTGGACTACGTGGAAGGATAGGTTCAATCTTATTTGTTTACATTTTTAAAAATTCACTAGTGGAAGTTTTCTACAACATCACAATAACACCTGACCAGGATCTGACGCCCTCTGTTGGTGACAGTGTCAGTTTCCTGTGCGAAAGTGAAGGCCTAGATGCTCCACTCCCCATCTGGTACGACCAGAATGGTAATCGCATCTCACCAAGCAGGGCAGGTAAGTAACCTCAGCAATAGTAACTTGAACAGAACAGGACCTAATATGGTGCCTTGGGTAACCACTGTATTTGCTGATCACAAGAGAATGCTATTGTATTTTTGGAGAGATTATTGATGCCAGTGTGTTATACATGTAATTTTTGTGTGTGTTTGTACATGTATGTGTATGTAGACTGTTTTTTTTTACACTGGAATTTTTAGAAGTAAAATGCTCAAATTCTATATATTTTTATATGAACATCAAATCTTGTGTGTGTCACCTGTAAGTGCACTATTATGTATCATTGTAGAATATTGAGATATTGAGATATTTTTTCAAATTTCAGCTACCATAAAAGAAATTAGTGCAATTCCCCGATAAATTGCTGTTCGCAAAATACTGTATATTGATTGAAATTTTGTTTCCATATGCCATTCCCCAAAATAATATTATTTTATTTTCATTATTATGGTATCCAATGCACAAATGCAATGCCACCATAAACTATGTATTCCCCATTGCAAAGGAAAAAGAATTGTGTGATTCCATGCTCATGAAACATAAATATATCACGTTCATCAAGTCTAGCCCCTAAATCACTCTCCTCTTTCAGCAGTTCCATGGTCATTCCGGCAGTCGTTTCACACATATTTTATTCAAAGCTAGAGTGTGCTTAGAGAAAATAATATGTCTCAAAAGTTCTTTTTGCACTGAGTTCCAGCGAACACTTTTTCACGCCCTGTTCTTGTCATGTGTCAAAGTACAAAAAAAAATATTGCAACAAAGTGCTTCTTTTCTTATATCAATCTGCAATGTATAAAGAGCTGTGACAAGATGATGTTTGTGTATAAATTTAAAGGGTAAGTCCATCCTGATATAAAGTTGGTTGTAATAGAAGCAGGAAAACTAGAGAAACAGGTCAGTGAAAGTTTGAGAAAAAAACCAATTTGATATAAGAAAGTTATGAATTTTTGAAAGTGCAACTCTGTGACGTATCTTGCAAGCTCCTCTCCAGTTTGCCCTGTACTAACTTAAAAAATCTTTAATCATATATATTCACCCTAGATATGATTATAGCAAATATGCTTTTATACAACCCCTGTATGAAACAAATCTATTCCCTCATCAGTAACTATAAAAAAAAGAAAAAAATAATTATGAAATTTTCTGTAAAGAGCAAATTAGAGAGGAGCTTGCATGATACGTCGAGGGACAGTGTTGCCAATTCGTATTTCACTGATGACAACTTCAAAAATTCATAACTTTCCTTTTTTTAATCCGATTTTGCTCAACCTTTCGCTAATTTCTTTCTCTAATTTGTCTGATTTTATTAAAAACCAACTTTACATCAGGGTAGATGTACCCTTTACGAACTCTCTTCATTGTGTGTGTTTCATTATCTTTATTTTCTTTTGAACATTTGATTTGCATCTTAATTTATGTTTTCTGTTTGACCGCCTTTTCATTGATTTCCATCACATTTTTTTACATTGTATTTCCTGATTCATCTCCTGGTTTTGGCTTGGTTTTATTTGCTGCCCTTCCATCATCTGATACCCCTCCCTCTGGGTAATGTTCATCATCATCACCTCCATCACCACCCTTATGATTGACCTTTGACCCCCAATGTGTGTGTGACCTGACTATTCTGATAGACAATGAGTTTGAAAACTCCTTCAGTTCATCAGGTAAAGTGCATAGTGGGGAAAAAGATGATTATTCCAGAATTTATAGGAAGGTTACATAAATCTGTGATATTTATAAGCACCTTGAGTTTCAGTGCAATTTAGCATTCTTTGTAAAGTATTCATTGCATCAGACAATCTTGGTTATCTAATCTATAAATTATCCAGATTGATATGTAATGGTTTATTTAACCCAATCATGCAAATTTGACAATTCTGAATTGTTTAATGTTTGGTCTTTGTGTGAACCTAACTATAACAGTTGAAGCATAAAATATATAAATTTTGCATGTTCCCGGAGTGGAATTAACTAGTTTCACAAATGAGACAATACCTGAATGTTTGTTAAACGTTAGTCTTTGTATACAAGATAAAGAAGTTCTTTTTTTTGGGGGGGGGGGGATGCCCTTCAATTTCAGTCACTGAACTTCTTTTTTTTACATCGCTTTCATGTTTCATAACCTTCTCTACAAAGTCTTTTAATTTTGTTTTTATTGTGCAGTTCCTTATTTGATTTATTTCAATTTAATTTTTGTATTCATTACCCTTCAGACATGTATACTGTAAGTGAGAACATTTTACCCCTTCCATTTTCATACATCACCCAAAATGAAACAATGCTGCCATCTGCCATCTTTGTTTTGTAGTGACACATGAAGGTATTGGTCAACAGTGGTGAAGATTTCAATTTAAAATGTTCCCTGTATTAAAAGACATTTAATCTTGTGATATGTTTACAAAAAAAAAAATAGTGAAATTTCACGCTGGCTTGCTTTTCATGATCAGCACATTCCCTTTTTTTTAAAAGCTCATTTGTATCTAATTTACCTCTCAACTTTATCCTGATATATTTGTTTTCATTTGAAGCCCCACTGCACTACTTGTAGCTACTTGCTCCCTCTATATAGAAAACAATGCCTAAGCAGTGCCTGTTGGTCCCGATGATCCTCTTTTTCTTATGTTAATTGAGAGCTGAGGTGATGAGATAACCACCTGTCAGTGACTACGCTGGGAGGTATAATCCCTCCTGGCCAAACTAGTGCAGACAGGCTTTAAAGCACACAAATCCAATCAAAGTACGATATTTAGTTACTTGATCAGATAATCCTTTAAGATTTTTAACCACAAGGGAAGCAAATTACATTGTTCTTTCCATGTTAACCAATACCGAGTAGCCCTTCCTGAATGTCCTATCACAATGTCATATACCCCATGCTAACCTCATTCTGTTTTACGGCCTTCATCCTGGTTTCTCCTATGCGTTCGCACCCTTTAGATGAAGCGTTAACGGAAACTGTATCGTCGTCAGGTAAACCCCTTCCCTTTTCATTCAAGTAAAACAGGTTATTTGTTCATCATCCCATGTCGTGACTTAATTGTACACAAGCGACATCTCAAGATGAAATTTTTTTCCAAGCTTTTTGTAATGATTATCTATCAGTTGAGGCTCATTTAGAGAAAGATTCTAAAGAAAATGAGCGAGTATTAGAAAGACATCCAAAATAGGATTGAGTCACATTTCAGCTGAATGTTTTTGACATTTTACCAGAAATCTGTTACATTTTATCTATGAGGACAACATTTATTTGTGAAGGATATAAAAGAAAAAGAAATAAATTGTTGAGATAAAGTGTACAGTTCTGTAGACATGGGAAGAAACAGCACCAGCACTAAATACCACTAACAAGCATCTCTTAATCATGGGCAGTGTATATATGACGCGACAGCAACTACTTTCCAAAAATCAACCTAATGCCTCAGTCACACTTTGCGTATTTTTGCGTATGCATATTTATGGCAAGCCGTTTTAACATTTATTCCTATTTCTTGATATCAAGATTTCAATTCTTGATATCAAGAATTACCATTGCTTTACAACAGAAAATCATTTCTTGAAATCAAGAAATAGGAATAAATGTTAAAACGGCTAGCCATAAATACGCAGCAATACGCAAGCCAAATACGCAAAGGTGTGACTGAGGCATAAGGCAATTTCAGTAGCCTTGTACATCACATATTGAAATGTGCGAACATGACAATAGTGTTTTGCATAATTCGAACATGATTTCTATATAATAAGGTATTGAAAATGTCTTTGAGTTGATTTTTTGGAAAATTGCGATCGTGTTATATTTTCTTCTACAAATGCATTTTAATCATACATGTATGATGTCACCATGTATTTTGTTTTTTGTCACTCTGTTGTACTTTTAACATTCACAATCTGTCATTCAAGATGTAACACCTTTATGAGCTCATTAGCATGTGCTTTTGTGCTCATACATGTATTATGTTTTGAGGGTTATGTAATTTTTATTTTGTCTAATAAGCACACACACTGTGTGTATGTATTTCTTTGCTTTCCTATTACAGCACACTAATAACATGTTTTTGTTGTTTACATACAGAGACATTGCATGACAAACCACTTTCAAGGACACAGAAAATATTTTAAATTTTTAAGATCATCATCGACATTGATATGTGTTGGAAAGATTGTAGACCTCATACACAATTCATGTTATTGATATAGAAAAAAGCACCAAACATCATATTAAAGGTGGAAAATTGGAACTAAACATTTCTGTTAGTGAGGCCAATAGGAAAGGGAGACTTGAGAGCATTAGACAAAACTTTTTTGTTGAATTCTGGTGAAATTTTGAATGTCATAAGAAAATTAGATGAGAAGTTGTGATATAGCACTTGTCTACTCAAACATTGAGAAAATGTGTAGTTAAGATGATGAATACAGAAACAGTATATTGATTTGACAAATTAAATAACTGAATACGTGAACATATATGTGTTAAAACAGAATTCTAGCGGTAAGTCATACATTGAGCATCGTTATGTACTGAGTAAGCAAGTTTGTGAAGTTATAATTTGGATTTTTTTTTACCTCCCATGTCATTTAAAGTGCTCATGAAATATAGGAAACTAAATTCGACATTTTTCAGTAATACACTATAGCTGAAAAAGTATGCCAGCCAAAAGAATGCCACCCCTTTAGGAGAATACTTAATTATGTTAATTTCACTGTCTAAAGTATCAAGATTATGATTATATATCGTACATGACAACGAAACTGTTAAATGTAATTTAGGGATAAAGAGTTTTGTGTCACATAACATTAAACAAAAGTCAAATGCTGATGACATAGATGTAGTAAATCTAAAAATGTGGATATTGACTTTTATAAACTGCACTCCTAACACACATTACAGCATCTAATCATAACATTCCACATTTTACACGAAAAGTGTTCGACATATACATATACTTATATTAATTAATTAATGAAACAATATAGTAGCAGCCATACATACTACCATGTTTTGTATCTTTGAATAATAGGTAAAGATAATGTGATATGGGTTATTTTTTTTTCTTCATTTTATTTGTGTTGCTTTTAATACTTTATAATGTAATGGCTCTGAATTGCCAGTTTCTAACTGCTGAGCTCTGTAACGAATAACATCTTTGCAGCTTACAGTGCTCTCTTACATTAGCTTTGGATGTGCCTGTTTCATAATAGTCTGGTCAATTTATGGAGAAAAAGATACCCCAACCTCCAAATAATTGCAACAAAAGGCTTTTCAACGGTTTCTGATAGTGTTTGACATGAGAAACGACATACTAAAAATCTAAGAAAATCGGACCCCCTGAAAGTGGTTATTTCCTGGTGGCCATAACCCATTGTAAGTAGTATGAATTGATTCCTCTGCCCCCCCCCCCCAACCTAAGTATAAACACCAAAAATACATCTCTAAGATGGATATATCATGATTTATGGCTATTTTAAGGTATTAGCGGCCATCTGGGATGCCATTTTGAAAATGACCACTTAGATTTTTAGTATGTTATTCCTGATGTCAAACACTACCGGAAACCGTTAAGAAACCGTTTGTTGAAATTTCTTGGGGGTTAAACCCTATTTTGACCCGACTATAAATGTGTTTTCTTTTTAATAGTCTCATTCAGACCTGAGGTGATAAACTGCTGAAAAACTATAGCGGCACAATAAAGTAAAAAAAGCATCATGCGCTTGGTATTTCTGTCTCATGTAATATATAGACCAGGGGAAATGTATCTATGAGTCATTGATTCACATAGACACATTTACCTGCAAACCTTTTACAGCAAAAGTTAGGAATCTCTCGAGGCAAAATTAGGGATACAGTCTATTTTGTAGACTTCACAGAATATTTCAGAAAAAGAGAGGAATCTAGGGTTTTAAACAACAGCTTAAAGGCCAACAAATAGGAATGGTTGGCAGCTATGCATATGTATTAACCACAGAATGTTGCCACGTTCCTTTCATTTACATATTAAGTTTCGCACTGGTGTTTTAGGCAGTTTACCATATCGTGTTTGAGTTGGGTGTAATGATGTACATAGATTGCTCTGGTCATGGATTAGCATACACTGGCACTCACATATTACATGGATATGAGTTGTTCATCTCTAAAAACGTGACGACCTCATACTGAGGCGAAATGAACAGTGCTGGTCATCTTGTTGAAATGGTTGCATTTGATGATTTTCCAATTATGTCAATGCAAAATCAGTTCTAATATATATACATGTATATGTATATATTATATAATTTTGTTTAATTTCATTTATATATTTGAATGCTTCAGGGCCAGGTTATAAAAATATTGATTTAAATGATCAAATATCATCATGATTTAGATCCATTTAAAAAAATGTAGAATAGTAATATCATTCACTTCAATAATTTCGTCTTCTATAGATAAAACAACCAAAAAGCTTGTTTTCAACATGACTCTCTCATATTTTAAAGAATTGTATTTCAAATTTGAGAATTGTCATTTAAAATCTAAAATATATTCGATGTTGCAGCCCTCATTGTTGAAATAACATTGCTCAAAATCCTATTTTTAATGTTTGAGTAATCCCTATTTACCGGTATAATGGATTTTTTTTGTCTTGGTTTGATATAGACGTTGACTTGGCTGGTAAGTTAGTGCAGGTCGTCTCGCCTACCCAATCGAGACTGGTGCTGAATGACATCTCAGAATCAGACTCGGGTATCTACACATGCGCTGCTGAACCGAAAAGGGATACCATTGTCGTCAACATCTACAGTGAGTTATTCAATAATGAACATCACCATGTGTAGATTGTTTGCATTGTGTTTAAACAAAGAAAGTAGATCATTAACATTGAAATTGTCCTTCATTGAGGATTAGGTGATTAAAAGATGTAGATGTATCTACATGTACCTTTGCCTGTATTCTTTAAAATAGAAGTTACAATGTACATGTAGGCCTATATCTCATGGTATGCTTGGATTCTATAGTAGAAAGCCCCCAGTCAATTTCAAACTTTATTTCCCCCCCCCCCTTAAAGAAAACATAATTTACAAGTATTTGACACTCAATACTGCCTTTGTTCTTTGTTCTTTCATTATTTCAATTCAGTTTTTACCAGTTTTGTTTAACTCACCCCTCTTTATCTCTTTACTCTAACCACAATTTTGTCTTTGTATTTTAGTATATTACTCCTTTTCCATCTCTACAAAAATATCTCTCTTGATTTGTTTGTTAAATATTATATACATCAACTTCCTTTTTATTATATTTTCTTTTGATGAAATGAGTCCAATTGTTTTAAAATCTAATCTAATCATAATCATGTTCGTTTTCAGTTCTTCATTGTCTATGAGAATGTATAAATGGAGGCTCTTGTCTTTGAATTTCTGTACAATAGTTTTCTTCCATCACTTAATGATATCCTTGATTTATGCATCATATTTTATAAGCATACATATTGGTTCGTTATCGATATGTTTTTTCATCAATACTCTTTCATGTCCTTTAACAATTAATTGATCTAATCATTTTCTCAATTGTTCATGTTTCAGTTCCTCGTTGCCTACCAGAGTGTCTGAATGGAGGTTCTTGCGTTGAAGGAATCTGCGGATGCCCTGAGGCTTTCACTGGGTCTCGCTGCCACTACTCATGTTAGTATACAATTCAATCACTTTGTGCCATCGGGCAAACACTTGCATATATAACAAATATCGTTATATGAAACCTTTCTCAATTTTGTTGGTTGGTCGGTTTGTTTTACCTGACTGCTAAGAAAGCATGAGTATGTTAGCAACCAGGGGACCGACGGCTTTAAGTTCTCTCCGTGAGATGTGGTAATGAGAATTAATGCCTTACCAAAGGACATTTATAGTTCCATTATCATTTTTCATATCGTTACAAATGTTACTCCATGATATCTCAATTTACATGTTCATGTATAGGTCATAATACCATATTTAAATTTGTCAAGAAGAACAAGATATCCAAATCTATGGGATACAGTATCAAACTGTTTGATAAAACATTTTTGGGATCAAAAGAATGGAGAAAAAACAGAAGGTGGTGAATTAAAATCATCATATTGAATATCAATATATTATGTCTAGTTACCATTTTATCATCTTATACATTGGTAGAGGTGAACCGTATTTTAAATTGTTTCATGCTTTTTATGCAGTTTAAGTTTAAGCTCTGGTATGGCATTCAACTTGATAGAATCAGCGGGTATACCACAACTAATGATGATGTCAGTAATATATGGGACAGTTTGCATGTACCTTGGACTTTTACCCATTTATGATATAATGTTTATGTGAGGTGTTTTCTATGTTTTATCATCATTCCAGATGAAAGGGACTTCAGTGTGGAGTTTGATCCCATTCAGGATGATCCTCCCACAGCAGGCCAGAGCTACAGTGTGGCCTGTGAGGTGAACGGGCCAGTGGAGGTTAGCAGACCGATGTGGATTGGACCTCTGGGTCAAGAGATAGCTCCAGCAGGACATGGTGAGTTATGATGTTGATGGTAATGGTGATGGTGATGGAAATGGTTATGGTGATGTGATTGGAAACAGTGAATGAGGTGAAGGTTGTAGTAGTGATGATGGTAATAGTGAGGATGGATGGTGGTGATGGTGATGGGAACGGTGGTGGTGGTGGCGATATTGGTAATGATGATGATGATGATAATGATAGTGTACAGATAGTGGTGATGATTGGGAGGTTGTGATGATGGTGATGTTGGATGTTGGTGGTTTAGAGGGTGGTGGTGATAATGAGCATGGTGGTACAAGCAGTGATGATGATGGGGAAGGTTGATTTTGATAAGGATGTTGGTTTTGATGATGGAGGTGGTGACTGTGATGATAGTGATGATTGGTGATAATTTCTTTTTGGTGGCAATGATTGTGATGGTGATGTTCTTGTGGTGGTGATGATGATGTTGATGATAGTATCATGCATGTGCACTAATGATTTCAATGAGTTTTCATGACTTTCTAACAACATTTTATTTGTTTGTACTGATAACCTATCCCATCTCACATATACAGGTGGATCTGACCATGTGCATGTGGAGTTCCAGGGAATGAATGTAACCACTCTTCATCTAGACAGTATCACCAGTGAACAAGGTGGACTGTACATCTGTACTGCAGGCCCTGTTGCTGGAGTTTTCAATCTGTCTCTTGGTATGTCTAAATCATTTCATGAATTTTCATCATAACTTCAATTCAGCAGAAAATGATGAATTTAGTAATTGGAACTTCACTCTCCTTTAAGAAGTCGACTTTAGCTTAGATAGATAATGAGAAAATGCCCTGAGGCAAGACTTCCTGCTCTTTTACCTTAACTAATGATTATGTCTGAAACGTATTATAAGTTATGGCTTATGTTTCTGCTTAATAGATATTTATTTTAATATGTGTATAGTTTAGGCTTTATTTGGTTATGTATGTATATATGTATGTATTATTTTGTTTCTCCCCCTTTTTCTACCTGTGTGTTATGTACATGTATTAAGCTTTGTTAATTATTTGGATAAATTATGATTATCTAGTCTTTAGACTATTTTAGTTTCAGTTTGTCTCATTTCAACATATCTGTTTATAGAACTTCCTCATCTTGAAGCTCATAGAACTTCTATATCAAGCAATTTAATATTTTCCACTATGGTGTTGAAAAGTGAGCTCATTTATATTTTCTTTATTTCATTCTATGTGAAGATATTATTTACACTCAGATTGTGAAATTGCTTGCAGTTAATCAATTCATGATCAAAGACATTTTTGTTGACATATGTCCATGTGCACCGGTGTGTCAGAGTGGGTAGATAAGGAATGAATTATCAAACGATTTTAACAAAATATTCTTTTTGTTTCAAATATTTTTTTCTTGCTGTGTCTGTTCTGAACTAACATTTTAAATCTGGTTTTATTTATTTCCTCTTTCTGTGACGTATGTTTTTTATTTGAACTCTATCTCTCTTCTCTGAATGCTTGTTTCTGTCCCTCTAACAGCTTTACACTGCGCACCCCCATGTATGAATGGAGGTGTCTGCCAGGGGGGTCGTTGCGAATGCCCCGAGTCTCATACGGGGGAGACATGCAGTCAACCAGGTATAAACAATGTCATTTCAGTCTCCCACCAAAACGGAATGAAAATTACCCCCCTTTGCCTCCCATTACTACCTTCAGGCATTTTACATTTTACAAAGCTCCTAAAGGATTCCATCGTTCATGGTGCATTTACAATGCAAACCAGATGCCTCACTATATCATTGAAACAATATGCATTCATGAACCATCTACAGTATAAACACATACGTGTAATCATCTCACCAGTTTCAAACATACATGTACATGTATATAAATGGCACCATGCATTTCATAGCTGGATCACCGAGTACACTTTTCATCAAACCTGCATTTCATATTCATTTGTTTATTATTCTTATCACAACATAATGCTTGAAACAGGGTTGCTGAAATTCATGAAAAGTTTATGCAGCACATATATGACTTTTCCTGAAGCATTAACTCTTCATTTTAAACTCACTCAAGATTTTGTATGAACCGAAACTGATTTTGAGATGAATGCCAAGTCACTTAGAAGAAAATAATTTTTTGTTAAGGCCTGTCAACCATTTATATTTATGTAACACGATGCAACATAAACTACACCACTCCCTGAACCCATCAATGCTAAGTGTAAAGATCTCCCCACCTTTCATCACCCAAGTTTCCACAGCACAAAAGCCTCTGTTGAGCACAAACAGAAAGGCTTGTTCACATATGTTGCAATAAACTGCAATGTTTAATTGTGTTTTTATTTTTAAAGCGAATATAAGCCTACTGCACTTCACATTGTATCTTCATGCTTCGATACCTGCGTACACGTGGGACAACTGTTGCACAAATTTCCTTTTTTTTCAATCCCCCCTCGTCATTCATTTAGTACCGGTACACAAAAAAAACCTGCAGAATAAAATGGTCGTTTACTGCGCTATATGCAAAGGAGCCTCTAGAATGTGAAACTTGTTTAAGAAAATGTTTCAAAACTGCAGAATTATGTTTTTCGACCTGTTCAGACTTGCTTAAAGAAAACATTTCACAACTGTAGAATGATCTTATTCGACCTGTTTGAAAAGGTTGTGGTGATCAGTGTCTTTGGATAAATTTTTTCATTGGTCAAGAGTAAAGTGAAAGTTTGTTTCACTTTGTTCATTGTTCCTTTTGTATGCCTAGTACTCTTGTATTCATGTTGTCATGTTTCCACTTTGATGTCTATATTGCAACACTTTTCATCGCATTATTTCCCCCAAATACTTCTTATCTTCACTTTGACATCCATTTCCAAAATTTGCCAGTAATTTTTTCTTCTTTTGATTGCATGGCTTTCCTGCTTCCTCTTAGTCAATCTTGCATGCTTTTATACCTACATGTATTCTTGTTAATATATTGGTATTTAAATTTTTTATCTAAAGCGTTTACAACATGTACCTTTCAATGTACATGTGTGAACATGCCTTTGTACAACTGTGTATTTTGTTGATAGCATCATTCCATTTGTACATGGTTTACTCATAAAGCTCATTAGGCTTGTTCACTTTTCTTACATTTAATTTAAAATTGCAATTATTTTTGTACAAAATTACATAACGTGAAGCAGGATTTGAATTCATGCTTTGTCAGAAATATAAAAATTAATGAATATACTAAAAATAACAATATGATTCTTTAAAATACGTATCTGCACTAATTATCATACATGTTTATGCACGCATTATATGAAAGGTAAGTAGTAAAAGTCAATCACCCTATTTATTGTCATTTATTGAAAATAGTACATCTAGATGTAGGTGAATGTTTGATCACTGGATGGTGTGTAGCTTAGCAAACTGTAGTTGCATGAAAAGACACTTATGGACTGGAAAATGTGTGATTTTAGAAAATCATCATTATTTCTCCTGAAGGTATAATTGTTAGGATATGGAGATGGTAAATACAAATACTAGCTTGGCTAGGCTAAATATTACCTAAACTCTTAGACATGTATGTCTGATATGAACTCTTACTTCACCGACATCACAAACTACATGTATTACACCTTTTGCACTCTGGATGTGTTTTTTGTGTGTGCGACTGCATTTCGGTAAGCTACATGAGCCCGATTTAAAAGCTTCAAATTAATTGTGGATAATGTATGCGCTCACTCATATGTTTTAAATAGTGGGGAAATATTGGGGGATTTGTGAAAGGACTAGATCATATACATTTAGGCGAGATATTGATTTTGTAGTGATGTTTCTGCATGTAGTTCAGAAGTTTCAACCTACTAAGCTGTGTTGAAATGATAGGTACATGTACTCAATAAGTCTTCATAAGTTTGAAAACTCAGAAGCTTCTATCGTATGCATGACATTAAGGTAGTTTAGGGAAATGTGGCACGAAAAGAAGAGTCTGGAAGGCAAACTGCATAATTGTTGAAATTCAAAACTATATCACACAGAGGTAGAACGATATTGGTAGGATATAGAGGTGGTAAGTACATGTACCATCTCGATGAGGCTAAACTTTCATTCAGATGCGTCAAAAGAATGTTTGATTAACAGACATCACTAACTATTATGCACTAAGCGCTCCGGACGCGTCTTTTTGTGCCACTACAATTCCCTAAGCTACCAGTGTGTGCGGGCAAGCACTGAATCCAATGACTGGGGTAATAGTATATCTGTTAAGTGCTTAGAGACGTCCGGGATGTATTAAGCACTATATAAAAGTTGAATATTATTATCATTATTATTATTACCTAAGGTTTCATTTTGAGTGTACTTTCAAAGTTTAATTTTGATCAATTCACATTTTTTATCATGATCATTCACATTCAAATAAACACCATTCTTGATACATAAATAATGTGAATTCCTCTACAATAAAGCAGGCATGTCTATCAATCTACCAGTTTTACCTTTAAATGTTTGATTAGGTACTAGAAGTTTTTATGTGGAGTAATTTGATGTACTGAATGTATAATGTGTGTTTAATTTGTGGAAAGTATAAATTCACCATTTTCTAGTACCCTGTCAATTCGTAACATGAAGTCCTCTTACATTCATTTGATAAACATGGTTATGAGTGTGAGGGACTAAATGTTGTGATTGATTTTTGTGTACAGTACCTGGATGTCATAGTGAGCAGGCCTGCTACAATGGAGGTACTTGCTTGGAACACAGATGCTTCTGCAAATCGGACTTCACAGGAGAACTATGTCAATTTACTGGTAAGATTCTGATAGAGGTCAAGTGTCAAGTGGTTTGAGCACTGGACTGGAAATGCAAAGGTTGTGGTTCGATCCCTGACACGGAACTAATGTCCACATTAATGTACATTTGCCGCTCTATACCCAAGAGAAAAATGGGGACTGGTCGGATGGCAAAAGCTTTTGTGATAGTAATTGCCATATGCCCCCATGGTGACTGTGTGGTAGGAATACTACCTACAGTATCAAGTCGAGATGGTGCACATTGTGCGTGAATGAATCTGATGACCAGGGTATTAATAATATCTGAAAAGCGCTTAGATACAGAATCTTTAGGGCAATAGAAATTCAGATTTCTTATTAATTATACCAATAAGCCCCTTTTGTATGTCATCATGTTCTCTGTTTAGCTTGATAGTTGGGTATGATGGTTAGATGGGATTGAGCAGTTGTGTTGGGTTGTTTTGGGACTGATAGTTTTGCAGTAGTTCCAGACTTTATACCTCTAAAAATATTGGTAAGAAGTATTTTCATATGTTTTGTTCTCCAAGTTAGTGAATTTTGCAAGGGAAATATTGCATGGATTACTATATACAGTTTTATGTAAGGATTTGTTGACAAGCTATCCTTGCGTGCTACTTAATAGAATAAGGAAATGTATACATTTTATCATTATAAATATTTTACATTGTATCAATTGCCAAATTTTTCTTGTATCATAGACCTATGGTAAAAGAAGATTTGTCCCTGGAACGTTTTACTTTAGAAATTCTCCTTTATAAGGACAGACACTGTACATTCATGAACAAGTTTGTTTCAAGGAGGAATCGGTAAAGACATGTACAATGTACATGTAGTGCATTATATGTGCGTTATTAATTACACTTTTGCATGATAGGTTCATGATGGATTGTAGAGGAAATAAGGCAGAAATTGTGGAAAATGCAATTTTTCGTCATTAGGCATAGAAGCATGAAATTTCTCTTTTGCGCACATGGATATTCTTATCGGGTTTGATAATATTTATAGAGGTCAATTGTTCTGAATAGCATCTGACACATGCCCTGGGGCGTGTTTCACAAAGACTAAGATCGACTTTAAGTTGGACTTAAGTATAACAGGCCGTTCGTGCCATTGTTTGCTCTCACCATTGGTCTCTCAATTATGACCTATAGATGATATTTTTTCCTTCAACAATGAATTATAAAAAAATGTAAGTTTTGTAGATTTTTAACCATGATTTGTACGTCCCGTGAGAGACCAATGCCAGTAAATGATGAGAGAAAACAATGGCACGAACGGCCTGTTATACTTAAGTCCAACTTAAAGTCGATCTTAGTCTTTGTGAAACACCCCCCTGCAATCATTGTATCTGTATCTGACAGTGAGTATCGATGCTAACCTACGTATTGAGCTTGACCCAGACAATGACTACACTGAGGGAGGGAATGTCAGCTTCCTCTGTATCACCAACGGACCGGATGCTCCTCTCAATCCAAGATGGCGGAAAGGAGACTACCAGTACATCCAGTCATCGGTCTTTGGTAGGTAGCAGGCTCAAGGAATGATAATAATTCATGATGAAGATGATGATGATGATGATGATGATGAAGATGATGATGATGAAGATGATGAAGATGATGATGATGATGATGATGAAGATGATGATGATGATGATGAAGATGATGATGATGAAGACGAGGATGATGATTATTATGATAATGAATGAAGATAATGATAATAATGATGAATGATTGTTAGAAATCTTTATTTTTGCATTGGTAGAACCGTTTGATTAGGATATTGAGGTAGCATCTTTACTATTTTAGTAAGGTCATTTAGATATGTCAATTGTACACTTGTCAATTCACCTGTATCACCAAGTATGATTCCTTTGCTTTTTGAAAGCTAGGTCTATAAAATTATGTCTCACTTCATTTAGGTAAGATATTTTCAATATTTAGTTATTTGCTAGTTAAAGATTAGGATGAGTTGAATTTTTATATGACTGGTAATGCATAAAATACCAAAACATTCTGCTGGTCATCTTAGAGAGGGGTAAAGTCTATTTTGCCAATTTGATAGTGATAACATATGATCAAGATGCTGCTTGTATTTTGTACGTGGTAGGTGAAATTGATTGATTAGTAATCCGGTGAATTTGATTTAATTCATTGCATATCAAGTGGTCTATATTACATTATAGGAAAATTGAATAGGAGAACTGAATGTACAGTGAGCTGAAGAAAAATGGGATGACTTGACTTTTTATATGACCGGTTATACTTAGAATACCAGAACGTTTAGCTGGTCATCTTGGAGAATGGTAATGTCTATTGATGTGAATTTGATGTTGCTTTAGGAGAAGGAAATCACATCGTCACATCCCGTAAGTCTGGTTTCATCACTCAGCTGAGGATCACGAACGTCAGCGTACAGGACAGTGCTACATACACCTGTAATGCTGGACCATTGCAACAGTCTATCTCGCTCACCATCTACAATAACAGTAAGTCCTGATTTGGTTTGGTTTGATTTTTATTTATGAACATAAGATATGAAATACAAACATACATTTTCTACCAGCTACCTGGCCTGGCTAGATCTAGACGAAAAACATAACAATAACATTGATCTTACCCTCATTCTTTTTTGTTTCTCCGCTGCTGGTCGATGCTGCTGTCTATGGATTCATCATTTTCACATCTAAATCTAATGTTCCTGATATTCGGATTGGCGTCTGGCTTTAATCTTCTTCCTTTTTTAAGTCCAAATTGGGCCCACAAACCTTCTTTGAAATCGGAGTTTTCGAAGTGGGCACTACATATTACACGTGTCTCCGCAGGTCCTGTCCATTTTCCTCTCGTTAATTTAAATTTTGAAGTCCAAATTTTCCTTAACGTCGGGTCTTTGGGAAATTTATGTAGACTGACATCTTCTTTAGAGGTGTTTGAACATCCTGCCACAATGCACCTGGATGGCATTCTGCTGATTTCTCAATTAAACTAAGTTTACAAAGTGAAATAATCGAAGAAGGACCAACAAAATTTTGAGAAATAATTTGAAGTACACTTGAAATCAATGGAGGTATGCACGCTACGCGTATATTTTTTAACTCGAAACAGCTCGCGAACAAGAAGCTCGTTCCTTAGGTCACGTGATACTCCGACCCTGTTTGGGGAGAGTTTTGTGGGCGGGGCATAGTTGGCTCAGAAAGGGTAAATTTACGATTTTGAATAGCTTGTGAACTTGAAGTGGGATTCTTTTTTTTTTTTTTTTTTGGATGGGATTATATTCAGAAAACAACATATTAACAAATAAATTCACATCTTTGCAGCATTTCATAGGACCTTTAACCAAGCGATCTGAATTCTTTTTCTTGTTCTTTCAGCCTATCCTTGCATCCCTCGTTGTGTCAATGGAGGGCGCTGTGTAGAAGGTATCTGTATGTGTCTGGAAGGCTACCAAGGTGAAGCCTGTGATGAGCTGGGTAAGATGAGATCTTCATGAGTCAACTTTTCTCTTTAACTGCAACAATGTTAAACTATTATAACAGACTATTAGCCTAGGTGACCGAGAAAGTACATGTTCACCCTGTAGGAATCAATCGAATCCATCTTTCGAAATCTTCTAAAGTTTTGGAACGGCCCAATCTCTTTGAAATAATTTCTTTCTTAGGATTTATTTTCCTAGTGCGAGAAGAACAATTTGCCTGTTAACCTATAAGCAAGGTATTACTCTGGGAATTTTCTCCTACATGTATTTGTTTTGATTGCTACATGTATGACATATCATTGGCTGCCCACAAGAAGTTAGCAATGACATTCTTGCGGAAAGCTGACAATATGAACATTTTGAAATGAACTTTTCCTCTGTCTCAAGATCAGACATGTACATACCAGTATAGGAGCAACAAATATGCAAATATTTCAAGGAAAACTCTTTTGCTATGATACCTTCCAATATACCTGATTTCAGTTTTGTTCATATATTTTATTTAGAAATGTGTTTATCTCGTTCAATAATGGCATCTTCGATCATGTATGTTGGTGTAGAGGTGTCATAGTCGAGTGGTTTAACCACTTGACTTGAAATTCAAAGGTTGTGGGTTTGATCCCGACATGGCACTAATGTCCTTTGGCAAGGCATTAATCTACATTTGCCACTCCATACCCAGTAGATAAATAAGGACCTGGTAGGATGACGAAAGCATTTGTGTTAGTAATTGCTATATGCTCTCACAGTGATCATATGATAGGAATACTCCCCAGGGAGTGGAGGTGGTGCTCAATGTGGGTGACTGAATTCAACGACGGGGGTAATAATATCTGTAAAGCGCTTAGAGATGGTATTTTGTATTAAGCCCAATATAAATCCAGATTATTATTAATATTATATACAAGTATGGATGGTTATAATTATAATTGTCACAGTTTTATGTTTATATTTCCTTTCCCGAATCCGAATATAGATCACAAAATATATAATAAAGCCATATTATTATGTTCATGTTATAGTTCCAGAATGTCAACCCTTGTGTGAGAACGGTGGGGAGTGTGTTGAAGGGGAATGCAGATGCCCTAGAGGATTCAATGGAACAGCCTGTCGACACCAGAGTAAGTACACGTCTCCTGGATATTTAAAAAGGAAGAACAGTATATTGCAATATGTAATTGAAATTGGAATAGATCTACAGATCTTTTGATTACCTACTGTGCTACTCCCAATTATTCATCCATAAGAGACCATTTAGTAATTACATCTGGTATTAGATTTTTAAAATATATTTATTTATTTATTTATTTATTGTATTATTTTTTTTATTTATGTATTTATTTATTTATTTTTTATTTATTTATTTATTATTATTATTATTATTTTTTTTTTTTTTGGGGGGGGGAGTAAAATTGATTGATTCCAGTGCTCCTCTTTGTCTTTCATCTTTGATGTAGAGGTGTCATGGTCTAGTGGATAGGTCGTCGGACTGTGCATCACATAGTTCGCGGATTGAGTCCTGCCGTGGCACTAATGCCCTTCGCAAGACAATGTACATTTGCCACTCTCCACCCATGGGTCAATTGGGTACTGATAGGGAGGAATTCATTGATTGCAAAATCGTTAGCTTAGCAAAAGCACCTGGGCTGGTGGATATGTGCATATAGAAATATCCGTTATTATTATTATTAGTAGTAGTAGTATCTTAGCCTGCATGTACATATAGGTCATTTACTTTTTAGGAGGGATGCATGTAATAATCTGAATACTCCACCTTCATTCATTTTTCATTTCCTCTAATGCCTCTAGGGGCCATTATCCATATAGTACTGACTAGGTCCAATTTTTATTTTAATAGCCCAATGTCGATAAAACCATTGAATCTTCTCTTTCTTTGTCTCAGTTGTGGAACCCATCTCCATTGCCATCCACCCTGAGGAGGGCCAAGTCTTCTATACAGGAGAGAACATTGCCTTCCTGTGCCTCACCCAAGGAACGTTTGCCCCAGAGAATCCTCAATGGAGAGACCCCAGTGGAAGGGTGGTTGGCATCAGGCAAACCAGTAAGTATTATTCAGCAGCAATCTATGTCACACCTATTTAGATGCCCATTCCTAGATAACCAATGCTGCCTGGAAGACCTAGTGGCAGCAAATGAGTCTGGCAGAACATTTGAGCTTAGATGATGGACACGAAAGAAGACAGATATATGCTAGTCCAAGTAACAGTCAAACCTGTCTTAGTGGCCACCTCTCTGTGAAGGCCGCCTGTCTATAGTGGCCATGTATTTTGTCTTCATCTTGAACATGCCCCTTTACTTCAATTCAATTCAAAGCAATTTCATTTTCATAAGAAATTGTAGATGTACAAATGGTATTTTAATTTTTGTAAATTTTTAATAGGTAATGCTCAAGGCTAATCCATTTGCCATAGTTTGTTCTCAAAAGCTTGTAAATACATGGACGTTAGATACTTCTTCCACTCCTTGATTGTACCAGCTCTCATGTACCAGGGGGGGTGTTTCACAAAGACTAAGATCGACTTTAAGTTGGACTTAAGTATAACAGGCCGTTCGTGCCATTGTTTGCTCTCACCATTATGATCTTTAGATAATACTTTTTCTTCAGTAATGAATTATCAAAAAATGTAAGTTTTGTAGATTTTTTACCATGATTTCTACGTCCCTTGAGAGACCAATGCCAGTAAATGATGAGAGCAAACAATGGCACGACGGCCTGCTATACTTAAGTCCAACTTAAAGTCGATCATAGTCTTTGTGAAACACCCCCCAGAGCATAGAGCAGATTTCAGCTAATGTATTTTAGTGATTAAATGATGCTTTGCTGTATATGTGTTATGAATTGCTGTAAATTGATAACATGTGATAACTCTTTATCTTTTTTAGGCGTGGACCGTATTTTCACCTTTGCTGTCAACTCCACTGCTACCAGGCTTTACATCAGACCCCTAGCTGAGGGAGATGCTGGCTACTTCACTTGTGCAACTGGCCCTCTGAACAGCACTATATTCATCAGTATTGAAGGTACATGTAAGCAATTACGCTGATTATATATGTTCAGACAGTCAAATTAGACTGGGGTAAATTGTGAATAACCTATCATGCCTCCTTCCATATTACGACAGTTCCCAAGTATTGAACTTGTTTATAAGCTGTATTAAACCAACAAGAAGAACGTGGTGGTCTTAATGAACGAAGAGGCCACTGCATACTCTACGATATGAGTTCCGTACTATTTTGGAAATGTATCACATTAGCATTACATGGACATTCAAACATTTAGGTTTTCTGCATACAACACAAAACCCTAGTTTTGTATTCTTTCATCAATATTCGCCTTCAAACGCATTTGTTTTGAAAATCATTGCAGAGTTGAGTGTTATATGACATCCTCTTTCACATCATTACACAATTTAAGTGAAATTTTGGCACCAATTTCTTTTGCGAATTTGGGACTCCCATCACTTACATCGTATTCTGTAGCATTGTCATCACAAAGATAATAATGTTTCATCACGTTTTCCTTCTTTCAGAACGCCCTTGTCCTCTGAACTGTGCTAATGGAGGAACATGTATGGATGGCACCTGCTCCTGCCCTGAAGGCTACCAAGGATCTTTCTGCCAGATTGGAAGTAAGTCCCTTTTCTCTTCTCTCTGACACTTCTCTCTCTCTCTTTCCCTCTGAAATCCCTCTGTTCTAGTCTGTATGAATTAACACTTTGGTTGCTTTCTTTGCCTCCCTGCATGGTCGCTCATTTGCCACATCTGTAATTTTGCACAAAACAGTAGGCACCAGTGGAAGGATTATTTTGTGCAGCGCAATGGCTTTGCAACATTACCTGTTTCTGGACTTCATCTCTCTACTTCTCATGTATTCTTAGTTGGTTTCCAGTTGGTTGGTTGAAAAGAGCCCGATGGTCGGTGAGGACATTGAATTCTTGTGTAGGACAAGCGGAACCATGAACAGTTTTTGCCAGTGAATATTCATGACTTCATCTCTGTACTTCTCATTTATTCTTAGTTGGTTTCCAGTCATCTATTGTCATCATCCCGAGTATTGAAAAGAGCCCAATGGTTGGTGAGGACATTGAATTCTTGTGTAGGACAAGCGGAACCAATGCTCCCAGGTATCCATTCTGGAGGAACCCTAACGGCAAGGTCATCTCATCTAACCCATCGAGTAAGTTCACATCTTTTCTCGATAACATTTAGTAGGTACGATTGATTCAATAAGAACCTCTTCTTGAATTTCCTGAAAGGGCAAGTGAAAGTTTGTATTGAGTTGAGTTATTGACAATCAAAATTGAAGAAAGAGATTTGTGAGTTGTCTAAATATGAGATATTGTAAGAGTATGCGTTCTGGAGGAACCCTAACGGCCATGTCATCTCATAAAACCTGTCCAGCAGGTCCGTATCCTCTCTCGAAGTTATTAAGGATTCGGTGAGTAAGTTTATAGTTTGTCAGGATAGTCTGCATCAAGATTGGTGAAGAAATATCCATGAATGACCATGAAAGTTCCGATGCCTTATTCAGTTGGTTCAAGGTAGATCATTTTCAGGTCCACAGTTCAACTCTTTAAAAAGTTTTGATTTAACCCTATATAATTTTGATCTCACCATAGAAAATCCTTGATTATAGCATCACCACATTAATTGTACAGCTTTTTATAAATTTCTCAAACTAAAATGCTGCCACTTTTATCTGCTACATTTTCCTATAAATGTACTTTTCAAAAATAAAACTTTATTTTTTTAACAAAAAAGCCATGAAAAAAATAATAACAGAAGAAATACAAACAATTATATGGAAAACAAATTAATGAAACCATAAGTTTACTTGTGTCTCTTACAAGTAGAAATTATGCTCAATGTTATTCACAAAAACCATGATATTTTGATGCTCTCTGATGTTTTCCACTTTAGAATAATAACAAGTTTATGAAAACAGAAGAAATAGAAACAATTATATGGAAACAAATGAATAAAACCATGAGTTTACTTCTGTCTTTTATAAGTAGAATATATATACGCTATTCGCAAACCTAATCTTTTGATGTTATCTGATGTTTCTCAGTTCGGAATTTTAAAAAAGGCCATGAAAACAAAGACAAAAGAAACAGAAAGAATTATATGAAAACAAAGTAATGAAACCATAAGTTTACTTTTGTCTCTTACAATTAGTAAATATGCTCTATGTTTGTTATTTGCAAACATAATCTTTTGATGCTTTCTGTTGTTTTCTCAGTTCGGGATCACCGTGTTTACACCCAGCGTCTTTCAGACTACGAGACCAAATTGATCATCCATAACTTCACCAACTATGACATGGGCATCTACCGCTGCAACGGAGGGCCTCTTACAACCACCTTCACCATTGTCCTGGCAGGTAGGTTCAAAGCACTCATTTTCAGAAATACAGTGAAACCTGTATATAAAGACTGCTCAAAGGAGACAAAAAGTGGTCTTTATAAGCAGGTAGTTTTTATGTACAGGTTCCTTCAGTACATGTTTCAATGAGACACCATTTTCAAGGGACACAAAAAATGTGGTCTTTATAGACACGTGGTCTTTCTATACAGTTGGTCACCAAAGCAGGTTTGACTGTATAAGCGTAACAGACAAACGCAATCTTCATCAATCTTTGGTCGTCTCCCTATCAAAATGATGATGTATGTATCTTCCCTTCATCAATAGAATATGAAACCCTGATTGGACTACCAAAAGTGTTTTAAAAATGATATAAGAACATGTCTTTAGCTTTTAGAATGGTTTTGTGATTCCCAATGTAGTAATCGAGTGGAGGAACCCATAACAATGATTCCATGATGTACTTAAAATATTTACTGAGTAAGATTGTATGTTGGCATTGAGACTGAATGAGTGAGTCTTTGCTTTCCAATTTCTCATAACATTGCTTTGATATACCCTTACACAATGTACTCATGGAGGAATGCATGATACATGCAATAATTATTCCATTTCGTATGAAAAAAACAAGTGGTTCCTGTTTTAAGTCTAAAGGAATAAGAGAATTCAGCAGTCAAAGATTTCTAGTTTATGCAATTTTACAGACCATGGTCACTTGATTGTTGATAGGGAAAAATGAGAAAACAATCAACATGGATATTTGCTGTCCCAGCTTTTAGAACAGTTTGTAATCCACCCTGTACTATTGGATAATGGAGGACCCGTAACATTGATTAACCTAATATGCATGTCGGAACGGCATGGATCCAGGGTAAGCCATGGGAAAAGAAATATTTAAGAGGTCAAGAGGTCAAATTATGCAATTAAACAAACAATGGTCACATTAATGATAATGAGAGAAAGAAATAGCATGATTTTTATCTCTCCCTTTTTTTCGAATGATCTTGTGATTCACCTTGTATTAATGGAGGTACATGTAACAATGTAACTTATTGCTTTTTCCAATCTGTTTTCCTGTTTTATGCCTAGGGGACCTGGAGAATTTACCATTTAAATAATGCAATTATATAAATAATAATCCCTTGGAATTGTAGTGAGAGAGATCGAAAACGTGAAGTTTTGCTCTCCAATCTTTTTGAATGATCTTGTGATCCACCTTTTATTGGTGGAGGAACATGTAACAATAATTATTTCATTGCCGATTGAAATCAGTTATCTTGTTTTACGCCTAGGAGTATTAGAGAACTTAGACAATTCTACAAATAATGATCACTCGGAATTTAAGGGGAAAGAGTGGAAGAGATTGATGGAGAGAGAGAGAGAGAATACAGAAAAGTAATGAAATTTGCTCTCCTTTCTTTCAGAGCGATCGTGTGATCCACCCTGTATAAATGGAGGAATATGTAACAACGGAGTCTGTGACTGTGCTGATGGATTCATTGGCGGACATTGTGAGCTCACAGGTATGCTCCTGCTACATAATAATAATAATTATAGTAATCAAGATAATGAAATTACTGATGATGATGTTTATGATAATAATGATAATAAAGATAATAATTATGAGAAGAAGATGAAGAAGAAAAAGGAGGTAAAAGGAGAAGAATAAGAAGGAGAAGAGTAATAATAGTATACTAAAATACTAGTTCTACTAGTACTAGTTCTATTAGTACTACTATTTCTACTGCCACTACTACTACTACTACTATTAACACTACTGCTAGTTATAATAATGATAATACATCTAACAATGATGATGATAATGAAAATGAAAGTCGGATGTATAAGGTAGATTTTCCTGAGGATACGAAACACTGAAAAACTTTAGCTGGCCTACCTTGGTAACATTCCTCAAGCATTCAAGAACTTCCTTCCTATGGGAACTTTAATATACACACTCCATTGATGGAGAGTGACAAATCGTCTGTTCAGAGCCCGAAAGATGTTAACTCTGTATTAAAACTTTTCACTTAATGCCTTTCTGATTCCAAACAGATGAAAAGTAGACCAATCTCTTACCAAAGGTCGTTAGTACCAAGGCAGGGATTTGAACCCTTAACCTATTGGTCCATAGGTCAGATTATTTCACTTGTTTATATCACCTCTACACATTTACCAATACCCTAAATGATCAATAATTCATCTCTATATAGGATGCTTCCCAATGTGCATCAATGGAGGAGTCTGTCGTGAGGGGTTGTGTCTTTGCCCGGCGGGTTACGTTGGAGACCACTGCCAAGTCCTGCTACCAGTCAGTATTAACATCGTCCCCAGTGATGATTCGGATCCACGCCTAGGGGGTACCATCAGTTATCTCTGCTCTGTGAATGATACCAACTTGGTAGAACCACCGGTCTGGAGGGACCTTGAAGGGCTGGACATCTCATACGGTAAGAGCGAATTCTTTGAGACATTATTATGAGTTAAATGAATTTCAGGGATCCATGCCTAGGGGTACAATCAGTTATCTCTGCTATATGAATGATACCAACTTGGTAGAACCACCTGTCTGGAGGGCCCTTGAAGGGCTGGACATCTCTTACGGTAAGATAGCATTCTTTAGGACATTATTATGAGTTATATGAATTTCAGGGATCCATATCTAGGGGTACAATCGGTAACCTCTGCTCTGTGCAGAACCGCTGGTCTGGAGGAACCTTGAAAGGTTTGACATCTCCTATGGTAAGACAGCACTCTTTAGTACATAATCAGGTATTTCATGGGATCTACTTCTAGGGGGTACAATCAGTAACGTCTGGTCTGTGTAGAACCACCGGCGGGAGGAACCTTGAAAGGCTGGACATCTCATGTGGTAAGATATCATTCTTTAGCACATGCTACGATATATTTCGTGGGATCCACATCTAGGGGGTACAATCAGTTACCTCTGCTCTGCCAATGATACAAACTTGGCAGAACCACCGGTCTGGAGGGCCCTTGAAGGGCTGGACATTTCATATGTGAGACACTATCTTTAAATTCTATGGTACCTTATCGTGAGTCGGCAAGGTATTTCCAGCTGTTTGTCAGCTATCACCAATGAAAAAAAATTGTATATATATATATATATATTGTCATGTTCCTATCATTAGGGATGAAGGGATGTATGGTCAAGAGATGTATACTTTGAGAAAAACAAATTCGAATTTTTTTTTTTTTACTACATCTCTGCAGCACATTTCAGTACTCATGTTGTGAAAACTATTAAGTACTAAAAGAGTTCGGCAATTTGAAAATAATGTTTGAACTGTTCTGCTTAGCTCACAACAATATAAACTTTTACATGAGGAGGGTGTGTCATGTTTGGAACTTAAGATAAAAGAGCAACTTCATAATAGGTTTCTTTCATTGTTTTTGCCAAGACTATGGATAGTGTTCTTGTTCTAAGCCTAATTGATAAGTAATACAAAACACACATACTGTCATTTTCATGTCAAAGAAGCTAAGAAGAAGTTATCTGTATCGTTTACATCCTAAATATAGTGATCATTTTGTTATCTTATTTCCTCAGACCTTGGTCGTATCCGTGTAGAGAATCCATCCCTAGGTGAAACACGCCTTATAATATACAACCTCCAGGAAACAGACACAGGCACCTACACTTGTGCAGCCGGCCCTATAGAGGGCAGTGTCTATGTTGCTGTCCAACGTGAGTAACCTCTCTTTCAATTATGATCCCTGTACCGGTAGTATCATGTTACAGTAGCAGTTTCTGGAAAAACCTCAATGATTTTGAAAAGCCATGTTTCCTTTCTTTTCTATTTTGCTTTTCATATGAAAGGTTTTCCTATTTGACACAAATTTCATGGTAATTTAAATGTTCTTTATTCTATGAATTTATACAATACTTTAGGATTTAATCAGAGGTTAAATGTTTAGATCTACATCAGTTGAATTGTATTTTTGATGACATGTATGTATTTCATTTGACGTTGTGCTGGTGATTCTGATAATGTAGAGATTACATAGAAGCATACATTTTTTATCATATCATAGTATGACTTGATATTTCTTAAATCATTGTTAAAGAATATCCTTTGAATTATGAGAAATGATAAGGAAGCATGAATGCAGTGAACTAACTCCTGACATCACTTTGAAGGCTGTTCAGGGTTTTCAAAGTTGATGTGATTGTGATGAATGAGAACTACCTGTATACATGCAGGTGTGACTTCTTTTAAAAAGGGCTGAAAAGCAAATGTTTCAGTGGTCTAAGAATGGTGCTGTACCATATCTTTAAACATTGAGCAAAAATGACCATCGTTAGTATCTCTTAAAATAAAGTGATTCACAACTTAATGGAAAATGATGTTCTGCTGAGTAATACAATGGTACAAAGTTTCAGAGTTTAAAGTTCTAGGAGCCATAACAACTGCATGACAACTGCATTTTCAGTCAACAGCTGAGTCAGATACATGTATTTATCATTTCTCTCCATGTATATGACAACATTTAGACTGGATTACATGTAAATGTATGTAATGCTCTGTATAGCCGTAAATTCATTATAGTATTTATGATATTCTTGATATGATATAATTATGTTTCTCGAAAACTGTATAGAAAATGAAATATTTGTTCCTGCATGTATTTTTCTACATATATCAAAATTGTATTCTAATTAAATCTGTACCTATTTAGACAATTTGTTACCTTTTTTAAGTACATGTACATGTATGAATGTATTGATTTTATTTGTTAAATAACAATCATCTAATCCATAAGTATTTTATAGAGCAGGAGATACCTCCTTATATAGCATGTAATGACATTATTTTTCAGATCTCATTTATCAGAAGTGACATGGTTCATGATTTCCTTGATGTGCCTTTTCAAGATACATTATATACTTTTTGACATACGCATTTTTGGGGTGTCTCACAGCCCCTTTTAAATACTAGTTTATGACATACATTGGAATTTTGATTGTGTAATATAATGTAGCGAATTACAAAATATTACATTTTATATTTGTGTAGTGGTTACTGTGAAATATGAACCCTTAATATTGTTTATTGTAATAAACTCAACTGTTTCTCAAAATGGTCTCCCAGAGTCATTTCAACTTTGGATAATATTTTTTTCATGTAGTGTGTAGGAATGTTACAGTTATTTATTTTTAGGAAATATGTTTTGTCAGAATTCAATGCAATTATCCATTTACTTTTTTTTCTGAAACTGTATAGAGTTCCTGTGTATCAACTGTGTCGCTCCTAAGACTTTCCAAGTAGATTTGCAAGCTATGAAACTATTTTCTTGTTTTCACTAGCAGCAGAATGAACGCTGACAATATGATTAGTATCCTTCAGCATGTAGGGCAATCTGAAATAGTTATTGCCAAGCACTATGAATATCGCAAATTAACCCGCCGACTACTGATTATCTCATTCCCATAAGCTTAACACAGGGAACACCCGGTTCCAGTAAGCAAAACGTTAATACTACATTGCAGGCATTCATACATTTTCCTTCTCATCAACATCTGTAAATCATAACGCTCCACAATATTTTGTTTCAAGTACTTTATTTTTCAAAAATACATTTCAAAAAAATGTGTCACTGCAGTGACACATTATATTCAAACAATAATTAAACAATATACTAACACAAACCACATCACCTGGTGATATAAGGCAATCAAGTAGATTACATTATGCTACATAAATACCCCCAAACCTATACAGTGCATTATGCAGCTACATGTACAAATATAATAGTTGAACATAAAACAAAGCACTTTATCAAACTATACCCTGAACTTGTTACAAATGATTCCAGGTTTACTATTGCATAGGGGATTGATATGTAATGTCAAGGCTGACTTTGTAGATTATAGGAAAGCTCTATAGAAAACTGTTTACACCTTTCTCCTAAACTTGATAGATTGAACAAGAATATCTTCCTCTTGTAAATAGTGTGTGGTTCCTGTCAGATTGTGGGAAGAACACCAGAGTGAAGGCATGCCATGTTTATCTTCCTTTTTGTTGAAGGTTGTGAAAACAAACTAGCATATAATCGGATTGTTTTGAAGTTTTAATGCAAATGGCATATGTGACATTTAAAACTTGAAAGACGAAGGTAGGTCCAAACTAACCCTGTCCTAGTATACATGCTAAATTTGATAAAGAAGTGCTGATGACTTGCACCTACTAATCTTTGCAAAAGTATTTTGCAGAAAGTGAGCTCAAATTTTAAAGATTATGTATGAAATTTCAAAAAGATTAATCTGACAATATTATCATAGTGGTAAAGACATTGTTATTGTGCATGTGGGTGTGTGTTAATCTTTATTCAGTCACAAGAGAGGAAAGCACAGCAAATAGTTGCTGAGACATACAATCCTCGGCTTAAATAGGTCAACCAATGCCTACCTACATGTAAAATAGAGAATTGTATACAGCCACATACTTATAATAATGCATCTGGGTATAATTTAGGGAGTTTTAAGGAAGTTATGGTTTTCCTCTTTAGGATCTTGTTAAATTGACCAGAAACGTGGACATTAAACGAGCCCTCCTTTGGGAAGGATTAAAGCTCTATATCATGGGTCATATTTTCAGAGAAAATTGAACTTTGTATGACCCCTGAATTTTGTAATAGTTTTGATGCATGTTAACTAAACTAAACAAAATAGAAAAGCATGGGGTTGGTGCTCATCACTTCTATGCGTTTACCAGATTAATGGATAATAATTTTTCAATATTATTCTTTTAAATCAAACTGTTCAGGCAATTATTAATTCTTATACTGCTTTCCTGTTGACCTATGCACCAGAATGCACATTCTCCATGGCATTAGTTATGCTCACATACCCTATAGTATTGCTACAGAAATGTTCTTTCACATTTCATAAGGACCCTTTTTTGTGCCTCTCTTGTTCCTGCTCTAGTTCTGTTGCAATTGTTGCACAGTAGTTTCAAACTATATTGGATATTTATTATTACACGATCTCTCTTTCTGTCTCTCTCCATATCTCTCCATCTCTCTCTCTTGTTACCTTCATCTTGCTGTGTCCCTCATATATTCTCCTATAAAGTTTTATTTCTCTTTCACTTGCTCATCCATGTTCTTTTCTGTCTCTTTCTCTCCTTTGATTCTCACAGTCTATTCTTTTATCTGGCTTAAAACTGTACCTCAACTCTCCCTTTCTCTCCCTCCCCTTTCCCCAACTCTCTTCTTTTCTATGCATTTCTCCTCTATTTACGTAATGCCTTTTTCCAAATAACACTTTATCATCTCTTTCCTCCCTCTTTCCTCCTCCCCTTTTACACACAGAGCACACCTCCCCATCACTCTCTCCCTCTCCGTTTCTGCCCCTCTCTCCCTTCTCTGTCACTTGTCTGTCTATCTTCTTTGTCCTCTTTTCTATTCTCTCTTCTGACTTGACCACTTCATCACAAATCACATTTCTTGCTCTGACTTTTACTATCATTTTCCCACTCCCACTTTGGCTGCATACTTTCATGTAGTAGAAAGCAGCAGCTGATTAAAGGACAATATAACCTTCGTAATAAGTACATTTGTACAGAAACAAAATAAGAGAAACAGAAAGGGAAGTTTGACATAAATCGGACCAATAATAAGAAAGATAAGAATTTCATGTGTGCAAATCTCAAACGGCACTTTGGTCAGTGGATCGTGAGAAAGCACAGACAACTCTCCTGTTTGTGGCATATGAAAATTTCATTAATTATGTTCTTCTCCTAAGCCACAACATCGAATAGTGCCATTACCTAATACCAGTTTGGCCAATTTGAAATTACCTTTAATATGTATAGCGATTACAGCTTTCAGAAATTCATAACTTTGCTATTGTTTGTATGATTTAGTTCAAAATTTCGCTGATCTGCTTCTCTATTTTTGTGTTGCTTCCTTTAAGAGCAATGTAATATCGATTTTTCCTTTTCATAAGCTACTTCATTTGGGTGTGATAATAGTATATTCCCAAGACCTTGATGATATCAATAAAAGCTGTTTAGTGTTCTTGCAATTATTATTTTTGTTTTATATGTTTCTTGATATTATAATGTGTATAGTTCAAGGATGTATGACTGTAAATAAGCTGATAAGTGTTTACAACCAACCTTGACCCCAGTTTTTTCTAGGTGAATCATGGATGACATATTCAGTAGTTTTTCCGTCCTATCAGCACCTTTCATTAGTCAACTAGATATTGGTGCTCGACGAATTTCCAGATTTGATTTGATTTGATTTGATTAGATCTTGTTGTTGTTCATATCGTTCTTCATTTTAAACATAAAGGATCATGTCATCCGTTTGGAGCCAGAAGGTTGTTTATCATATCATTTTATACAGAGTGTATGCCCTTCTGGCTCCACACAGATGGAATTACCTACGCCTACTTGCTAACTCAAGGATCTATGACTCGATCGGCCTCTCTTATTTCCAAAGCTGGGTCAGATTCGCAAACAGATATAGAATTACTCATAAAGAAGTATCCTTCTAGACTGAGTAATCTTCCTGGTTGTACTTCTGTGATGATGCCTTTGAGTTGGGACTTGTCAAGTTCATTTACAATCTAACTCCATTTGAGACCTAGGGTTTGCTATCCCTTGGGGTTTCAACCATCTTTTGAAGATTTGTTTTTCAATAGACTTGTGACCTCAAAGTAGGGTAATCAAGACCTCTAGGACCATATTGAAAGGAATTTCAGATTTTAATGACTACTGATCATTGCATTTAGATCCTTTGTTTTGTGCATAAGATTATAAAAGGAAGTACAGTGTTTTCAGTTGCACCGCTCCAAAGCTTTGGAATCGCCAACCACTAGACATAAGGAAAGCCTCATCTGTTGTTGCCTTCAAAGTTTTGTTGAAGAAGCACTTGTTTGCAGGAGCTTTTGAATAGTTTTTGTAATTGTTTGTCTGTAAAGTAGCACTGTCAGGAATTATTTTCTTCATCACAGCACAGTGAAGGATTTATATGGTAGTTGGGCTATATAACTGGATCTAATTATTTACATTCAAGTCTCACTTTTGATTCTAACTAAATTTCTGAATTGTCAGTTTTCATAATAGCAAGTTCTATGCGTACTACAAACATATGGTATAAGAGTTACATATGATTGACTTTTAGGTCATAGATATTTCCAATTTCAAGCCGCAAATAGCCATCAGTTATACATACTATATCTCCATATTGCCTTAATTATTTATATCTTGCTGATATTAACATATTGTAGGGAAAATATCCAGTGCATTGGTGAATTTCAATAAAAATTATAGTAAAAATTCTTGTATATTGTGGGTTGGTGCATGGCAAGCGTTCAATGATAAGACATCACACAACACGATTTACAAGATTTTATTGCAAATGAAAAAAAACTTTGAACAAGTAAAATACATTTACTGCAAAATGTATACTTTTAAAGTATTGTAGTATTGAGTTTATAACCACAGCTTCACCAAATCTAGAATTCAACAGATTAGATTTAAATTCATTTGTAATTGATTGCCGAGAAAAGCATCTCTTCAAATATTTCAGGGCAGACAAAAAAAAAGCAAAGTTATGAAACACTATTAAGATGATATTTTGAGAGAAGCTGTCAAGTCATTGCAAGGAGTAAATGTAAACGGAACCATTTATTACCCTTGATGTGAATAATGGAGAAAGTGACTCCTTCCTTCATAGACGTAAATGGAAACCCCATTAATTACTCTAATGCCTGTCAAGTGATGTAGGGTCTATTACCCTTACCCTTTCACTAACCCCTTGCAGAAATGGAATAGTATAAGACCCCGTTCTCACTCACTTTGAAAGTGGTCTTAGTTAGACCGCTCCAGAGGAACGGGTCTTGAGGAACGGTTTGCGAGCGTTCACACTGCGAGCAGTTTTTTATGGCTCAAACCGCTCCACGAGTCAAAGTGATCTTGTTGCTATGGCAGCTCAGGTCAAGCGTTAAGGTTAAGCGTATGTACCGTACTACATGTTTCGCGGAACGTCACTAGCTCACTTCCGTTCAAAGTACGCTTCCGTTCACACTCGCACGTTAGAGCGCTCCAAACCGCTCTTAATAAGACCCGTTCCTCAAGACCACCTCCTGAGGTGGTCTTCTGGAGCGGTCCAGAAGTCCACTTCCTGGACCACTTTGACCGTTCTCACTCACCTAAGAACCGCTCCTGAGGAACGGGTCTTAGACCGCTCCAACGAAGTGAGTGAGAACGGGGTCTAACATCTTTTATACCATAACTCTGTAAATAAGTTAGTAATTAAACCTCTCTTTTGTGTATCCATCAAAATTTACTTAGTCTGTTAACAAGTTGAGTTTTGAAGCACACTTCGAATTGTATGGAAAATGTACCATTATTATCATTACCGGTAGTATAATATTGATATTATGGTTTTTGATAATACACCTAAAATGCATGTATTTCACCCGTAGGATTGTATTACTACGATTTCTATTCATAAAACATATTTTCCATAATACTTGCCTCTTGTACTGCACAGCTGGTGTGAAAGGTCCTTTGTACACGTGTAGCCACAAATCTGTTTCTCACCCATTTCTGTCAATGGTTAAAGAAAGTACATGACTCGATCCAAAGGATGAGCATCACAACATACTGTTTTGTTATTATGACTCTCAGCCTTATTTGCGGTCGAAAGTACATTTACGTTGCAGTTGATTCAATCTTGTTTGGTCCTATGGAGGTTAATGTAGGTCCAGGGTTGTGAGGAGGCACATGGATGCCAAGTTTGTGGGGGTGATAAAGATAGGAGGCGTTTGATTGATTTAATCAGCCCGTCTTGGCTCTTGTTTTTATGGCTAAAACAGCTTGTCCTTGATACATTGTTACAACAAGAAATTAGCTTAAACATACTTTGTAACATTATTTCATTCATGATGTGGAAAGTATTATTATCTGTTATTCACATGAACTGAAATGTTGAACTCATTTAATATGTCACACAAATAATCTCCCTGTGCCACGTTGTATTTATCATGGGATAGATATACCAAGATACCAAGGTACCAAGATCATTCAACTATTTCCAGTGCAAGATTAATCTATACTGGTGTTAAAAGGGTTGTCTCAGAGCTAATCAAGGCCAGAAATAGGTAATTTTTTAGAGTCACTGTGTTGCACAAAGCAATCCTTCTTCCAATGCGTTGCTTATTGGTTTGTGCAAAAATGCATGTGTGGCAAACTAGTGACCATGCAGAGAGACAAAAAAAGCAACCGAAGTTTGAATTATTATGAAACTATAAGGGAGGCAAAGGGTGATATATAGAGAGAAAAATGAGAGAGAGAGAGAGAGAGAGAGGGAAAAGAGAGGGAGAGGAGAGGCAAATAGACAACAGCCAGACACAGAGAAAGGAGAGGGAGAAAAAACTAAAAGGGTGGAGGGAAACAGACAGATACTATTCGTCCAGGAAATTTCATGTGCCAAGAAATCAATCATGTACTCTAAAACCAACGTAGATGTGAAGAAGATCTAAAGGGATGACCTATTATCCTCCCACACTTTCTGTTCTTCATCAGCCAACTCCACTAATTTCATCAGGGGATGCATCTTTCCTTATATTCATACGGGGAAGGGATAAATGTCAAAGAGAGAGGAAATTGAATAAACAAAACTGTGTTGATCAGGGTGGAATTTTACACTGACACTGAAATATCTTTATACAGTTAGCTAAAGTGAAAGTGATGGGGATACGGAGCCAACATTTAGCACAACTTTGGCTGTAAAACTGCACATATTAAGTGGAAGGTATTAGAGGGGGCCAATTACCAAAGCTTCCCTGTCTTTAATCTTACAGTTCTTTGCTGGCATCCTACTTTATTGTTTATAGTTTTCAACTTTGCTTTCTGAAAACAATATTGCTATTTTTAAAAATACAACCGCTCTTTACTATAAAGGTGAAAGCAACTTTGACTAAGATTTAAAGGGCAAGTCCACTCCAAAAATAACTTACTTTCAATAAAAGCAGAAAAATCAGACAAACCAATCAAAAAAAGTTTGAGCAAAATCGGATAACTAATAAGAAAGTTATGAATTTTTGAAAAAGTATGTAAAACTATGGAACAATGAGAATCACAGCACAAATTGCCAAGATGGTTATCAGTTTGTGACGTCATGTCCTCACAACTTATCAATTGCTTTATATAGTTTAATCCCATTAATTTCCTTTTATCCCCAAAACTTGATTTCCCCATGCCTTTGCCCAGGTTATATGATTTGTATCATATTGCATGCATGACATTTCCCAAAAGTTTTATGAATTTTGAAGAATTGATACTATTTTCTGAATATTGTATTTCATAATTATTGATTTTTATATAAATAGTTTATCAAAATTCAATTTTTCATGATTTAACTGGACAAAATTACTCTTTATTTGTGCATCCACACAAAAAAAATATTACTAACAATCTAACTTGGATGCTGGTGTGAAGAAATAAGATTCTTAGGGTGAAAATAGGAAATTTATATTATCAATATAAAGAAAATAATTAGTGGATAGTGAGGACCATACGTCACAGACTCATGAGTGAGTTGCCAATTTGTGTAGTGATTTTCAAAGTTTTTCATGTCATTAAAAATCGGATAACTTTCTTATTAGTTATCCGATTTTGCTCAAACTTTTTTTGATTGGTTTGTCTGATTTTTCTGCTTCTATTGAAAGTAAGTTATTTTTGGAGTGGACTTGGGCTTTAATGATTGGTCTAGGCATGTATGCATATCTGTCAGTGTGTGTAGGAGTTAAGTCAGAGTTAACTTTATTACCTTTGTTATGTTTGTTGTCTTGCCTTGATATAGGATGGTCTCGTAACCTGGAGGTTCCGGGTTCGAAACCAAGTTGATGGGCTAGTGCCCTTGGGTGAGGCATTATTCCTCATTACCTAGTCCCTCGGGGAGGAGTAAAGCCATTGCTCCCCTGTGTTTTTTTGCTAATTTACAAGCACACACATGCTTTCTTAGCAGTCACGTAAAACCAACCAACCAACCAATCAAATTGAGTGAGTGCTAGAAAAGATAAGCTTGCTCATGATTATTCATAATCCACCTAATCCATGTGGATTAAAGACCATTACTGATAGGCTAGGCTAATTAGACTAACGACGTTTTTGAGCTCATGTCTCAACACTAATTAAGTACCTTCTAAGAAGTATAATTTTGTCTTAAAATCCAATATGTGTATCTTAGAGTGAAAATGAGGTAGCAGCAAGTGAAAAGAAAAAAACTAATGATAACAGGTACATTTCTATTGCACATGTATCCTGATCAATGCATCTACAAAGTACTTTTATTACTCTGGCTCTAGCCCACCTGCCCTATGTAATAGGCTAACAGAATTCAAGGAATAAATTCCTACCAGGTACCCATTTACTCCACCGGGGTGGAGAGTGGCAAATGTAGATTAATGTCTTGCCAAAGGATATTAGTGCTGTGGCAGATTAAGTATTTACATGTGGCTTGATTTTGTCAGAGATTGTAATGAGCCATATTGAATTCTCTACTCAGCATACACTCAGCATACATATAAAGCGTGTAAGGGATACAATGGGGAAGAATGTATGATTTCAGGAGTTAATCCATGCTCATTTCATTTGAAAGATTCCATGACATTTTGTGAATTTTGTTCATTTTGACCAGATGGTGTTCACACTTCTACTTATTGCAGATAATATTGAGTCAACTATCATGAAGATGGATGTGAACAAGACTCTTTTGTTTTAGTCAATGTGTATTACATTGACATCTTATATCTGGCATGCCACCAATAGAGGAAATTTCCTGTCATGGAAATTTAACTTTTTAAGGGAATTGAAGTCTGTTTTGAAGCAAGTGTAGGATCTATTTCTCTCCCAGGTTTTTTGTCATAGTTATATTTGTCTTTTTTTCCCTATTCCTTCTTAGTTTGATTCTTCTGTTTAGCATCTTTCTCTTTACCTTAAGTCCCTGTTTTTGTATGCTTTCTCATTTATAAAAAAGTTCTCTTATTCAGTTTCTTTATATGGTTCATTCAGTATCTATGATTTAACTTCCCATGTTATAGAAAAACTCCCCTTCTTTGTTTGCGTATTTTCCATCCTGCCCTCTCATTACGTTGTATTTGATTCGTCTCATGATGATATTCCTTTTTTCATTTTTAAAGTATTGAATAAGGTTTGCTTTGATTCGACTTATATTTCCTATAGACTCTAGTCTGAGTTATCGCAATTTTAGCATTCAAATGAGGTATCCTTCATTCCCCCTATGTACACCCGCTGCCATCTCTATGTTGACGTTTCCTTCCCTTGAGCCCCATGTTTCCAATTGCATTTCTTCTTTATATATTGTGAAAAAGGAAAAAGTGATGTTTGATATTGACATCTAAGAATTTCAGCCCTTCTCGAGCTTCTAGTCATGTTCATATTGTGACATTCATTTTAGAGTTTGTAGTCTCTGGAACTGGCTGCAATTGATCCTTAGGTGCATTCAAATAGGTTGCTAGAGCAGTTGGAGGAGGGCCGGGGTGGGGGGATTGAGGGAGAAAATTTAGATCACTGACAACCATTTTATCCTTGTTGCCAGAGTTGAACATCACACAATCTGTTTATATGCACATTTTTTAGCCGACCTGTCTGCACAGTTATCAAAATTGTATTGTACGTAAAAAAATTAGCAAGAATTTCCACTTATTATTATTTCCACGTCTTATTTCATGAACTTTTCTGCTGGCACTTTGTGTCTTTAGGAACTTTTCATTCTGGAATTGTATGTTTTTAACATGGCTCTTGTATGAACATGGCTTAGTAATTGCAGTCTTCTATCAAGATGTTTGTTCATGGTCACTGTAAAGAGTGCCGAGTTTGTCTTTTGCTGCATTTACACTACAAGCAAATACCATAGATTTTTCTCACGTTCCGGTGTTTCGCCATCGGTAGTTGCAACTACCGGCAAACACAAAAAAAAACCCACTTCTGTGGTGTTGTTTTTTTAAATGCCTGCCAAAATTTCATTGATTGAGTATGGTGCAAGTCGTGATGGGCACTACTCACCCCAAAATCGGTATGAGCAAACGCCAACGTTTTTTTGATTGTTTTTTTCAGTAGTGTAAAAGGCATGAACAAATAACGCTTCTGTGCGATATCACAAAGAGTAGTGAAAAGTCGACATACGCACTACTCACCAAAAAATAGGAATGAGCAAATGGTTTTGAATGGGTTTTTCCAGTGGTGTGAATGGTAGTCCCCAAAAATCGATGATTTTTCAAAATGGTGTTTTGGATGTGTAAATGGGCCTCTTCATGACAGGTCATGCTATCAATTCCTCCTGATCCGTCCCACGTGTAGGAAATCATTCAATGAAACCTAATAATCGTGGGGAGAGGGTGTGGTACGATGCACAAAGACGCCCCCTGCCCTTGACTTCGGTACTTAACCCTTTGTATGCTACCTTGTAAACACTTAGATCATTACCCCATCTAGGTGCTGTAGGTGGTTTGAAACAGCCAAACTTTGTTGTTGTTGTTGTTGTTGCTTTGGTTTATAGGCGTTTATCATTCAGGAGTGAATATTTACGCCTCTTCTGTTTGATTTTGTATCTATTAGTTTTAGATCAAGGAAAGCTTTTATTTCTTTATAAATATTCAAAATAAACTTCCAGATTTGAATCATGAAAAGTTTTAGTACTTTTATGAAGACAGACACTACAGGTGCAGTCTATTAAACCTTTTGGTGGTTAGCAATTTTGTTTTTTAATTAGCTTTAATTAGGTGTAAAGTCTACTTATGTTTGTACTATATATATCTTGTGGATATTCTAGATTTGTTGTTAGACACATGTCCAAACATGCATGGGCATAGCAAAGTGATTTTGTGGAGTTTGCTGGTACTAGATTTAAGTTGTAATAAAAAGAAATTTGAAGTAGTGTTATACAATTTTTGAGATTGAGACTGAGACTGTGGTGTAGCATACATTACTCTTTTTTTTCTCTCTCTCTTTTTCTCTTTTTTTATTCTAAAATGGACCTTTTAAAAACTTACTGATGCTGTACTTAACAACTGCTTATGTCAAGGGCTATGCATCTAAACCATGGACTTACAAAATGTAGTATTTGTGTTTTGTTGTTGTTGTTATGGTTAGCAGAGTAGATGCATCCTATTTGTTATTGATAGCAGAGTACAGGTAGCATTTTGGACATGGATTCATGTGAATTTTTAGAAAGCATTTACCTTTTACAAAAATATGACATTGAATTCGTGAATTGTCTCTTAGTCAATCAATACAAAAAAAAAGGATTTCTATCATATTGAAAGTTAATGTCATTTTAAAAATTATGATAATAATCCCAAGTAATAGAAAGTGATTAGAAAGCACTTACCTCAATACCTACCTTCCGTATTGTAGTGTCCTCCCTCTGTCAAATTGTGCTTAATAGCTGTGTTCCTCACTCTGCATCTACTAAGAGGAAAAACTTTGCAAAATACAGAACATGGTTATATTCAATGAACTTGCAGGTAATATTCACTATAAAAACAGGACATATTATGTAGTACATATTACATTTTCGTAATTACACAGTACCTACTACATATTACATTTGCAAAATACAGAACATGGTTATATTCAATGAGTTTTCAGTTTCAGGTAATATTCTCTATAAAAACAGTACATATTATGTAGCACATATTCATAGTACATGTTATGCAGATCCTGTTACATATTGCATAATGTGTAGTAAGTACATAAATGTACATATATGACATAGTACATATTTATGTAATATATACTCTGTAATTCTATGAATATTACATGTTATGGAATATGCAGTATAGGTCCTTACATATATAGAGTCATAAACATACACAGATGTTTTCAAGACAGTTTTACCATGCATAAATCATGCATAAATCATGCATAATTTTTGGTTTCATATTACATAATAATGAATACATTAAACAAATCATACTTCGATACATATAGTATTGCAATAACGATTGAAGACTGCAGTGATGTGGATAATTTACGAGACATAGGTTTATCCCTCTACAACAACAAATACTCTTAGCATATTCACAATAATCGGGAACATCAATTACTTGTACATTTTAAAGAATGTATAGTTGAGTTTTAAATGTCATGATTGAAGCTTGTAGCATTTTAAGTTCATTTTATGTGCTGCTCTCCTTTCCATCTCCGTCCTCTTAGGGTTTGTTATAGAGTGCATCATTAAATATGTAAATATCTCCTTCTTCAACTGTATATCCCAGAAACCATCAATGAAGATTGCAATGTAGTTTATCTATGTTCCAAATGTTTGAAATTAGGAGCAAGATTATCTTCAACCAAGTGCGGTTAACCATCTTGGTCTTATCATCAACAGCCCTATCTGTATGTCTTCAGGAGTACATCAATGGAGACTGCATTGCATATTGTTTTATTCCACATCTATACTAGATGCAAAAATTATCTGCAACCAGCATCTATTGATCCATCTCATTCTTATCTTCCACAGCCTTATCAGAGTGTCTTCCAGAATTCATCAATGTATATTCAGTTGTACATCTCATTTCAAATCTGTTAAGAAGCAAGAATATCTGCAACAAATTGCTTATAATCCATCTCGTTCTTATCCTCCACAGCCCTGTCAGAGTGTCTTCCGGAATGCATCAATGGAGGCCAGTGTGCAGGAGGATACTGCATCTGTCAGCAAGGGTACGAGGGAGCATTCTGTGAAATAGAAGGTAATCAAGATCATATTAATTATTAATATCTGATAAATAGTTACATTCAGTATCAGTTTAGTATATTTCATATTTCACATTCACATTCATTACATAAATCATGAGCAATAAACCATAAGAATTATTTTTTTCAATAGGTGTAAAAATACATACATTAGTATCAAGCCATGCAAGTAATAATACAGTCGAAATAACATACAGAGATATAAATACAATTGCAGGGTGTTTGAACTGAAATTAGACAAATATATTTGTAGTGAAATATGAGGGAATCTAGTAAAAAGTTCACAATCTTGTAAAGTGTAGATTCCCTTGTAAATAAGAGCAGTCACAATATCATGAAAATATTGCTATGGTATACTGTTTTCTGTACATGACACCATACTTTAGTTTGAAGGTCACACATTGAGAAGAGAAAAAGCAATTTAGAAAAATTTGATTGAAAAATAATTGAAAGAAAGTAAAGCAGATGTAGACAGCGTTTTAAGGTAGCTTAGCGAAATGTAGCAGTACAAAAAGATCTTCTTTTTTTTAATGGTAAATACTGTAAAAAACAACAAGAAGTTATTAGATTAGATTATGGACATTTCCTTGGTACATCAACAAATTTTGTTGAAGAAACATATATACAGCTATTGACCTACAAGTATGAGTACATTTCAAATCCAAGGTTATAATTTCCAAAGAGGAACTTAAGAGTAAAACTCAGCGAATTGCCAAATTTCCTGTTTAAATTAACTCAAGTTCTGCAGATGTCGTAGTGTCAAGTATGTCCAAATTCCACAACTGCCATGTTACATGTTAACCTGTTTATTATAATTCATTTGGAAAGGTATCTATAGGTTATCATTGGAAATGGTTTATTGATGTATTTAATACAATACTGCTGGTGGAAATGGATATTCAGCCAATGTATTGAGAAAGTTAAAAGTTAAAGCAAGCAAGCTGCCAAATAGAATATATCTCAATGATGTTGAAAGGGGTTCTGCATGATTATTACGCTTTTGTTAAATCATGTTAAGAGATGTAAATCTCTGATGTAAACCAGAATCCTGTGAATGTAAGTGATAACATCTGTACTGTTTCAATCAATTCTAAAATTGTGTAAAATAATTCAATTTGTAATTTATTTCCCTATTTAATTCATGAGTATGGATGCAAAATGTGGAAATTTGAAATTGATCATCTTTAAGATAGTTCATGCTTTGCTTTATTTTTGTTTGCACACTTCCGAAGACTAAACTGATACATATATTGCAAGTGCTCTATGTAAACTCTTGTTATGATGAACTGACCAGGATGCCTAATGCAAAGTGTAAGAGATTACAGGCTGTCACATATTCAGGCAAAATTTCTCAAAATAGGGACTTTATGAAACAAAAATTAAACCACAAACCTCTATTCAAAGGAAATGGACTCCCACTTCTGAATATTTCACCTAATTTACAAGGATTTTTAAAAACAAAATAAAAAGGGAAACATCATTTCTGTTGTTGAAATCCTCGTCATTTGATATATATGTGGTAAACCATTGTGGGTGTAGGGTAGGGCTTCATTAAAAAGAGTGTGGTTTGTGATTCATTACCAATAGGAGATCGCCTAGACATAGCAACCAAATCTAGAAAGAGAGGGAGAGAGAGGGGTAGCGAGAGAGAAGGAGATTAAAGAGAAAGAGAGGGGCAGTTAATAAATGAGGGGCAAATAAAAGATAGGGGGACAAAATGGACAATTTGTTATTCTGTATGAAAGGGAGATTGGAAAGGGATGAAGAAAAATGACCTTTGAAGGCAAGAATTGAGTCACAGAGAATGACATGATCGGAAAGACGGAGTATGATATGATTAAAGGAATTATGGGAAAAGGACAGAGACGGGGGGTGGAGAGAGCAAGAGAGAGAGAGAGAGAAAAGGAAAAAGGAGGGGGGTTGAGAGAGAGAAAGAGAAAGAGAGAAAGAGAGAGAGAGAGAGAGGGAGAGGGTGATAGGATTTAGTGATACAGACAGTGTTTGGGGGAGGGAGAGATTTAGCGAAAATGGACAAGTCAATTGAAATGAAGAAAAGCCAAGGAAAGAGAGAGAGAGAGATTGACACATCAACTCTTATAGGAAGCATACAGGAGAACAGAGAGGGGGCAGGGAAAGAGCGTCAGACATCTTAATTTAGGAAGGTCTGACCATGTGACTGTCTGACCACAGAAAACGTGCTGTTGATAAGTTTTGAAAAAATAGTACTTATGAATTTCTCCCAGCATGAGGTTCAGGCTAATGGATAATCACATTAAGCCTGTCTCCTTCACTCTTCATCTGATTTCAATTACTTTCAAAAGTTTTTCGACTTGCAGTTAGTGTGTCCGTGCAATTTATCTCCAGAAGTGCTGTTACAACTCCATGATATAGATGAATGTATTTGAAACAAAAAAGTGCTGACGCTGTGAAATACTTGTTTCAATAACAAAACTGCTCTACAAGATTTATATAAGAGAAAGTCAAAGAAAACAAAATTAGCTGAGAAAAAGATGATGTTTTAATCCTTTGATGCTGGAATGATCTCCACATTCCTGCAGGTTTTTAAAAGTTTTGTTGTAGTGAACTTTTAGTGACCTCACATACAGGTTATGTTGATGTTGCCCTACTTACACAGCGCGGGGTCTTAATTGTGATTAGACCTTTCACTGCCATGGGTAGTTTGAACGACTTAAATTTTTATGTTGCACAAAATTTTTATTTTTGGACAAAGAATAATGCATAAACAGTCTTGATATTTAACATGTTTTCATAAATATTGAAAAATCATGAAACAGTTCATTGTGAAATGTTATGAAAAAGGACACTACTCTATGTAGCTAAATGTACAGGCTTGAGATGCTTTCAGAGATGCAAATAGTTATTGATGTTTGTTGATTAAAAGTGTTTTTTTGACTTATCTAAATAAAATTTTAGCTAACATCAAGCCTTGTTGAGATGGTGCATTTACAAGCTCCATATCATAACAACGCGGTTCTACATCGATGTAATAAAATTATGTTTTTGAACAGTGATGCATTTTGCATCCCTGATATGCATGTAGTGGCTTGAAATGACGCATTCAGAGGTACATAATAGTGATGTTTTGTTAATCAAAAGTTTTTTTTAAACATATCTGAATAAAAGTTTTGCTAACATCAACCCTCATGAAGATGGTACAGCCCCATATCATAACAACATGGTGCTACATTTATGTGATAACATTGTGATTTTCAAAAATGATGCATTTTTGCGTTCTGGATGTTTCTTTTCGTGCCACAACATTTCGCTAAGCAACCTAGATGAACTCATGAAATGGAGTCTGATCCAATTTTTGTAAGCTTTGTGACCCCAACGTTAATCTCTTGGATTAGATATTAATGTAATAAAACCCGAACAATTAACAACTTAATTCTTTATACCCCACGTAAATTTGATGGTTTTGTGTTTTTCATAAGTCAAGAATTAAAGGTGGACTGGTTGAATTAGTGCCTTCGATGAATACTTAAAGATGTAAGCTTTAACATGTCACATTTGATATGTCACATTGTCAAGAAACATAAATCAGAACAAATCAATAATTCACATACTTAAAAAACTTACAAAACTTGGTAAGGGTATGAGTAATTTCATTGTTAACTGTATTTTCATAGATCCCAGGTTAGGTTGGCTTAGGTTTAGTATCCGATGGTCTTAATAGCAAGAAACACACTCTACATGTATTTTCACATCATTCCATGTAAAATGCAGCTTTGAGAATTGAGATGTTTAAGGCGGTAACGTGTTGAAAGTTTATTATGGCCTTGATAGGGTTAATTAATATGTGTCACCCTTTATGATTAATAATGACTGTGCTTTCACTAGACCTGATAGTGTGTGAATGATTAGCGGCTCAGGCTGGTACTTCTTACAGCTCGTTCACACATGACGCAATTTTCCACAGCGTTTGTTTTTACGTTTTAATGAATGGCATGCAGGGATGACAAAAATAAGCTGCATGCAGTACTCATTTATATGTGTGATTTATTTTAAGATGCAGTAATGTTAAAGCGTACCAATCACCTGATAAATAGTTAATTTACAGTTGGAATGTGTAAAATCAACCTCAAAAAAACTTTGCCTGAATTTCTATGAGCTAAAGGATAAGGAACATGAAGAAAATGAAGAATAACATTAAACTGCGCGTTCAGAACCAAAGTCTAACTTGGGTTCCATACGGGCCCTACCCAGTATTCCCTGTGAGCGTGTACGGGTGCGTCACATAGTTTACCCACAAGTCACTTTAATGTTAACCCATTGCCTACTGGAACCATATGTTCCTTGTATTAATCCTATGAGAATTAGAGAAATCAGTAGTATTTTAACTCGCAAAATCTCTTCACAAAAGTAATATTTGAAGCTCATATTTGGAATATAGTATTACGACATGGAACTACTAACATACAATACAAAATATTATTTGGCCGTTGGTGTACTTTAAGAGCATTCCACTTTAAAATGTCTCTGTAAAAATAAATTGCTGAAATTTACTTTGTCATATGTGAGCGAGCTTTTATTGGTAATTTAATGATTGTGAGTAGTCATGTCCTGAAGTTCAGACAAGGATAAACTCATAATCCTGACTCCGGCGTTAATTATTTAATTCCTGATCCTATTGATTGCAGTTGAGGCCTTCATTGATAGAACTGGTCATGGGATTACATTGGGAATTGGTACACTTTAAGGACATTCCATTTTTAATTATCATGTCTATATAAAACTAAAATGCTGAAATTTAATTTGTCATGTGTAAACAAGACTTTATGGGTAATTTGGAGTTTACATGATTTTGAGTAGTCATGCCCTGAAGTTCAGACAAGGATAAAGTCATAATCCTTACTTGTTAATGACTTCATTCCTGATCCTATTGATTGCGGTTGATGTCTTCACTGCCAGGGGAATATATATATTTAACTCAATATGAACTCGCCAGGTGAACCTTGGTTATGTGTGCACTTTATAGGTTTTTGCCACCTAGTTAAATGAGAATTGTCCCCGTATTCAGACAACCCTATGCAGTACAACATCATTTTTAATGATAGTGCATCCATTCAAAGATAGTAATTACTGGTTATTGAGAATGAAACTATCTGGAAGCAAGGTAGAAACTTTGCTAATGTAGTACATCAATTTGATGTGAACTTGTGAGGTTTCGTGATGAGCATTTGAAGTGAAATTCTTTATGGTGGCATTTCCACTATGATATACTTTCAAGCTGACATAAAATGATGACAAAACTCACAATCAATTTTTTTTTACAATGGACCAATACTTGCCCTTCAGTTAAAGAGTACACCTGGCTCATATGTATATTACTGGATCATACAGAGCAGCAGGTTTGTTGTTGTTGTTATTGCTTATTTTAATTTGATCTCACTTTCAAACCAAAGGAAATGATTTTTCATTTAAATACCAAGATACTATTAAAACCAGAATAATTTCCTCAATGGGCAATTAATATACTGAGGTTCTGTGTTGTTTTCAAATAAAAATACATCCATGATATACTGCCATTTCTGTGAAACATCTTAACTTTCTATTACCCCTTCCCAACAAAACAATTATTTTGTTGTAAATATATTGCCACTAAGAATGTTTTTCATGAAACATTTTATCAGACCTTGTTTATGACTACCATATTATCATGCATGGAAGCAATATCACTTACCTCTATGACGAAGTAATTTAGCTGATGGATATGCTGGTTGAAACAGTTTCACACATATTTCATTCTTGTTAAAGATATGAGTAAGGTAGTGTTCACTTCAGATCAATCAGTGTATTCAAAACCGGTACAAGAGAAGCTTTTCAAGCACAGAAATCTATTCAAATGTAAGTCAAAAAATGTAGTGTTAAAAGTCAAAACAGTTCTGTTCAATGCATGAATTGCTTCCTCTAACCTTCATTGAGAACAGGTTGTGTCAAACCTGAAGCAAATATGCATGACATGAAATTGTCCTCCATTTCGAGATATAAATTACAAACGAGCCTGATGATACATTGATGATATTAAATTCAATTACACTTTATGGCGTCTCATAATGATTTCTTGTACATCCACTCTCTCTATTGTAAAACATCGAGAGTAAGAAGAGTTCAGTCCATAAGGGTCCATGACAGTCCACACAAAAGTTCAAGTAAAGTCACTCTTTATCGTTGCTAATACGGGATATGAACTGTTTTCCTCTTTTAGATCAAGTTGCAAAAATGCTGACAGAAGAAAATTTTGCATGAAATAAACTTTGGTCCTCTGCCATTCCAAGATATCAATTAAACACACACATGATGGTATCTTGCAGTACTTTCTTGTATGCATACGTACTCTTCCTCTTGCCCAATATTAAGAGTAAGAAGAGCTCAAGTGGAGTTCCTTTTTTATAATTGCTTATACAGGAAATGAATTGCTTTCCTCTTTTAGGTGAAGCTGTGAAAAACCTGAAGACGAAGATGTGTGAAATCAACCTCGACATTCCTCCATACCCAGAAACTAATGAAGTACAGATATCATTGCTTCTCAAAAAAAAGTTCCTGTACATCCATTCTTTTCTTTCTTCACTGTAGAGTAGAGTTGATCCCATGATACTGGAGTTCAAGTGGACTCGCTTTCTATCGTTTCTAATACAGGATGTAAATTGTTTTCCTCCCCATAGATACGTGCGAGCCAGGCTGCCTGAACGGAGGGACGTGTGACCGGGGGCTGTGTATATGTCCTGCTGGAATCGGCGGTGTGTTCTGTCAGCTCAGACTAGGTGAGTCTCAGGGGATAGTGGGTGGGTCGTGGGCCGGGATTGGAGTGTAGAAAGGAAGGAGTGAGAGGTAGGAGGGAGGAAGGGAGAGAGAGGGAAGGATCGAGAGAGGAGGGAGGGAGATATAGGGAAGGGTCAAGAGAGGAGGGAGGGAGAGAGAGAGAGAGAGAGAGGGAAGGATTGAGAAAGTAGGGAGTGAGAGAGAGAGAAAGGATTGAGAGTGGAGGGAGGGGGAAAGAAGAGAAGGATCGAGAGAGGAGGGAGGGAATGAGAGGAAAGAATCAAGAGAAAATGGAGGGAGAGAGAGAGGGAAGTATTGAGAGAGGAGGAAGGGAGAGAGAGAGAGAGAAGAGAGATTTGAATTGAATGAGTGAGAGAGAGAGCAAGAGAGGAAGAGAGAGAGAGAGAGATCCATGCATTGAAAAGGTGCGAGGTAAATAAATAGTGTGAGTGATAGAGAGGATGTTCTTGTATAGGACTAGATTATAGAGATAAGGAAACAAATATACATGTTTGTAGAAAACCATACAAAAATATAACCTGCAAAAAATAAAGTTGAAATGATAGGATAGCCAGATACATAGAAGCAGCTTGACGAAGGAGGAGATAGAGATATAGTTTGTCAAAGAGGGAGAGAGAGAGAGGGGAAATTTTGCTGACTTGAGGCTTGGATATGGAATTTAAACAAAATTGATTTGTCAAAAAGTTGGAGGAAAAGAGAGAGAGCAAACCTATCCATCTAAAGAGAGCAATTAAAGATAAAGAAAAATATAGCAAAATAATTATAAATATGACTGATCTCTAATGAAAAATGTCAAATTTTATGATGATAAATAAACTGAAGAGAGGCATGCTTATAGATCAAGAATAATGAAAACTTAGACACATATATACGCTCAAAGGGCATGTATCTGAAGTGTATATATTTTTCAATACACTCTCTGTGTGTATCCCAGTTCCATGCATACAAATATAACAAATCTCTGTGTGAAAATAATTGTGTCTCTTGTGCATTCGGTCCATCTTAGTGCTGTGTGTGTATGTACACACAAATGTTGTTTGCTGATTGGTTGTAAGACCAAAAAGTTTTGTCCTGCACACAACAGTGATTGGCTACTCAACATTAGGCGCCCTTACTGAATGCTGATTGGTTAGTTCTCCAGCATAGTACAGTGTGTGTTGGAATGATGTATTTGCTTGTGTATGCTACCAACTGTGTAGGACTAGGGCGTGTGTTGATTTGGTAGTACAATGTAGTAGGGTTATTGATTTTCCTCAGACCATAGAAGTGTAAATGTGAATGAGGCTATGTGGTAAAGATACCACTTTAAACTTGGCCTCAACAGCTTCATGAGGAGAAACAATTTATTTTTTCTCAAGTGTTTGAAGTGTTTTTTTTATTACCGGATGTGAATTTCAGACTGTGGGAGTTTGATTGTGTCAACTCTAATATGAAATGATATATTTAAGAAAATGGCAAAGTTTTCCAAGCATTCAAACACAAAAAGGGAGAAATGAACTTGGAAGAAGAAAAGAATAGTGGGAAGAAAAATTACCAAGAAAATTCAGGAGAAGGAAATGAAATGAAGAAGAAGAAAAGAAATAGTAGGAGAAATGAGAAGAATAGGATTAAAGGGAGAAGAATAGGATTAAATGGAGAAGAAAAGGAAGACAAAAATGTTTTTACTGGAATATTATGGAGAAGATTAACAACAAGAACAAATAAAAAATAAAAAATAAAAAAAACCTATTTCGTACTGGAACTGGATGGCTCCTGCATTGAACAAAATACAAAGAGACATTAACCCACTGCCTACGGGTTCTGAGCTGTCCCTGTATGAAGCCTATGGCAATTAAATAATTCAGTTGTCAATGGCTTAAAATGTCAATGTCCAATGTAGGTTGTAAGTTATGCTCTTTCCTATTTTATTTTTCTATTTTACAAAGGGTTTCTAACTAGCTTACTATGAAATGTGGAATGAAGATATAATTATTTTGGATCTTTACCAGACATGATGTTGGGATCAATTTCCTCTGTTTTAGACAAAATCGAGTCAGTGTGGGTGGACTGTGTCAGAAGCAATAAAGAAGTTGTAGTCGTGATGAGGAATGAGAAGTTGTAGTCGTGATGAGGAATGGAAGAGTATTATAAAGGAAAAGAGAGGGACGTCAAGTGCAAGTGAAAGAATTCAGATAGAGAGGGAGAAAGAGGGACAGTGGGGAGGGAGAGGGAGGCAGAGAATGAGAGGAGAGAGTGCTGGAGACAGAGAGGAGAGGGGAGGAGAGGAGAAGAGAGAGGAAACAGAGTGAGGAGAAAAAATAGGGGAAGAGTCAAACTTTATACCTTTAGGTAAGAGGGGAGAGAAAGGAACATTGGAAGAGAGAGAGAAAGATAAAAAGGACAGGGAAAAGTGGGGAAATAAATAGGGGAAGAGAGAGAGAAAAAAAGAGATTGACAGTGGGAGATATACCTGTACAAGATGGGAAGGGACATGCAATCTAGTGGAACTCATCCTGGATCTCTGCACATCTGAAAGTCAGAGACATTGAAGTGAGACAGTATTATGGTATATGTTAGTGTTACATTTCGTAGCACTTCCAGTAAGAATATTAAAGGGAGGGGTAACCCCCATCTTGCTGTACTACAGATGTGGTATTCCATATACACAATGAACTGCTATCAATCCTGATGTATGATGCAGTCCCTCAAACCAGCTGTTGAAGATTATAGCTGTAATGATAAAATATATTAGCTGCATTTACACAGTTACCAAAAATCATCAATTTTTCTCACACTCGGGTATTTCGCCGGTAATTGCAAGTTTTATTTAAAAAAAGTTAGAGCTAATCCTATTGGCTTTCTCCTTGTAAAGCATGGCAAAGAATGGTCAATCTAACTGAATTAGTACCAGTCTTTCTCAGCCTATTTTTCAGTCTCTTTTGATTTTTTTAACACCATCATGATTTAAGATTTTTACATTATCTTGGCATTGATATTTTTGGCAAGTATGTATTGTTTTTTTGTTTGTTTCAATATTAAATGGAAGGAAAGAAATGAAGTGTTTGTGAGGGTTAAAAACTTTTACACAACCAATTTGAAAATGTTCATATGTACTTTTTTTTGATGATTCACTTAATTCAAATTTCTAAGTATCATGGCATTCATCATTTAATCAGATGTTTCAGTTTGTACTCTCTCCAACTCATATTACTTTTTAACCCCAAAATGAAGAAAAAGATTTGGAAATGTTTGTAAAACTCCTGTTTGACATGAGTAATCCCAGGGTATGTCAAAATAGCAAGGATTTTAGACATGACGAGATGAGTCATGAGATACAGTTATTGCATCTATCAACTTCAAATTAAGCTTTCTTCATGTCATGCATCAGCTTATAATGAAAGTTTACTGTTTCATAAGCCGTGTTCACACAGCACTGTCTGAGTTTTAAACTTTAACTGTGTGAAACTTCAAAAGTTTTAAACAATGACAAAGGTTCACTAAACAAAAGTTTACTGTTTCATAAGCCGTGTTCACACAGCACTGTCTAAGTTTTAAACTGTATTGTGTGAAACATAAGTTTTAAAAAATGATACAGGTTTACCAAAATGATGATTGCTTGAAGTTTGAAACTACATGGGGGCAAGCAGTAATTGTAAATACCAGCTGGGAACACCTCAGAACTTAAATTTGTTTGCATGCCACATCACTTTGATTGAGGACGTGCTTGTAGTTTTCATGTTAACTAAATTAAATCACTTGTGGTGTAAAACCAAAGCCATGAATGCGTCCACATGTTATATATGATAACCTTGAAGTTTTAAACCACAAACGAAGCTGGACTGTCTTGTGAACCTAGCTATAGAAATTCAGATTAGGTGGATTCATCAGGATGAATAGATGACTTTGTAGTACAATATTCCCCAAAGATTTTGTTCCACTTGAAAGATACAGTTAAAGGTTGTTTTAATTTCTGGAACGAAAAAACTTGTAATCCTTCCAGTGACTGAATCTCTTAAAAATGGAATTCAATCTCTTAAGACATAAGTTAGTTCTTTTGCTATTTGTTAAGCGCATAGAGATAGCAACATATTATGGGCTATATAAGCCTGACATTATTATTAAAATGCAGCATCATTACTGGAACATGATATTACCTTTAAGTGGATTTTGTGCATGCGTGATGATTTTAAAGGGTCCTTTGAGAGATCCTCTTCCAGACAAGAACTGAAACAGAGTGTGCTGATCCATTGATAGGCTTCAGTGAGAGGTGTCCATCAACCTCAATTTGATTACTGGGTCTAATTGGTAGTTGTGATTTTGATGCAGGAGTGATTCAAAGCCAATATGGTTACTACACATGGTACTGCTTACTAGAGTTGGAATGTGCTTCATATCATTCAATAATGGTTAAATAAATAAATTCTAATATATTACCTAGTATAAGTTGTTAAAAAAGAAACTCTAAACCCAACTCTTCAAATCCTAATTAAGTCATGTTCATATTGTTGCTGTGAGTCAGAGAGGTTTTAACTCTGTGTTAAATATAATTAACACCTTCTTGGCTCTCAACATGACAGGTGATATACATATCTGATGCTATTGCTATTATCATATCCTTATCTTTATAATATTGTTATGAATTTTATAATAATAATAATAATAATAGTGTAAACTTATAGAGCGCACACACCGTCCAGGGACGCTCATGGCGCTAGCTCAGCAACAGTTCTCTTTAGTACAAGTAATATAAATGTTTATTTGATAATAGAGATATACAATCTTTGCATATTGATAAGTACTATGTTTTTGTTCCAAATATGTTTTTATATTTTTGTTGGATCAGTATTCTGTAAAATCGCTTAATAAGAAACAATTTATTATTATTATTATTATGCTCTTACATGTATTTCATTATCTGAAAATATACACAGTATGCAAATAACCTGACTACATGTACAAAGCCAATGGTTATTACTGAGCATGTTTAGAACATAGATTATTTATTATACAAAAAGAAGTGATGTTATTGCGTCTTGTAGGTGTAAATGCTTTAAAATACCATGAACACATCAGCAGCTCAAATACCAATGGGCTAGTAATTTGCAAAGAATTTATAATCATTTGCTTTGTGTGTTCTTGAAGCTGTCTATTGACTTTCTTGTTCATTCTGATTTTTCTTCTTCAGAACGTCAATGTCGTGTACCCTGTCAAAACAATGCTCGTTGTATGAATGGAATTTGTTTGTGTCATCCAGGGTTTGAAGGTCTAGCTTGTCAGTTCAGGAGTAAGTTCATTTCGTCTTTTCTCACTTTTATTTGTATCATCTTATTTCTCTCTCTGTCTCTGATGAATTGCATCATATTGTTTATCCAATATGAAATCAAATATTATTGCTCTGCCCCCACCTTTCATGCTTTATGCATTTATGTTGGTGCAAGTCAAATATTAAGGACTTAAGGATTAATATCATATAACCATAGATTTATGGTTCATGGTCCAGATGGAGTGGATGATTACTTGCTAATGAGTGGTGATTGATCCAAATTGAACGCGAGGCCTCCATTCAGTCAAAAACTTACACAAATATGAAGTTGTAATCGACCTAGACTCTTTATAGGATATGCACAAGAATGAATATGATTACAATTTTCTATGGTTCTTTGGTTGGTCAATAAGAATGATGTCAGGAATGAATGAATGGGTAGTAGACTTACTGAAGATTAGACCAAATGGAAATTAGACCAACTGACTATTAGCCTAAATGGTCATTAGACCAAATGATAAATAGACCAAATGATAATTAGACCAAATGATTATTAGACCATGTGGATAGTAGACTGGCTGGGTGTAGACCATATGGGAATAGACCCATTGGGTAGTAGACGAACTGGTTGTAGACCAAACAGCTATAATAATTGATTTGATCCTTGAATGATGTTCTTTCAGAGCGTGATTGTCCAGAGCTTTGCCAGCATGGAGGAACCTGTATCAATGGAACATGCTACTGTTTGGCTGGATACCTGGGAGAATTCTGTGAGATTAGACGTAAGTTTGTCCGATGAATTCGACACAAATGATTTGACGAGTCTAGTAGCCTATTTAGACTATATGATAAAACGTCATTTAAAGATTCAACGTATTGCAAAAGGAGCGTTCAGACTAGAAAACAAGATTGTATAAAGTAACGTCATCTAAAGAGTCAGCGTATTGCAAAAGGAGCATTCAGACTAGAAAACAACGTTGTAAAAAGAAACTTTACATGAAGAGACAAATTTTGATCAGGTCAATTGATACGGTAGCTGGCCAATTGTAAGTCCTTGTTTGCGATAAGCCCCATCCAGTTATATCATTTTCACATGATATGATGTTCATACTAGAGTGGGAACTCAATTCTTTTTTTTAATAGTTTTTCATTACAATGACATGTTATTGTAGTGTTGTACCAAGTTTGGATTACATTTCAGCATATGAAGATTTATGATTATGATATACATTGTGAGAAAAGATGATCATATGATTTTAATCAAGGGGAAAACCGAATTAGTACTTTTAGTGATATTGCGATGTCAGAAATGAGAAATATAAGCCATAGGTAAAGTTATTCTCTTCCATATGCAGGCAAGAAGTAACATCTCCATTACACTATGTAGATTACATTGAATGCAATTGATTTATATCTGTATTTTTGTCCCTCCGTATAGCTGTTGAATGCATCCCTAGCTGTATCAATGGAGGGTTCTGTAACAGTGGAGTGTGTATCTGCCCTGATGGCTATACAGGGCCGTCTTGTGAAGTAGCAGGTATGGTATCCTTCCATTTGGTCTGTCTTATAGTGCCTATCTACTCCAAAACCATGATCCTAGAAGATGTCAGTGGCTATATAGTCTACTTCACAAAATTCTTCCACAAATATGTTATCTTTAAAGGGGAAGTCCACCTTGATATTAAGTTGGTTTAAATAGAAAACTTAAAATGAGAGAAACAGGTCAGTGAAAGTGTGAGCATTTTCTGATTAATAATAAGAAAGTTATGAATTTTTGAAGTTGTGACGAATCAAACACAAATAGGCCACTCAATGACATATCATGCAAGGTCCTCTCCCATTTGTTCTTTACTAAACAAAATCAAGAAATGTCTCTTTTCCCTATAAATATTTGTCATGCACCCTAAATATAATTCTTGCAAAAATGTTTTTATACAACCCCTGTATGAAACAAATCTATTCCGTCATCAATAACTAAGAAAATGAAAGTAAGAAACTTTTGTTATGGTGCCATTAAGCCTAATCTCTATCCAGTTATAATTTCTATACATGCACATGCATTGGGAAATATATCAGTTGACGGATGACATTTACTCATTTGAATACAATTGCTAACTTATAAGAATAAAATTATTACCCTGATATGAACAACCCCTCAAAGGAAAATAACAGAAAAAGGATGATTTTCAAGAATGCAAATTTTTCAGAGCAAGTATTATACGTCTATCACAGTTTGTGAGTCCAAAATTAAAAAAAGAAAAGATTATGATATTTGTTTGTTATTGTTTTGACATGTGACTTTAAGTAATGCTATGCTTTGCCGTTAAACTTTGTTGACAACATTCTCCAAACTGTGTGTGGGCTGGATCAGATTGAATCAAGTGTTTGGCAAAAAGTGGAAATTGTTTTGTCATTTTGTATCAATTGAAGAGGCTGGAGAGGGGTATTGTTTTTGGCAAACTTCGTCAGGACTCATTCAGACCCCATCTTCCCCTATCAACTCACCCAGTTATAAGTTTTACAATTTTTTTTGGCAGAGGATGATGTTGCAGGTTGTATGCACGTCTGTAATCAGTATATGTACATTGTATATACATGTACATTAATTTACTCTAGGGCTTTTAAAGATAAAGACCAGTTCTGGTCATGCGATTGCATTGTGAAAAAAACGTTGTGGAATCGATCAGAAAAGGTTAATCATCTAGCATATAAGTATTGGTGTGTACTGCAAGGCTCTGGAATCATCAAAATGATAAGAAATTTGGCCCAGTCTTGGTAAAGTTACAAGCACTGTACACAGAAAGATGTATATGGGACTACGCGACCACATGCGTGATATCTATTTGGTCCCAATAGATATAATAAATTACCAAATATATCAATTAGTAGGCGGTTTCCCGACTTTCCCGGCAAAATTTGTATCATCATGTATTAGTCAAAACATATTCTTTCACATGATTGGTAATGAGAGCTTCCATTTCATTTTTTTGAGAGAGGGGTTTCCAAAACTGGTCTTTACCTTTAAAGATACTATGTCCCTTTGCAGCCAACATCAAATTCTGTAGAACTTTGCAGGAATTATGAATATGTCATGTATGTCCTATCTGTGAAATTTAAACGTTAGCAGTGTCCTAATATTCAAATTATGCAAGGAAACCCGTTTACTTGCTAGACTTCACTGTCAGACACTATTGAGTGACTGACTGGCTTTTTCATCTTTGGTAATAACATACATAAAATGAGCTGTAAAGGGTACATGAGCATTTGTCTACATCAATAACCCACTTCTTGTAATGGCCAAAATTAAACTGATTGAATCTTTGCGCAGCATAAAACGTACGACCATTCGGTACAATGGTCTGAAAAATCAGACTATTACTTACTGGCTCTATAGCTCCTAAGTCGATTCGACAACTAATAGTCGTTATTTTCCCACTTAAAGACATTTTCAAGCCTCCTTTTTTTTAGGGAAGTTCTAAATTAGTATTGTCTTTCAAATGCCGTTGGAATTTAACCTTTTCATTTTTTTGGCCTGCAAATGGGACATAGTACCTTTAACATGTAGAGGAGTTGTGGTCTAGTGGATACTTCTTCAATCTGTGAACCACATGGTTTGAGGTACGAGTCCCGCCACGGCACTAATGTCCCTTGTCAAGACAGTAATTAATCTGCATTTGCCACTCTCCACTCAGGTGTTAAACGGGTTCCAAATTCGGTAGCCTGGCAAAGCCAGAAAAATATTGGAGCGCTTTGCGTGGTGGATATGTGTGCTATAAGAATATCCAACATCATTATTATTATCATTATTATTATTATTGTTATTGTTATTATTATTATCATTATTATTAGTAGTAGTATTATTATTATAATTGTTGTTATTAGTATTATTATCATCATTATTATTATCATTAATATTAGTACATGTAGTAATATTATAATCATTATTATTACTATAATTACTATTAACATAATCAAAACTATTTTTCCCATATTCACATACCTTGTTAATCATAACAGAGCAAATGAGAGGGTACATGTAATTAATACAATAATCTGATATAAATGAGGTTGATGTGGGAGGTTTCATGGGGAAAAGCCAATGTTTTTCCCCATGAAACGATCGTATTGAAGAAAAGAGAAGTGCATGCCTTGTCACAGTGGTTGTTTTTATTCCATCTTTAAATTCACATCTAGTTGGTGCTCTTGAACCAGGATTGAACCTGACATTGTTCAGTAAGATCTATTAATGAACAGGAATCGTCATAGATATGCATCTCCCATGCATCTACAATACATGCATGTACATGTATGAACATGGATACACTACATGTAGATGAACACGTACTTCTAACCCATAGCAGTTCAGTTTTCTACGGGTCTAAATCAACTTTTCCTCATCAAATTGGCAACATTTATTTGTATTTTCCACTCCTTCATAGCTTTTTAAAATTTTGTTTTAAGGTAAACAAGAAATTGCAGATTTGTGCACGAAAATAGTGATTATAAATTCTCTGCATTGCCAATGTAGAGACTTCAATGATCATTTTCGAGTAAAACACTCTTATTCATGAAGGACACAATGTGCTTCAACAGAAATGAGCTCAAATAAAAAAAAAAACCTCACTAAAATAACTGCTATTAGTGCATCATTCTTCTCTTATTCATGATGTAGAATGGAATGGTACTAGTGGATCATCATGAGCAATTTGTTCATTTCTGATGCAAAGGGTAAATGATTAAAAAATCCATTAAAGTGAAAGGTATTCCAGCGCTTGTGTAAATGCAGGTCACTGGTTTTCATAAAAGTGTGTAATTCCTGATGCATAAAGTAGGCTCAAGACCAAATTGATTTGCTACTATTCCTTACTATTATCTTTTTTGAAACTACAGTATGCCAGGACAACCTAGGTCGGTGTTATTATTCCGGCCAGACAAACATCTTTCATCTCCTTTGAGAATTTTTAATATTTGTTTAGGCTTGGTTTAAATAGCATCAGATTAGATGGGATTACATGTATGTGTAGATTAGAGCTTCCATTCTTCTGAAATATCAAATCATTGCTTTAGCCTTCTTTGAAATCCAACGTAGCAGTATAAATGTGCATGATATGCATATAAAACAACATGCTCGGCTTCTGAACTTCATGTAGTGGGCTTATTTGCAATCATCAGGTTACCGCGTCCGGCCTGGTTGTCGCGTTACATGACCTTTTGTGAAACAAATTGCGACCTTTTGTAGATTTGCCGTAGGGTTTTCACAAAGTGTTGAGTAAATTGGACCAGACCATTTGTAGATGCGAGGGATTTATTTACAAATATTACCCACCGACATTTCGTGAATAAAGGGGCATGTTTTCACAAACGGTCAGGAAAAGCGACCACCCGACCCAACGTGATGACCCGATGATTCGAAGTAAGCCCATGTAGTGAGCAGAGTTGAATCTTGGCTGGTTTGAACTCAAATGGTGACTGATTATGGAAAGCATGTTCTACTGTTAAGGCTTTTTGGTGAAATACCCATACTTCCAGACAGAGGCTGCTCAAAACCTATATATGCCCTGTTTTTTTAAATTTTATCAGTAATTTGCACAAAACTGGCATTTTTCTTACATACCAATTTTTTATGACCAAGAGAAGAAAAATAGGCAAAGAAACGACAAAAAATTAGTGAAAGATCTGAAGAATTCTGTGTTTTGTTTTAAAGGTATGCAGTTTTGGGATATCAATTTTGTAAGTTGCATCAATTTATATATGAGATAAAAGCAGCTCTTCACATTTTAAGTCTCTATAGAATGGCAAGAGAAAATATTTAAGTTATAATAAAACATAACTGAGCAAAAGAATTGCCCCTGTAGATACCCATGGATACACTCAATGCTATGTGTTTCATAAAACATGTAAAGAAATAGGGATGGCACAATATGCTTACATCATTTATTTTTACTGTGGCAGTTTCCTGGCAAATGCTGAAAACGGTAAGTGATTTCGTGCCTCATGTGTAATGGGCCTTCAATCCCCGTTCACATATGATGCAGTCAACCACCATGCTTTTTCACCAAGCTAAAATAAAATGAGACGAGCATAATATGCTTTCCATTTCTGTGTCTTAGTACCCACAGATATGTGAGTATATGTAGGATCTTTGTTGTGAGTAATTAACTGCTTTATTTTTCACTCCCACTTGCCATTCTATTAACAGTTAATTGAGACGTACTGTATAATTTATGAACCAGCCTTTAGTAATAGGATACATATCTTTATCTTTGGTCCTAACTCAGTTGGATCCCAGCCCCAGATCGTGGTCACCCCGTTCCAAGCCCAGGTCCTAGCCCTAGGAGAAGACACAACTATATCATGCAATGTGAGAAGCAGAGATGTGGATGAATCGCCTCGGTGGTACACCCCCAACGGCACTCTCATTAATACTCTTGAAAACGGTAAGTACAGTTTGTCCAGTGAAAAAAATATTTAAAACATATCGGGGGCTACTTTTCAAGCTTGCTTGCATGAAAATAACACTCTTCAATTTGTTTTGCATTGAACTCTATGCAAATTTTTTGGGGCTCTTTTATGACTTTCGGGGGCTCTTTTTGGCATTTCGGGGGCGAATTCGCCCTGAGCCCCCCCTTTTTTTTCCCCTGAGTTTGTCTGTTTGGAGACGGCAGGGCATTCAATGTTCAAGTGTTTTGTCCATATAATACACAAATTTGTTTTCTATTGTTGTGAAATTACATGGAATATAAACATATACAAGACATGGCGTTATGTGTTGAGATCCAGAAGGGAGTTAAACATAGTGTGAGACCATTTAAATATTATAAACCACTTTTAGGCTCTCAGTAGCTGGTTACAAGAAAACTTCATAGTCACATCATGAATGCATTCATGAATACATAAATATAATAACTCTTTGTTTAATATACAAATATATATATATTTCATTTATTTTATTTCACTCTCTTTTAAAAAACATCAAAAGTATTTACATGTTTGTTCATAATCAGCATAAGATATCAGCATATTTAAAACAATTAATTCAATTTGGATAATTTTCCGTCACGGTAAGATACAAATAATGATTAAAACATAGAACCTGTTTTGAGAAAATTGCAGATGATATGTCCAGGATCATTTATCAGTTTGACTCTGAACAGTAGTAAACAAATGAGGAGTCAAATTAATTTCCAGAGTGAAAATGAATTCCTTTTCTATATTACTACATTTGTGATCATTTCAATTGAGTAAAATATAAATGTTTAGCATCATTAGAAAAGGCATTTAATTGTTTACCTCTCAGGTACATATTTTGTCTTAAAAGACTCAGTTGAAGAGATGAGTGCATTTGAAAGGAAAGCATTGTCCAGTAAGAGTTAAACAACAATACATGCAGGATTAAGATAACATATATCATTTGAATCTCCTAATTGCATGCCAATGTAAACCCTAATCCCTATTTATCTTCTCTGTAGGGGGTACTGCTCACAAGCATGTCAGCGTGATAGACGATCAGAACATTGAGCTGGTGATCAACGACTTCCAAATACAGGACGTTGGAAATTATTCTTGTACAGCCGGGCCGCTGTCTAGAACCATTGCCTTGATGATACTCCGTAAGATATACAAAAATGATAATAATATTTCTCATTCATTGTCATATATCATTATGTTGCAGCCACTGGCTGAACTGCCAAAGATTTACAACAGCATAGCATGTGTGTAGACTGCAGTGTATACACACAGTGCTCGTAGGGTTTATAGTGCAGGTTGCCATAGTTAGAATTTACCTTCAAGAATGCAATGTAAATTATTTACTACCTCTCTACCCTCTTTTTACTCTCTCCTTAACCCTTTAGCAACCAAACCTCCCGAAACCGCCCCTCCTTTTTCTCACTGAACCGCCCGAAACCGCCGTCCGTTTTTGTTCATTTTCAACGCTATAGTATCCGTTCTAGGATCTACCGTGATAATGTTATACGTGCGTAATCCTTACAATGTCTACAGTAGGATTCTGCATAGAAAAATAGCGCATGTTTCATATTGTTCAGAACAATGTAAAAATGAGAGCAATATTGCAACATCTTCCAGTGAGTAACAGGGCCATTTTTACAAAATCTCTAGTTGCTAATGGGTTAATATTTCACTGGAGGAGGAAAAAACTGCACAGCAGACTTGAATTGCTAGTATCTTCCCATCTATCATCAAAAATCAAAGAAGTCTGACAAAAAATTGAGAAATTGAGAGCTTATCAAAACTACACATCAGCTTTTACCTTTTCCAATATGTATCCCTGTCTATTGATCTGCATAAGAATTATAATGTATCATTGTCTAATTTTTTTAATTTTGTGCATTCTTATGTTCCTCCGCAGCTATATTGTGTACCTTCCCCTGCCTCAATGGTGGGCACTGCCAGAATGGAGTGTGCGTGTGTGCTGAAGATTTCTATGGCGAATTCTGTGAACTATCAAGTAAGTGAATGGATAATGTAATACATGCATGCACAATTATCATGATACATTAAACATGGATATATTGTCGTGTGTTGGGCTCAGTATTAAGATACAACATTTACCCTCTTGAGTATAGAGAGTCAATCAAGAAGAATATTGACACAAGTTGATTACAGTTGAAGATAGAGCATATTACATGACATGAAAATACAAATACCATGACGATGAGTTGAAATTTAGATATCTCTAAAATATCTGGAATCTAACCTGATTTAATTCTGCCTGGAGTTGTTGTTGTTGTTGTTGCTGAGATTAATGGCATTTCCATCGTCATTGGATGATTTTCGCCAGGCAGTGTGAGAGGGCGTAGTTACTGGTCCTCTCTTAGTACTTTTGCTCTGTTGGATCGACGATAGCCTAGTGGCGTTGTGTTTATGAAATTAACAATATCAGTAAATTGTTAGCATATAGTTATTTTCTGTATTGTTATGCAGCTTGTTATTTTAAAGAATACATTAGGAAGGAAGGGATGAAGTGGTTGAATATTAGTTGTGATCAGTTCATTACGTTAGGACGTTAATTTAAAGCCTCTCTCCGTATAATGAAGCAGGAGTCCTGAAGTGAACCTCTTTTATAATGGGTGAACCCTCTACTGGGAGTTAGTAAGCCATGGGTCCTTGACCAAATGACCTTAAGAACATTACAGATTTTACTAGGTAGTCGGGAGAGGGTATATTATCTGGAAGGAGTGGTGTTTTGAATTTAGAAGATCGTAAAGTGACCAGTGGGTATGAGTAATATTTTTAAAGAAATGTCAAGTTTGCAAACATTGAAACTTCCTGTTAACTTCCTGTAGATATGTTGATAATGTATTGATAAATTATTGATGAATCTAAATTTGGTCTTCTCTTCATATAATAATATCCATGTATGAGTCATGAGAGCTGAGGTATTTCTTTCCAGTTTATAGTGACTATGCCATGGACCAAGTGATGGCCTGGTGGTAGAGTAGCTGCCCGGCAAGCATTAGATGGCAGATTTAAATACCACTGGGCACTGGTTACAATATTTTTTTCTGACTTGTTTTCAATTAGAAGATCGAGCAGGCGATCTTTATCTACTGGGTGCTAACCTAAAATTTCTTAACAACAATTTAAACTTCTCCCAAGTGGCCTAATATTAAAACATATCTATGTACTTAACACTAGGTCTACAGGAACCAGGTGGTCCTTTAGAACCTATGGGAATTAGAGAATGCAGTTGTATACTTGTTAATCAATCTCCAGAGCCATGATCAGAAGTATTTCTTAATCAACATCACCAAAAGAAATCCATTATTGTTGAAAAAGAAGACAATAGTAGCTCAAAACTGTACAATGGAATTTATATATTATTCTAATTTCCAGAAATGTGGTCAATAGTTGTCTTGGATATTACATGATTTTCTGTGCCTATAATGACATCTGTAAAATTCTGTGCATGAAACATGTAGTCATTGGGGGACATTCAACATATAAGTACTTTAAAAATGAAGACAAAGGCATAGGATAATCATAATAGATAACCATGTAAATATTATATTATTTTCCCTGTGTTTTGGCTATGATGATGTATTCCTTTTCTGTGATACATGTAGATTTCACTGATACATACATACCTTGTGAACCTGCATGTGAGAATGGAGCCACGTGTGTCCAAGGACTGTGTCTCTGTCCCCTCGGATACAGAGGAGATACCTGTTCTGAAGGTAATGTAAGAAAGAATGGTAGGGAATGATGTTTGTGGTGGTGATGATGGTGATTGTGGTGCTGGTGGTGATGGCGATGATGTTGTTGATTATGACGATGATGATGATGAATGAAACTAATGATTGTGATTATTTCGCTGATTCCTGCATACCTTGTGAACCTGCATGTGAGAATGGAGCCACATGTGTCCAAGGACTCTGTCTCTGTCCCCTGGGATACAGAGGAGATACGTGTTCTGAAGGTAATTTAAGAGAGAATGGGAGGGTCATAGTTACAGTTGTGATGATGGTAGGGAATGATGCTTGTGGTGGTGAGGGTGGTGATGATGATGATGATGATTATTGAAAGTATTGATTATGATTATTTCACTGATTCCTGCATACCTTGTGAACCACATGTGTCCAAGGACTGTGTCTGTGTCCCCTGTATGATGGCGGTAGGGAATGATGTTTGTGGTGGTGATGATGGTGATTGTGGTGGTGATGATAATGATGATGATGATTGAAAGTATTGATTATGATTATTTCACTGATCCCTACAAACCTTGTGAACCACATGTGTCCAAGGATTGTGTCTGTGTCCCCTGTATGATGACGGTAGGGAATCATGCTTGTGGTGGTGATTGTAATGATGATACATGTATTGGTAGTTGTGATAATGGTGATGATAGTAGTGATGGTGATGATGATGGTGGTGATGGTATTGGTAATGGAGATCATGATGATGGTGATGATAGTAGTGATGGTGATGATGATGATGGTGATGGTGATGGTAATGGAGATCATGATGATGGTGATGATAGTAGTGATGGTGATGATGATGGTGGTGATGGTATTGGTAATGGAGATCATGATAATGGTGATGATAGTAGTGATGGTGATGATGATGATGGTGATGGTGATGGTAATGGAGATCATGATGATGGTGATGATAGTAGTGATGGTGATGATGATGGTGGTGATGGTATTGGTAATGGAGATCATGATGATGGTGATGATAGTAGTGATGGTGATGATGATGATAGTGATGGTATTGGTAATGGAGATCATGATAATGGTGATGATAGTAGTGATGGTGATGATGATGATGGTGATGGTGATGGTAATGGAGATCATGATGATGGTGATGGTCACATGGGGACATTGTAAGCAGCAGATGACAGTACATGTAAATCTGAAGTAGTGTCAGTAAAATACCCTGCCTTTAACCGAGTGTTGCTAATTGGTTAAGAAGGATATTATTCCCTCTATAGTAAATGTAAGATGCTCTTTGTAATCATTTTTGTAATTTTGTGTTCTATACCTTTCATTTCATAGAGATGTCATGTGACCCAATGTGTGAGAACAATGCTGTCTGTGTACTTGGATACTGTCGCTGTCCAGTTGGCTTCACTGGTAATACTTGCAATAAAGGTATGAAACAGTAGCCTTAGATATACAATTTTTGATCCCAAGAAATAGAAGGAAATTCATCAAAATATGATTTGCTTCAATTGATTGCATGATACATGTAGTACAAGAGACTTTCGCCATGACTAGGGCTTCTGAATGCTTTATTATTGTTATTATTATTATTATTATTATTATTATTATTATTATTATTATTATTACTTATACCGCGCTTTTCCCATAAGGCCCAAAGCGTTTACATTGAATGAATATGAAAATTACATAAATACATATAATAAGAAAAACTTATAACTACAAACTGCAAAAAACATGTGTTTTTAAGGCCTTTCTGAAGGTAATAACTGATGGAGACTGTCTAATTCTAAGTGGTAAATCATTCCAGTATTTTGAAGCAGAAACAGCAAAAGTCCTATCCACGGCTAATGTGCGGGTAATTGAATATGTGAGACGGAGAGGATCACTGGCTGACCTCAACGCCCTGGCAGGTGTATTTAAATTCAAACATGTATCTAAATATTGTGGAGCTTGATTATTGAGTATTTTGAATACAAACAGGAGTAATTTAATTGCTTTCATTGGAAAGTATGATTGTAAAGATTTTGAAAAACGCTTCGGGTTAAGCAATTTCAATTATCTTTCACAATGCAGATTTAACTGAAAATCTGGACATGATATAATAATAATAATATGGATATTTATATAGCGCCGGTATCCGCCAGGCTCTGACGCTCATGGCGCTGTACATACAACAATCTCGAACATATCACTTTCTTAACTTAAGTACAGATAAACTAAAACAACACAAAGTATTACGCTAACATTATAATTGTCCTAATTAAATAGCACTTTTTAGAAAGAGATGAGTTTTTAGAGCAACTTTGAAGTCATGGAGGGCTGTTGATATGTACTAAAAATGTATTGAAAGAGAACCAATCTGTGCAATTTATTGTTTGTGGTATAGATTTTTTGTAGGTTTCCAAACTATTCAATAGAACAGCCCAGTCCAAATATAAGATGCTTTAAGAACCCATTCGAATACAAAACTGGAGATTTTTTTTTCTCCTGAAGCTGTAGGCCTTGTTAATCGTACAATTAGGTATTGGTCTAAGAAAAGAATTGTATTTCTTCGTTTAGCAATATCCAGTAGTATCAAAGATTCAAACTGACTCTTCTACAACTGATTTTATTTTGAAGATATCAACGAGTGTGAAATCAACCCTACTATCTGCAAACACGAGTGCTTCAACACCATAGGAAGTTTCTACTGTTCTTGTGCTCCTGGTTATCAGCTCAGGCCTGACAGGAAATGTGTTGGTAAGAAACGATATGCGCGTTCACTTCATTATTGTAATTGTGATTCTTTTTGTAACCAGACGGAAGTGACGGTTGGAATAGAAGTTCTTAAGTTAAGGACCCAGACTTATAATTAGTTTTGGTTTATTCATATCAATCAAAATTTTGTATCAGTCACAACTCTATAAGAAAGGGCCTAGGGATGGTGTTATCAAAATGATATGTTTATGTTAGTAAAATGGTCTTCATTGTCATATCAGGTAAAATTTAGGTCAAGACATTGGTTAAAGTATGCGCAAAGCTGGCTGCGTTTGAGTACATGCAAGAGATATCTGATAAATGTTAAGTGATAAGTGTTAATTCCATGCAAATTCGCTTTGTTATCACAATTATCATTGCTTTCCCTAACATAAAAGATTACGTATAAATCACAATATGCCCCCTGGTTTTCATCCCCTCCTGTAACTCAAGGTTTTTGAACAGTTATCACATGAATTTTTAAATGCACAATTTTAGAGTTATACTTTCGGGGCTCTGATTTCAATGTCCTCCTTTCGGGGAACTTTTAAGTTCTATTAATTTATTTTTTATTTTATTTTATTTTTATTTAAAAACTAGCAATACTTATATATAGTTTGGAGTTGGAGCAGATTTTTTTCATTAAAATTGTTGAATTATCCCTAGGTCTGTGAGTTACATTTACAGGTATGTGTAGCCTCGGGAGGCTTGTGTTCTCACTATTTTAATCCCGATTCTTTTTAGACATTGATAAATGTGAAGGTGAACACGACAGAGCAGCGTTGTTTGAACACCATAGGCTCATACCTGTGTGCATGTTATGAGGCTTGTGTTCTCAATATTTTAATCCTGATTCTTTATAGACATTGATGAATGCGAAGGTGAACATGACTGTGAGCAGCGTTGTCTGAACACCATAGGGTCGTACCTGTGTGCATGTTATGAGGGGTTCATCTTAGAGGCTGATGGCAACACTTGCGTTGGACCTTCAGGTTAGTTTTCTAATGTCTAATTTTCTAAAGCCTACTCTTAAAGTCGCATAGGAGTGGGCTCTCCTAGGGAATCCGACACCATTCAGGTGTTTACACAATAAAAGGTGTTGTCAATCCCCAGGAACTAATTCGCACTTGGTTTAAACTTAGCTCAGGCTTAAGAAGTACATTACCATGTACAATGTTTAGTGTATGATGAAGAATATCATCCAAGTACAGGACATAGTGCATGATAAATTACCCTAGAAGTTTGAATAAATATCCTTCTTTTATGTAGATGTGGGTAGTTGAAATGCAATTTGCTTTTGGTTGATATTTGTAGTGGAACCTTTTAATTTTGTATTGAATTTAGTGATAAAATAAAACCGGCTCCAGCACATCAATATGATAATGTACAATGCATATAGGGATTCCCTTTTAGAAAGTTTTGCAATTTTCTAAAGTATATAAATAATTGATTTGTCCCAATTTACGTTTCTTGAGACTTTAAGATATTAGAGCTTACATCTAAAAGTATTAAACAAAGGCCATAATTTAACCAGTTAACCTTTCATTCTTGAGCAACAAAATTTACAAAAAACATCAAGTTTACAAGGGGTGTAAATGATTTAGTTGTTAAAGATATAGACCGGCAGTGGTCAAATTGCGGTTCAAGGGTTTTGGGTGCAAAATATCCATTCAATATTGTTGAAATATTGCTTTCAGTGGTTTAGATGGCAATACTTCAACCTTAATTCGCAAAGAAGCAGAAATATATGCCCAAATGTTCAATGTTGAAATGGCTTCGGGATATCTATCCAGGCCTGATCGATATGATAGTTTACCAAATATATTAAATAGTAGGCGGTTTCCCAGCAAAATTTGTATCATCACGTATTAGTCAAAACATATTCTTTCACATGGTTGGTAATAAGAGATTCCATTTCATTTTTTGAGAGGAGGGGTGGGGGGGGCTTTCCACAACTGGTCTATACCTTTAACTGTATGTATGCACATGTGATTTATTGCCATTATTGTACCCAATTTGAACCGAATGTACCAGTGAAGCCGTTTGTTTCTCATAACCTTTGTGCAGGTTGTGTGTATGAGAACCATCTGTATCCATCAGGCACCACATGGACGGTGGATGGGTGCACAGAGTGCTCCTGTGATCTGGGTGTCACCACCTGTACCGACTGCCCAACACCTAGTAAGTATGATTAATGGAGTTTGCAGTGTGATGATTGGATTCAGAGACATTTAGTTATTAGAAAAAATATTTTGGAAGAAAATGTTGTAAAAACCTAATATCAGAAAACGCTAGAGTATGTGATTTCATGTAGAAATAGGTAATTGTAATTGGTGATATCAGATTTTCGAAATCTTACTGATTTTTTGAGAAATGGAACTGCCCGCCAATTAAGGTGGTCACACCATCATATATACTTAAGGACTAAGAAGTACAGTGCCATGTGATATTTTCAGTGTATGATGCAGAATATCACTCCCAGTACAGGAAATAGTGCTGAACCATGATAGATTACCATGGATGTTTGAATAAATATCCTTTTTTGTGTGTAGATATTGCTAGTTTAAACGCCATTTGTATTTAGTTGATACTTGTAGTGGAACTTTTTCATTTGTACCATGTTTATCATAACTGCCAGTGAGGTCAACACATTACCATTTTCTTCTCTTGTTTTAGAATTCCAGCAGTGCACATATCAGGGCATCGAGTATGACCATGCAACCAACTGGACATCGCCATTTGACCCCTGTGACCACTGCAACTGTACCGATGGTCAGGTGAAATGCATGAGAGAAATGTGTGATATACAGTGCGATTACCCTGCTCCTCATCAAACAGAATGTTGCCATGAATGCACAGGTATGTGAATAGACCATTTTCATAATGTAACCAAATTTATTGCATAAATCTTTGTTATTAAAGTGGCATGTTACAAATTATTTCATTCACCTGTTACAAATAATTGTATTTCAATAGTCAGAATGTGAATTGCATATATTACGCATTGTTAGGTAGGACAATTGAGCCAAAATGTTTGTCCTACCTAGCAACAATAAATGTATATATGCAATTCACATTCTGACCATTTAAATACAATTATTCATAATAGGGGAATGAAATCATTTGTATCATTGTGAATTGCATATACAGTCAAACCTGCTTTAGTGACCACCTGTCTACAAAGACCACCTGTCTACAAAGACCACATTTTTTGTTTCCCTTGAAAATGGTTTCTCATTGAAACATGTACTAAAGGAACCTGTCTACAAAGACCACCTGTCTACAAAGACCACTTTTTGTGTTTCCCTTGGGCGGACGCTATAGACAGGTTTGACTGTATTACGCGTTGTTAGGGAGGACAAGCCAAAATGTTTGTCCTACCTAGCAACAATAAATGTATATATGCAATTCACATTCTGACCATTGAAATACAATTATTCATAACAGGCGAATGACATAATTTGTATCATTGCACTTAACAAAGATTTATGCATTAAATTTGGTTACATTACAAAATAGGTGTATTAGGACTTGCCAGGTATTGATTTAAATCTATTATTAGGTGTCTTGGTCGAGTGGGTTTAGCACTTGACTGGAGATGTGCAGGTCGTGGGTTCAATTCCTGACATGGCACTTATGTCCTTAAGCAAGGCATTTTGTCTACTGGTACATTATTTCTCTCCACCCTAGTGTTAAATGGGTACCCGATAGGATGTGAAAGTCATTGTAGTTTGCTCAGCGTTGTGAGCATCTGTAAAATGGCACCCGGCTGGAATGCTCCTCAGGGAGTGGAGAACATGGATACATTGCGTGCTGGCAAGCCTGAATGAGATTACATTGGTAATAATAAAGTACTTCGAGACATTGTACATGTATTAAGCATGATATTAACCCAGAATATTATTGTTAATATTAGGAATGTTTACAGTTGTTGATATATTACGCCTTGGTAGTGAAGTTTTGACAAACATCTGAAAAAGAATCCATGAAACCCATCTAGGACTGTGAGTAATTGATTTATAGCATGACTATCAATTTCATTGTTAACGGATGAATCATAATCTTCATGAAAATAATCCGCTTTCATATCAAATGCAATTATATACATGTATGTGATGTTTAATTATTCTTGACACCTTGATATCTTTAAAAAATGTGTTTTGGACCTTTTGTTTCAGATTGTCTCTATGAAGGCAACATTATCAGGAATCATCTTTATTTTTCTCCTATGAATCAACAATGCACAACTTGTATTTGCCAGGTGAGCTTAAGATCAGATCATCTGTTTGGAGCCAGAAGGGTGTTAACTTTGTGTTAGAGTACATGAATTAGTTATTGCCTTTCTTTTTACAGACACATTTTTTTTTGTTTTTTGTTATCTCATTGTATATCTGAAATATATGTATAAACCCATTTATTTCAGAATGTGAAAACACCAAATTTTTCATTTTTATAAGCACATAGAAATATTACATTTAAAAATATTTTCAAACACATTAAAAAGAATTATTGTCGGCTGTAACATTTTTTCCGATTTGGTATGTTTTTAGGATGACAATGTTCACATATGTACATGTTTTGCAGTTATGTATGCCATATTTTAGAGGATGATAATATACATGCAAGGTGTCCTCCCATGATTTTTTTTTCCAGGGTGGGAAATAAAACTAATAATATGTGTTCTTGTAAAATGCATTGCAGCAAGCTGTTCTTTTTGCAGGATGGTAATGTAGGATGCAGTAACATTAACAATTCTTAATGCAAGATGCAGTAACATTCATAATGTTTTTATTTTTACAGAATGCAAATGTAAGACGCAGTGACATTCACAATTCTTTCTTTTTTTACAGGTTGGTAATGTAAGACGCAGTGACATTAACTATTCTTTTGTTTTTACAGGACGGTAATGTAAGATGCAGTAACGTAAGCTGTCCTGAGATTGACTGTTCCAGACCTGTGCAGGGTGAATGCTGTCTTACATGCGAAGGTGAGGAATGGAGGGCTTTGGAAGTTATGAAGGGATGATTCATGATGATCTTAATAATGACAATATTGATGCTGATGAGGTAGTTTTGCTAAAAAATGGGGAGAAGCTCACAAAATACGTCACAGTGTTGCCAATTTGTGTTCCTCTGATGACAACTTCAACAATTTGTTTCTCTCATTTTTTCTGCTTTTATTCAAACCAACGTAATATCAGGGTGGACTTGCCCTTGAATTTTTTCACCTGAAGGATTTGATGGACTGTGTATACATGTAGATGAACTTTGATGTTGTTATCAACCTTATATTATTTTGATCTATATTTGTAAATAGATAATTGTGAGTTCCAGGGTGCAGAATACCAAGATGGTGAAACATTTACAGCAGCGTCCTTGGACTGCAGTGTCTGTACATGCAAAGTAAGTTTTGTCACTTTGTGTAACCCTAAACTGTCACGTTCATGTACACTGAGCTACGATACCTTGGCATTTTCATATAGTGGACTGATTGTAATCTTGTTTTGTACACTGTAATGTTTATTTATTAAATGGGATATTGTATCGTGTCTAGAGTGTAGGTATCAGTCTTTATAGGGACACCCATTTACAGGAGTTACTTTGGCAGTTATTGAGACATTTCACATTTCACTTTCTTTTTAGTTTGATGAAACTCTGTTGAAAAAAGCATTTGAGTGTGGTATTGTGTCAATTACAAAACAAAGAAATGTATTGTGGAATGCCATCCCTTTGACTGTCCTCAATTCTTCTGTAATGAGAGTGTCCAACTCACCAGCAATGTAAAGATATTTATCTGTTTAATCTGAAACACAAAAGGTATTAAGTAATGTCACCCCTGTAAATATCCACATTTGCATTGTTCATATCAAGCCCCTTAAAAGAAAACGGGGAAAAAAGAAATGAAATACAAAGAAGTGAAGCAGTAATATTCCCTTATAATTTTAGTTTCTTTGGAGTAATGTTACATTTTACATGCTTTTTGCTCTTGTCTATTCTGAAATACAGAAAGGTGTTGTGGAATGTCGTCCATTTGACTGCCCGCCTCTAAACTGCTCGTAATGAGAGGGTCCAGCTCCCTGGAGAATGCTGTCCCAAGTGTATCAGTGCAGTTCCTGGCTGTGTGGATAAATATGGTTTACTTCATCAGTACGAGACCACGTGGAATGACCCAAGAGATACCTGCTTAACATGCACATGTCTTGTGAGTAACACCTCTCAGTTTTAGTTTTCGAAAAAGTCTTGACAGCCCTGTTTTAGGAAATCTGTGCATTGCCACGTTTCTTTCTCCACAATTTCAAATCTGCATTAGCAGTGGTCGTGTAAGTTAGTGGAATGTAATGAAGGGTTGTCTTTTGTAGTAGATCTCATACTTTATCATTAATTAAGTATTTGGCATCACCCGTGCCTGAGAGGTGAAAAGTGAACTGAAACACTATAACCCCCCTCCCAGGTCTCTCCTCTTGGTATAACTGAGTAGGGTGTGCAGGTGGACAATTCCACCGGGTTTCCCCTTCTCTTATACCAATAGCTAGTGCATTTGGTTCTTAATGTGACTATCCTCTACACGGGGCCTCCATTTAATAATGTCCTATCTGAGGGACAGAGTGTAACATAGCCTGTGCCTATGTATGAAACAGGAGGGGCACGTTACTGCACAACGCAGGCTTCAGTCATCCGCCTGGGTTGGATTCAAACCGACGATCTTGATGGTTCAACAGGCAGATGCTTTACTGACTTAGCCAACTTGCCTCTTCAACTGACTTTAACTTGCTGAAAATTACATTCACTGAAAAGCACAACTCATGTGAAACTACTTGGAATGCATAGATTTTGTGACTAATAGCTCAATTTCCCAAATACTCTTATTACTATTTATTACAGTATTCTACAGATCATACCAAAATTTTTAAATGATGGTGATCATTTACCTTGAAAATTCACCATCAGTTTTGTCTGATTGTGTGAGGAACAACTTCATATACAATCATTCAACAATCGTGGATTCGATTTCCGACACGGCACAAATGTCTTTTGGCAAGGCATTAATCTGCATCTGCCACTCCTTATCCAAGAGAGAAATGGGGACCTGGTAGGATGGCGAATTGCCATATGCCCTAATGATGACCATATGGTAGGAATACTCCCCAGGGAATGGAGATGGTGCACACTGTGGGTGAATGAATCCAATGATCAGGGTAATGATATCTGTAAAGGGAATAGAGAATGTATTACGTATTAATCCATATTTATTATTATTAATCATTTTATTAAACATATCTTTTCACGCTACGACAGAATACTGGTGAGGTACAGTGTGCTAGAGAGCAGTGTGAGTTTAACTGTAACAACCCAGTCCATGTTAGAGGCCAGTGTTGTCCAGATTGCAATGGTAAGTTTTCATTTGATGTTGTACTTACATGTATGTGGTTTATCACTCTGGTTGCTTTCCTTGCATCTCTTTACGGTTGCTCATTTGCCACACATGCAATCTTGCACAAAGCAAATGCACCAATTGTACAACACAATGTTTTTGCCAAATTGCCAATTTCCGGTGTAAACTACCTCCATGGGAATATGAGAAAACTTTCAACGCTGTTATAGATTAATCTTGCATGCAAAACAGTTGAATAATCTTGATGCCTTTGGTATATCTATCCCACCATTTACCAGCTCCAAGTTCAAGTTAAAGTTCATTTATTTACATAGAAAAAATAACAAATATACATTCTGGTAACAATGATGTTCTAAGTAGGTCTTGTTTAATAATAATTGAACATTAGTAACTTATCAATATATTATTCACAGATAATTGATTTTTAAAAAAGTAGTGGGGCATGTAGCTCCATATCCTTATAGTGTGGTCTTACCTCTATGTAATGAAATTATAAATTTTCAACAATTATTCATTTTGTGCTCTGGACGTGTCTTTTCGTGCCACTTCACTTACATGATTTTAGGTTTGAGTCCTGCCGTAGCACTAGTATCCTTTGGCAAGCATTAATCTATATTTGTCACTCTCCACCTCGGTGTAGTAAATGTGTACCTGGGAGGAATTTATTCCTTGAATGCTTTGAGCGATATATGGCAGCTGGGCTAAAGCCAGGGTAGTTATAGTACTTTTTTCGGTGCCTTGCATGAGCATCCCCTGGGATGGATACATGTGCAATATGAATGTAGCTAGTATTAATATTATTACTACCACGTTAAAAATGTTTGCAGGATGTTACTACAATGGTCTCGGTTTCTCCTATGGAGCTACGTTCAAGTCTGCCTTTGATAAATGTGATTCATGTATCTGTCTTGGCGGAGACGTCATCTGTGAGCCAACCAGCTGCAACGTCCAGTGCAGTGCCCCTTATCATCCACCAGGAGAATGCTGCCCTCTATGTGAAGGTATGTGATAGTGAAGAGTGATTGATGTTTAATTATAATGATAATTCTAAGTGCCATTTTAAAGCACATTTCCACTGTATAAAAAGCTACTTTTTAAACTTCATTCCATGGTCAGCTTTGTATTTTGAAATAAAAAATTTACCAACAGCATTAATTTTAAATTCTAAAAAAAAAGCCATTGTAAACACATTGTCTTGTTGAATTCTTACACTCTTTGTGATTGTCTATTCATGAAATGAGAAAAATATAAACTGTGTGTGTGTGTATTGGGTTTTTACAGACGTGTATCAATCAGATATGATTATTTACGTCTGGGGACCGACCTTTAACGTCACCATCCGAAAGACGTGACTCAGTTTCGAACTTGCGTCCTCGGCTGAATCAGTTTGTAACTAAAGCAGAGGAAAGCTTTTATTCCCAAAGTGCTTTGTAAAGTCTGCAGCTTTAAATACCACTTCAACGAGGACATCCCAATTATAGCCTTATTAGAAAACGTTTATGAGCTTGTGTATTATTCACGTAAGCAAAATACATTACCATTAATTATTCACATGTAGTCATTGAATTTAATTGACATTGTATCTATTGTTTATTTAAAGTACATGCACATGTATTCATACAAATGTAGACATACATATGTAATCTTCAAGTCTCTTCTTTTGAAACATCAAAATGCTGACATGTACATGTATCTTTGTTAGATATGAAATTACTGTGCTGTTTGTTTTTCTGATTATTCATCAAATTTATATTCCATATTTGTTTTCCAGATTGCTATTTCTTGGGTCAGATCATCCCTGATGGTGAATACTTCAACCCAGCCCTGGATTCATGCAAGACATGTCATTGTGATGTAAGTTCTTCTACTATGGCTAATTCCTCTTTAGCATTTATCTGTTCTTTAATGTTTTACATCTGTTCTAATTCTGTTTCTCATTTTCCTCATCTCACATTGACATCTGAGCGCGATTAAGATACAAGGAATTGTTCATAAACGCCTTGTTCCACAGACAATTTGACCCTATTATGCAATGCATTATTTTTTCTATGGCATTGGGAAGTTTTATGTCAGTTTGGGGACTACTAAGGGTATTTGCAAGATCCTTTACAATGTATTTCCTAGAAGTATAGTGTGTGCTTTACGCTGATTCAAATAATATCTTATATGAGAACTGAACTCTTATTGTAAAAAGGATGCTCTTCTTTGCCGTACAGTATTAGATGCTATATAAGAATTAGAGTGGTCGTAGCAGTGGGCCCTAATATAAATTTACTTTGTGCCCAGTGCTTTATTTCATCAGATATATAGGTTGATGGTTAGGTTTAGAGATGAGCCCAAGGTTGAAGTTAAATATTTAGTAAGCTTGTATGGAGATAATTGACTGCAGAGTAATTGTCGCTAGAGCATTTCTTATATGAATGGCTGCAATTACCTACAGCACTGAAATGTATAAAACAAATAAGATTTAATTGTATTATCCCCCTGTTGTCACTTTGCACAATTTCTTAGGAGTCAGAGTGCTGAAATTGACCAAAGGCTTTAAATGCCTTTTCATTCTCAAAAGTAACATTCTTTGGGACTAGGAATTCTCTTTCTTCTTTCAAATTGGTTTGAAACATCCAATCATGAGTTATATATCATTGTAAAGCTGAGAATCTGCTCTTTTACAATCAGACCTAAATGAAAAATCAAATCTGGTGACTTTTTATCTGGTCTTGTGGTGCCGGGTCTCATTTTATTTGTTCATGCACATTATAGAAAGGATCGGTACAGTGCACAGAGAGGGAGCAATGTCCGATGCTCAACTGTCCAGTGACTACCACAGTGGCTGGAGAATGCTGCCCATCCTGTGCCGGTAAGAATATCATCATGTTCCCCTAAAGAGGAAGTCCACTTTGTTAGAAGCAGGACAATTACAGAAACAGATCAGTGAAAGTTAAGCATCAGATTAAGAATAAGAAAGATATGAATTGTTGAAGTTGCAATTGATCAAACACAAGCTTTCAAGCTCCTTTTTCATTTGATCTGTAGTAAGAATTTATATTGCTGTACAAGTACCACAACCCACTCTCATTATTGCTGTTACCAAACATTTGTATGCCTCTGCCTACCTTCCGGTGTGAACTTCAAACTTGGTGATAGTATGTATCACCATGGGAAGATTATCTGCCTAGATTTGGGAGTAAATAGGTCAAAGGGTCGATAATAAGTAAACCGATATTGTTCTTTACATGTTTCTGTAGATGCTTTCTGCCGTAGTGATGATGGAAGTGAGCATAGGAGTGGGGAGTCATGGATTTCATCATCTGATCCATGTCAAGAATGCACCTGTTTGGTAAGAAGTCATCAAAGATAGATGATGATGGTGGTGGTGATGATGATGACAACGGCGACGATGATGATGATGATGATGATGATGATGATTATGGTAGTGGTGCATGGCGGTGATTGGGGTGATGAAGATAGTTGGATGGTAATGCTAATTAAGGGTGGTGGCGGCAGTGAAGAAGATGATGATGGTAACGCCAAATGGCAATTTATGATAATTGATAATTGATATGATTTATGATAATGATGATGATGGTGATGATGATGGTTGTGATGATGATGAGGAGGATGATGGTGATGATGATTGTTATACTGGTGATGATGGTGATGATACTGGTGTTGATGGTGGGGGATGATGTTTGTCATGAATGCACACCAAATACCACAATGATATATCAGGCTTATGTACAAAATTCTTTTTTGGGGAGTGTTATTGCTAGTTCTTATCATTAAATCTTAAACAAATAATTCATGAATTTACTCTCTGCTCTGTAAACTACTCTGTTGAAATACTCTAGCAATATTGATAATCCTGCTCTATTTCTTTCCCTGGTGCTACAGGATACCATCATCAACTGTGTACCTATACCATGCTTTGAAACCTCTAACTGCACCCATGGTGTCCAGATAGAGGGTGTGTGTTGTCCAGACTGCACAGTCTGTGAGTTTGAAGGGAATCTCTATAGGAACGGGTCCAGCTTTAGCCCCAATGATGACAACTGCAGAAGATGTCAATGCTTGGTAAGTGTTTGATTTATTTATTAGTGACAAGGAAACTGGTATGGAACTTTTTGAATGTTGTATTACACTGCTCCACTTGTGTAGAATGATACATGTGCCAGATGTTAATTGTTTTATTTTACGTGACTGCTAATAGAGTATGTGTGTGCTTGTAAGTAAGCAATCAATCAGAAGACCAGTGGCACTAAGTCTTCTCGTGGTAATGAGGATTAATGTTTGCCAAAGGACTCTACTGCATCTACTTGGTTTCAAATCTGGAACCTCCTGGTTACAAGACCGCTGCGCTACCACTGAGCCATTGGGCCTCCATCATGTTTTTTTTATCTTCTGTCCATGATTTCGGATAAATTTTAGTTAGCATTAGCTTACAATGTTTTGTAGGAAACTTAATAATATAATATTTGATCATAATATTTTTAACAATATAACTAAGTTGGTTACATACCTCATGTTTTCCCCTCATTTTAAGTTAATGCAGGATTGATTTGATCGACTTTCCTAATGCAGGATATTTAAAACTTTGATCCAGAAGGGATATTAATCAAGGAAGGGATTGGATTCAAATTCTAAGGCTCGAATTACGAGTGAACATGGGTATACCATGGGTAATACCAGCTGTCAGTAAATACAGTACTGCTTTTCTTGTTTGCTGCTTTTCTGGTTCGCTTGTTTCTCATATTCACTTGTAACTTTATTATTATAATAGAGTCAAATGTAGAGTTTTGTGCCAGTATATGAATCAGTTTCACTGCCCTTTTATTCTTTTCATCAGAACGGGAACGTGGTGTGCGAGGAAGATAATTGCCCTCCCATCTACTGCAGTCAGACCCTCCAAGCGTTTGGGCAATGCTGCCCTCAGTGTGCTGTCTGCACTGCTCCGGATGGCACCATCTACAGCCATGGTCAGACATGGCAGGACGGAGAAGATCCATGCACAACATGCAGATGTATCGTAAGTTCAAGTTCACTCTTTTCACTTCCAGATAATGTGGAGGTGTGTTATACATGTATAATCGTATCAGGACAATTACCCCCTGGACAATCAGCCCCTTGAAAATTATCCCCCCAGAAAACTACCCCCCAAGGACAACCAACCCCCTGGACAATTACCCCTAAGACAATTACCCCCTCACCCCTGAAACTTACCCTCTAGAATACCCCCCAGGACAACCAGCCCGAGGACAATCCCCCTTCCCGAAAATTACCCCCGAAAAATTACCCCCTGTCCATTGAAGGGGAAGTCCACCCTGACTTGCCTCTAATCAGTCATTAACATGTAAAAATATTCGAGCAGCAATTTTTTTTAGTCTTTTATCAGGTCATATCTAAATGCCTAATGGGGCTTAAGACCATGCATCATCTGAATAATTGATTGGAATATAGAACAAAAACACAGTTAAAACTTGGAAATAGCTTGCAGAGAGAGCTTTTCTAGACAATTTTCATTTTCTTTGTTTTTCATTTTTCAAAAAAAATTGCAGTAATGATACCAAAAGCTATACATGTATTCACAGTGGGTGGTGTCAAGTTTGAAAACAATATAGAATGAAGTGTTGTGAATGTGCTTACAATGTGCATTGCTTTTGTATTGTAGATAACACAATTCCATCTTATTTTAATGGTATAAGGTAGCCTCTTTCAAACTACAATTGGCTTAATAAATGTATATCTCAGTCGCAGAATTCATTCGGTTTGATATTATGTCTTTGGTTGAATATTACAGGACACTGATAATTAAGAATGCAACACACCCATCTCTCCCATTGGTGACTGTATAAACCTGCAGCTGAGAATTGGAGGATGGCCTTTTAAATGTATTTTGCAGTCTTCTTTTTTGCGTTTTTAATAGTGTATTTTGGGGTTAAGAAATTTACTCAATTCAATCTCTTTCATATCTTGTTGAATATTACAGGACACCGAGATAGAATGCAACACACCCATCTGTCCCATCGGTGACTGTCTAGACCTGCAGTTTAACTTTGGAGAATGTTGTGCCTCGTGTCAAGGTTAGTTATAAATTGATATATGAAAGGGTTTCTTCTTCTTCTTCGTCATAATCTGCCTCCTTTACTCCTGAAGATTCTTGCAGATGAAAGGGGTGTGTGTGTCACAAAAGACGTGAAGTGCTTAGTGTCCTATTTACATAAGGTGCAAGTAAAAATCTTCTAGTCTGATTTTGGGTTTAGCCACTGCATTTCGTCAGTAGTTGACGAAATGCTTCTACCGATGGAGCCTTTACTACATCTATTGGTAGAGAGTTCCATGCACGCAAGGTCCTCGGGAAGAATGATTGTCTGTGTTGTTCAGTTCTGGACCTGTTGTTTTTGGAATTTTTTTTTGCACAATATTTCATTTTTCGTCTGAGGATGTACATATTTATGACAACACAAACTACACCAAAAGGGAGATGTTCAGTCCCGCTACCCATGAATGTATGGAGTATGTCTGTCAGGATGACCATCTCAGTTTTCCAAATGTTCTTCCTACATCTATTCTGATACAAATTTGAATTCCAAAATAATTCAAATCTTTGATATTCCATTATGTTTAAGATGTTAAGGTGATTAGTCACATTTTCAGTTATACATGTGCCAACCAGGATTGAATGGAGAGCTATTGTCTGTTTCATTAAAAGTCTCAATTTTCCAAATTTAATACCTATTCCGATACAAATTGAATTCCAAATGTTTTTTTTTCTCCAATCTTGTTAGGATGTACATATGAGAACACAAACTACACCAACGGTCAGACATTTAGTCCCAGCACCCATGACTGTATGGAGTGCGTCTGTCAGGACGACCGTCTTAATTGCCAGCCCATTACTTGCCCACTACCCAACTGCCCAGCAGAGTCTGTTGTCTTCAGGGATGGGGCGTGTTGCCCTGACTGTGTCGGTGAGTGAGATAGTCTATCTAAAAAACAATTTAATTTATATAAGTTATGTGTCTGCTTCTACAGGTGGATTGACATTTTAGAGTGGCTCATATTTGAAACTCTTCTGATAATAATAATACTAATAAACTGTTCTTGTACAGCGCATACCGGTTCATGATAAAGCCTCCCTATTCACTTCCAAAGAAGTTTGGATATTTTAACCCTAGCTTTAGCTCTGGCAGCCGTTATCAGCTCACAGTGCATTCCAAGGATTAAATCCTGTCAGGTACCCATTTAACACCTGGGTGGAGAGTGGCAAATGTGGATTAATGTCTCGCCAAAAGATGTGAGTGCTGGGCTGGGTTTCCAACCCTCAACTGGATTGAGAGTCAAATTGAATAAACCACTATACCAGAACACTTAACTTATCCACTATATGTTTAGACTAAAGCCCCGTCTTAATAGAACTTTTTCGTTCTTACCCGAGCGATATGTGGATGAGAAACAGTGGGGGGTCTGATCGTAAAACACGGGTAGAGCTTTTGGACAGCGTCTTAATCGGTCATCCGCAAAAACCTTACCCGGGTAGGTTACCATAACAACCGCGCTGTCTTATCGCGATCAGCTGGCGCGCTGTGTACGAACGTTAGCGCAGGAATTCAGCGCAATTCATATTTCGCTGTATATATGTAGACTATATGTTTTACCTTCTATTCTTGTGCTTACCTAATTTTAGCTTTTTAAATTTGGGATATATATATTAATAGTACACCTGTATTTACAATTCGTATTATTTGAGCAAATTCAAGTGTAAAATTACGAATGTATGTAATAGTTTATGTGTAAACTTAGAGCAAGTTAAATTGGCAACCTTGTTTACAAGAGTACTGTCTGTTCGCGATCGCTGCAATGTTTACATTTTTCACGGCAATGACGTAATATACCCGGGTAACATTCCGCGAGCGTCTTAATAGGCCATTTATCAAAAAGTCGTCTGGACGTTGTCCGGACGTCACCCTCCTATCACCCTAGCTCGTCTAGGGTGAGATTTACCTCGATATCGTCTGGACGTTACCACGATTGATGCGTCTTAATTGGAAGTGGGTAAATAGTCGTCCGGACGTTGTCACCGCGACTTTATTTTCCAATTAAGACGGGGTTTAAGAAGAGTTTGTCTTTTGTGGAAATTAAAAATGGGTTCATGAATCTAGCTTGTTCATACATGTACTGTAGAACAATTTTAATCAAGCTAGACCCCCCAAAAGGAAGTACAGATTAAATAGAACCGCAATTGAATTCAAACTCATAACTTAGCATCTCAATTTTGCCAGCCTTAGCAGCATTTCACAAAACAATTTAAGTACCATTTCACTGACATCCCATTGAAACACGTGTATTAAATTTAACAGTCATGTGTTTTAATGGGATGCTGATGAACTTGTACTTTGGACCATGGGCCCTACCTTGTGGTAGGTTCCATGGTTGGACAGGTTTGTGAAAAAAGCCCTGATTTTGTAAAGTATGTGTGCATTTTATGTTTAAGGATTCCGGTTCATACATTTACATGTTTATGAAGTCATCTTGACTCTTACTTTTAGCTTTTCTGAAGACTAAAGTATTTTCGAGTATTAAATGATTTAATCCGATCAAGTGTTACAACACAATTTCTGTAAATGTTTGCATTTATTTCCTTTTGCATCAAGATTATGAGGTTTCAAGGATGACGTGTCAGATCGATGACGTGATCTTACAGAGTGGGTCATCGCATCAGCCCGATGAGTGTTCTACGTGCCTATGTATGGTAAGCATTGAAAATCAGTCTGAAACAATGGCTTTTACAACCCTTATGTGCTTTTCATTTTCGTAATATTACCAAATTTGATGCATACGTCTTTGTGAAGTGCTTCAATAAAAAAATGTCAGTCACCTGTATTAAATGAATGTTTGTATTTCAATAGTCAGAATTCAGAATGCTTATATTACGTGTTACTCGGTAGGGCAAGCCATAATGTTTGTCTTCTTTGGCAACAACCAATGTATGCAGTTCGCATTCTGACTATTGAAATACAAGTATTCATAACAGATGAATTAAATAATTCATATGTAGGCACTTCACAAAGACCTATGCATTATTTGGTTACATTACGAAAATGGTTGATTGACATTTCTTGTGAAAATACTGCTACTTTTATGAGATTGCAATTGAGATGGAATAACCTTTGCCTTTTTTTAAATTGAAGGCTGGTGAGTTATTATGCGAAGCTCAGGAGTGCATGGACATCGGCTGCCCACAGATCAGGCAGGTTCGACCACCAGGCTCCTGCTGCCCCATCTGTAAGATTGATGCCTGTGTGTTTGATGGGAGGCTCGTCTTGGATCATGAGGTCTTCATTCCCGTGGGTGATGTTTGCACCAACTGCACCTGCACTGTAAGTACCCGGGAAGGACCAAGGTCAATTCAGTATCCTATACATTAGCAAGCATTACAGAGTTATGAATATTATTGAACTTAAATGAGTCATTTAAAAAAATAAAAAAATAAAATAAAATCATAATTGGACTGATCTGTGCTCTGGTAGCGATATTGACATCTGTTTAACTCTTATCCTGCCATAATGAGTACAGCCTAGTGCCACAGGGCTAATCCCCATTGTGCCAAGCCTCAAATCCCCCCTGTGCCAAGTTTATTTTGAGATAATCTGATGAACGCGATGGTACTATCAATAGCGCGTGCGAAGCACTCAGCACAGTACAATGAGCATGAACAATGACTGCTATTACGAATGCGAGCAATCATGCATAAAGCAGCAAAGCGATGGGTCGCTCGCGTGAATTAAGCTGCCAATCGATAGCAAAGCACTATAATGGTAGCGTGCTTGCAGCCTTATATGAGTTAATATAGTTATCATATATACTAGTAATCCGATATACTAAAATCTCAGATGTGGTCAGGTATGGAAGATGTCTGGTGTGAAAATGTTCAATAGAAAGAACACAAGTGAGCTTATGGAAAGGTTCGGTCTGGAAGACCTGTGGTAGAAGGGGTAAAGAGAAGTGGATTGAGATGGATTGGTCATGTGTTGAGAAGGAAAGAATGATGAACCTGTGCAAAGAGCATGGGATCTGGAAGTGGATAGCATAAGAGGGAGAGGAAAACTGAATATTTCATGGAAAGATAGGGTGAAGCAAGAAAGCAGTGAGGTTGGTCTAAATGAGGATGCTGGAGACAAGAAGAAGTGGAGGGAGGGAGTGTCATCATGGTGTGAAGGTCAGAAACCCCTCGTTAGAAGGAAAATGCAGACTTTAATAAATGATGATGATGATGATGATGATGATGGTCATTAACACATGGGACAAAATACCTTGGACTTGTCCACCTACATGTACCACTAATACAATGAACCATATTCAAATATTACAATCTTTTTGATATAACACTGTTTCACAATGTATGCTTGACAGAGTTAAAAAAAGTTAGCCTAAAACCATATTGAGTTGATATTCAGTTTTTAGAGCCTTTGATAATACATAATGGATTTTTTTCTTCTTGGTAACCATTTACCCTCATGGTGGAGTGTAGATTTAGTTTTTGCCAAAGGACAGTAGTGAAGTGTCTGTGATTTGAATCCAAGATGATGAAGTGTCCTGTAGACCTAGATTCTTCTAATAGATTCCTCTTCTCTCTCTCGCTTTCCCAGGATGGCTCTGTGAGGTGTCAATCCTTCTCTTGTCAAGAGCCAGACTGCCCTGCCGATGAACAGATTCAAGGAGAGGGCGAATGCTGTAAACACTGTGCTGGCGCTCTCCAACTAAGTATGTTCCAGAAACTCTGATTCGCCCTAAAAAGCCCCAACACAACATTATCTCTAGATGAATTGCAAGATGCAACTTTTTTGTAAATACAGATACTTTAGTCACATAATTTTGTTGTTGTTGTTTCTCTGAAGCAGTTTTCCACCTGGTGTCTGAATGAGCCTATGCAGACATATGTAACGTACTCGTAACATGTATTTACATGCAACATGTAAGGGTACTCCTTCATACTAACCATTAGAGTCTTTATACATCTGAATGAACCCTCTTGTCTGAATGCACCTCTCCCTGAACCTCCAATTGCGAAATTATGTTTGAATGCTGACTCTATGACTTTGCAAAGGACCTCTCTTGCTATTGGCCGAGTTTGAAGTGTGCTCTTGTCAACATTCTGTTCACTATCATCTGTGACTGAATTTACCCTCATTGTTACATTCATACAATCATCATTCTACTCTTCGTCTTGAGTTGAATATCATTCTTATACTAATGACCGTTAATCTGAATCCATGAATATGTGGCCAATGCTCATTGTATTTTCTATTGTCTGGAAGTATTGTTTGTTCATGTTTTAGATGTTTATGTTTACCTTGTCTTGTTTCTCAGGCAACAACCTTTGATACGTTTACGTACTTTTATGCTGAAGACATTTTCAATAAGTGAAATGTCATTTACCAAAAAAATTTGGTTGATGTGTCTGTCCAAAATTGCTATGAAAATCTGGAAATTTCTCCTTTTTATCCCTCGATAATAGTTTCTCCTTTTTATGTGTCATGATAATAATTTCCTCTTTTGACCTGTCAAGATGATAGTTTCTTCTTTTTTATCTGTCATGATAATAGTTAATCTTTTTATCTGTCGTGAAAATTTCTTCTTTTGAACTGTCATGACAATAACGTCTTCCCATTAACCTTTGACCTTAGATAACCTGCCATGTACATTCCAGGGTGAGACCATTCCATCTGGGGGGAGTTTCATGATAGGATGCCAAGAGTGTGTCTGTGAGGGGGGAAACCCTCGCTGTGCAAGACGCCAGTGCCCGGTCCTAAACTGTCTTGGGGTGAGTCATAACATAGTGTAGAAATATAATTTAAAGACACTGGACTGCTTGGTAGAGTGGTACTCACTATTGCAATTGCTACTCTGTATACAGAAGACTGAAATGAATTATATAAACAAAACATTTAATAGTTTTTTATTCAATAAATCATAAGTCACATGAGATTGTATTATGAACCTTGTTTCTCATTCTATGTAGAATGTCACATAAACCCTTTTTGAAATGTCTCCAGCTTTAGACTTTCATTTCTGATTTACAAAAGTCTAGAGGATTTGTAACTCTTTCTTAATATGTAAGCTTAGGAATTCATAAGAACAGGACGTTTCTTTCAGCCATCAATAAGTTTGTTGTTTTGTCTTTGACAGGGAGAGGAAGTACAGATGGCAGCCGATGGATGTTGTGAAGAGTGTGTGCCAAGTGAGTCCTTTTATTAGTCTTTATCAGTCTTTTTAGTAGTCTTACATGATCTCCTCATCACAGTTGTGAGAAGAACACAGCTACGGTGGTCTGGGCATGTAACTAGATGGCAGAATAACTTGGCAAACACCATCTCGATGAAGGTTTAGGTAATGATAATGCTAATCAGGATAGTACTTGTATTTACCAGCTCCATATATCCTGACTTTATCCTGTTTATGTGAATATAATTTACAATTTCAAGAACTTTGAATTTTTTCTTTTTGTGCCATTATTTTGTTACTCTTAAAAGATTATCTACAATCATTTAAACCTGGAACAAGAGCACTCTCGAATCTGAAGAAAGGAGACATTTTTTTGTGCTATAATAACATCAATTGGTTTTTATTTACTGAGCTTACATGGCAAAAGTGTTATTTTATTTTGGACTATTCTGTGTAGACCTTTAGATATGAGTTTGATTGTGATGATACTTTGGAATAATTTTTATAGCCATGCATTTGATTGCAAGTCTTGAATTGATAGATGTCCAACCAAATGTGTTACCAGTGCATTTTCCGCTTCATTTTATTTCTTTTTCCGTGAATTGTGTTCTACAGAGATGGGATCTTGCATAGTGTTTGGAGATCCTCACTACCGAACGTTTGATAAGAAATTCCATGACTTCCAAGGAACTTGCACCTACACACTCAGTAAAGACTGCAGCACTAATCAGTTTGAGGTTTGTTAAGCTTCTCTTCCATAATTTTGTTTAAATATCATTACTTTTGGAGAAAGATGCTATGAAATAATTGACTTTGTGAATTAAAAAAGGTATATAATATTATTGACAATAATGATGATGACGATGATGATGCTGATGCTGATGCTGATGATCATGATGATAATAATGATAATAGTTATAATGATAATATGTTGTTCTTGTAGAGCACATATCACATTACAGTATTACATTTTTACGTGTTTCCGAAGGACTTTGGATATCATTACCCCAGCTTTAGCTTTGCCAACTCAGTGCATTCCGGAAAAAAGTCCGACCAGGTAACGACTTTTTGTACCTGGGTGGAGAGTGACAAATGAATATTAATGCCTTGCCAATTAAAGGACATTAGTGCCATGGCGGGACTCCAACCGCGAAGCATGCTATCCACAGTCGGTGACATATCCACTAGACCACGACATCTCTACACTTCAGGGCCCTCAGACAGAACAGTATTAATACTGATGAGGCTACCCTGGGTAAAAAAGACAAATTATTATTAATATTATTATTATGATTACTCTCCTGTAGATCATAGTACAGAACAATGGGAAGGAAACGTATGCTGTATCCTGGACGGAGCTGGTATCATTCAAGGTTCATAATGTGACCATCGACCTCTTACCAGACTTTGCTGTGAGACTGAACAAAGAAGAAATCACTCTGCCGTACCTCAATGAACCCGAATTCAGTATACAAAAATTAGGTAAGGTTTTGGCTATTTGGAAATTCTCTGTATGTCTCTGATTTTTGTTTTGTTTTTGTTTTTGGGGTGGGGGGGGGAGGGGTTGTATATATTGTGCAATTGTGTAAAATGGCCAGTTCAGGTGTCGACAGATAATTGTGATGATCTACTGTCTTCTTTTGTAAAGTTGAATTATAATAATACAAACATTTTCCCTCCCACTTCAGTACATAGATGTTATCATTAATCTCTCTTTCTCTCTCACTGATCACATGTTACCACTTCTCTCTTGCTTTCTGTAATGCTCTTTGTTTCGATCCTCCTTACACCTAACTAAATCTAACGATGTCTGCATGTACATGTGTAGCTTATCATATTCTCGTCATGATGTGAGCCTCATAGTGGTCAACTTTTCATTAGTACGTGTTGTCTGGAGCCATAAGGGCGTTATCTCAGTGTTAAATGATATGAGTTAACGCCCTTCTGGTGGACATGATGAACAGGAGGAAATTTATCTCTCTCTTGCTTGCTCTTTTAGTTCTTTACCGGTAACTTAAAGTCACTTATGCTTTCTGAATAATGTTTATGGTTATACTGTATGTTTTTCCTTCTTTGGAGCTTTCATCGTAAGTGGTTCATTGCTGGCGTGGAATTGGAGCTCACTTTGGTGAGGTTGTTGTTGATGGCATATAGAAAAGTTTAACTTTTCTTGATGCTCTTTCTTTTGGTTCTGTATCTGAAAGTCAAACATACTCTCTGATTAATTTGTATGGTTATACTGTATGTTTTCCCTTTATACAGGTCTCATGGTAGTGGTTCATACAAACATTGGTATATCTCTTTCATGGGATGGATCTCATTTTGCTGAGGTTGTAGCTGATGGGATATGGGAAGGACTCCTCTGTGGATTGTGTGGTGATTACAATGGTAACCCTGATGATGAATTCAGGTAAGTCCCTTTCAAGACATCGCATGCCCCTTTCATATTCATCACTGGAGAGGGTTGAAACTGGACCAAGTCCTGACCCACAACCGTAATGAGTGATATCATCATCTATTTACTCTATGCTTAGTAACTCTTTACTGTAGTCGTTTCCTCACTGAAGGAAACCATAAATTGTAGCTGACATGGCATATATTTATATATATCGAAAATAAATCTTTTCCTGTTGATATTTTTCAATTACAAGTTTAGTTCATTTCCAAAATTAGAACATGGCAAACAATCAACTTGGATTTGTGATGGGCTGCATTCAAAGATACCACACACAAAGTTTCATTGTATAAAACCCCTACTTCTGCTGTTGCAGTGGGTCAACTTGTAAGGGCGATCCCGGGCGGTTCAGTGAGTACAGGGTTAATTACTCTAAGTCTCTAAGTCTATATCACCTCCAGACTAGCTTAGGACAGGGCAAAGTCCTGAGGCATGAATAGGGCTGTAGTAAAGATGGAGGAACTACTTGCGACTGTGGGCAGGAACAGATGATGAAACACCTTTTGTTCTGCTCCCTCTTCTTAGAACCCTTCACCCCCAAATGCCTGGAAGGGTTCAGTGTCAAGGCCAGATCCTGCATCCTACACTGGAACGGGACTGTGTAGTGACTCGGGGAAGAAGACAAAGCCCCTTTTCTAGCAGTTCAAATTTTTGTTTAGTTCACTTTGCATTTTCTTTGTATGATTATGATGAAAACTAACTACAAGTCAGTTTCTGATGATGATTATCAAAATTGATATAGATATCGAACCATAACACTTATTTGGGACTTTTACATTGCACGATACTTATTTCAAATGTACTTTACCTGTAGAACAACTAAGCCATCTTTATACCCGCATGTAACTCAGTAATGGCACTCATAATAACAATTATTATAAAAGTGGGCTATTATATAACAATGATGTCTGTTAGACTTGACACTGCTGGCGCTCCACAATTATTACCCAGCTTTAGCATGGCTGCCATTATGTTGCTCTAGCATTGTTAGGAATTTATTCCTGCCAGTTAACCAATACCTCCCCTGGGTCAAGTGTGCCAAATGTAGATTAATATCTTGCCAAAGGATGTTAGTGCTGCAGCAGAGATTTGATCACAGTCCAGAGACTTATCCACTAGACCATAACACCTCTTTGTTTTGATGTATAACAGGGCTTCTAATGGAACACTGTGTGGCACTGCATCTGAGTTTGGAAACACGTACTTGGTAGGCGATTACGCTGAATGTTCATGTCAAGAGAGCGTAGAACAGACCCCTTGCGTCAGAAACGATAACGCTGACATGGAATTCATGGCTAGGGAAAAATGCAGCATACTCAAGGTGAGTTTCTGTTTTAATTTTAACTTCCAATTCAAATCCAGTTCAGTTCCAAAACGAATTTCTTTATAAAGTTTCGAGAACATTACGATTCAATTCCAATTCCATTTAAATTTCAATGCTATTCCTATTCCCATATCGATTCCATTCACATTCCCATTTAAATTTCATTCTTTTTCCCATTTAAATTCAATTTACATTCCAATATCAATTCCATTTCCATTTCAATTACATTCACAACCCTATTTCAAATCCATTTCTATGTAACTCCTATTCCAATTAGGAGGATTTCTTATTGGGAGAGTTCGCCATGTATGAAACAGTTTCATGTGATGGAGTTGGATGGGAGTTATCCTCTTTTTAGCGATCTAAACTTGTAAAATGTCAGAGTTTTCATACAGTCCTTGTCCAATTGATGTAAATTTCTCAATAGATTTGTTTCACTTATTTTTCTGCTTCCACTCGGGCAAAAGAATAGCAATTTCCCCTTAAGTTGTTTCATCTTTTCGTGTCATAATACCTCCTTTCTATGTTTTTTTCTATGTTCTCTTTCTCTCTATTTACAATCAACAGGAAGAACCGTTTGCTGCTGCACATGCATTAGTCCCACCTCTGCCTTTCTTTGAGGCTTGTATGTATGATCTGTGTGCCTGCCCTGCACATGAGCGTTGTCTTTGTGATGTTTTAACAGCCTATTCTCATGAAGCAAGAAAGAAAGGTATCATGATAGACTGGCAAAGAGACAACTATTGTGGTAAGGAGATTTTCACTTTAACTCTTTTCTTCAATTTGTTTAAAGAGAGAATTTTTTAAGGAGCACTAGATTCAGCTGGGTTTTTATTTGGATAGAAAATGTATTTTTACCAAAAAATAAAAAATTATCCTGCTTTTATCCGATATTAGTATTAAAACAGGACTATGATTCGAAACCTGGATTTGCATTCTAATTTTAAAGAAAATTCAATCTGAAAGAAAAGTACTTCCCAACATGACGTAGAATAAAGATTGAATTAAAATGTTTAGAAGACCAGATTTCAGAAACAAAATATAATCTCAGTGAGAGCCAAAATGTAATTTAGTCCATGCAATAATTCAATATATATAAGAATTGTAAATGTAATTTCAATTCATTGTATGTGTCTTCATTTACAATGCGCTTCATGTTAGATGATTATAAAAATATATCATGCATATGTTCAGAGACAGAAGGATGTTCAGGTAACTTAGCAAAATGTAATAGCACGGAAAGACCCGTCCGGAATGCAAAAGGCCGAACGGTGAACGAAAGTTTGTAATTCAACATAATTAAATGACAAATTATGGTAATATTAAGTCTAAACATGGTAGTATAGATATTTCCTAGAACAGATATTTCTTAGTCCCATGTCCTAGAAAGAGAGTTCTATCACAATGCTATAAATCTGTGATTTTCAACAATTTTTTATGCATCTTGCATTACAGACACGTCTTTCCATGACACTGTATTTTGCTAAGCTACCTTACTTTGTGTTAGAGTATATAAGTTGAATGCCTTTTGGCTCTAAACAGACAGTATAAACTCTATTATTTGTATTCCTAGTATTTTTCCTTCTTATTATTAATCTTTCTTTGTATTTTTTTCCCAGCAATTTCTTGTCCAGAGGGCGCTGTTTACAACGAGTGTACACCATCTTGCGTACAGACTTGCTCGACAGTTAACACAATAGAAGATTCTTTAGAATGTAATCAACTTGAGAATTGCATACCAGGATGTAAATGCCCAGCAGGAATGGTACTACACGATTTCAGATGTATAATGCCTGAAGACTGCCCTCTATAGGCTGAAGATGTACATTCAAAGACTGTTTGAAAAACAACAAATCATGGGACTCGCTTCAGTATTTGATGTGGAGTTCTTGTAATGCACATCTCAGTGTTGGTCCATGACCATTTTTGTGGATCGGGAGGGTAAATTCAATATTTTAGAACACTCATAAAGGAATCATGGAACTTTCTCGATCAGTATTTGATATGGAATGATTCTTTCACTCATTTCTGTGTTAGTGCACAACCTTTTGTTCTCTTGGTCGGGGATGGAAGTAGAGGAAACTAGAAGTAATATTTCACATGTCCAGTGAAAGAATGCTAAAGAAAGAAAGGAAAATCATGGAACATTCTCAATTAGCATTTGATATGGAGTCATTCTTCTCGATGTTAGTGCAGAACTTTATCCATGAGGTCTAGGAAAGTTGTTATGGATATACATGTTTGAACGTCTGTCATGTTCCATATATTTTTAATTTGGAAAGTAGGTTGATGTTGCTATACGCCAGTTTGTAGCACCTTGTAGTGATTTGCTGCTTTTGCGCAAATACCGGTCAGTGAAATTATTGAAGCACTGTCGGTAAAACATTTACTTCAATCTGTATTCAAGTAATAAACAGTTGTTGTATGTTTTTCAGGAAGTAATTGCTTTATCAGCCAACCCCTGCTGTCGGAACAAATGCTTTGATCTCATGTTTTCATGAAGGCAGAGCGTACATGTAATTAATGAAATGTAAATGGGATCGCCACACTTCATATGTCTCTACCCAAAATTACCCATGGCTAGATAAAGAAAATAAAGCTTTTATTGTACATGTACATAGAAAAAACGTTCATGTATGCTCTTCTGTTGTTGTTTTTTATTCCTAGTATAGGTTGGGATTATTTGTGAATGGGTTTTTATATAATTTAATGATAGCACTACCTCTGTTTAAATATATACATGTATTTTGTTAGTTTAATGATGATTTTATTTTGGATGTTTTGTATGCTTGTACATGCACCGTTAAGTAGCGAGAGTTGTAGCTGTATAAATAAATGTACAGAGAACTGTTTTTGGCTCCTTTTTCTTATGGATTCTTATGGCTGTTATTATATTAAGAATATTGGATTCAACATTAATTCTGTAAAGAGATATTGCAAGTTTGACCACCGAACTTCCCCGTTGAAAAATTCTATTTTGGGTTCTGTGCAGGTCTTTTGAGTAGGATTCTTCCCCCTCTACACTCATTGTTTAATAATTTGAGCATCATAGAGTTGGGGATGATTTTTATATATTCTAAAGATACTCAAAATATTCTTTTTATTGCTCCCCTCTAGAAAATTCTCCTTGCAACCAATTTCTTTACTGGAAAGGTAGTTGTCTGAATCTAGTAAATGGTATTTGTAAATTGTTTGCTCTGGGTAAAGTGTGATTTATTTATTTCCTCCTATTTTTCAGTAACTGAAAACTTATCATTTTGAAGATCATTGACGTTTAATCTATTACTTAAACTCAAAATGATTTTTTCCCAAGAAAGTTGTAAGTTTTGTTAGTTTTCGCTTCATTTAATAGCTGTACAATGTATATATATCTTAATGTCTTTATTTTTACTGAAATTATTGTTTAGTTTTGCTTTCAAAATACTTTTTTGTGTGAAAGAATGACACACACTGAAATGCCTGGATGGTAAACCAAGATCTCGTTATTTTCTAACATATTTATAAATATTGTTGAAATGAATAGATATGCTGCTCTGATGGTGCTATTTCCCTGATATTGAGTAACCCAGAAGGGTACATAGTCAAGATAACTTATTGTATTTTCTCATTAATTCTACTACTTTGCAGGGTACCTCTCATTTTTTATTTCAAAGAAATGTTTCTTTGAAAAACAGTCGTTAATTGACGACATTGTAACTGTATGATAATGCTTACTACTGTTTCTCAAAATCTGATATTGTGTCGTGCTTTTAATAGTCTTGTGCCGACTTTGGACTTTTTATTTTATTTTTTAAGATTGTTGATTTTAAATGGAAATAAATATAAATGACTATGTATGATACTATGAATGAAATATTGTTGTGTCATCTCTTAATATTTTGTGGTCTTATCTATTCTTCTTTATTATGTGAGAAGGTAAATATCACCTGGTTAAGACAAAGGTTGCAAGAACAGTTTAATTCCATGGGCAGACTAAAAATTGAAATAAAAGTTGTTGTACTGTTCAAAAAGAAATTAAAAAAAACCAATGTAACGCTTCAAAGCACTCTTCTGAGGTAGCTTAGCGGAAAGTAGGGGCACAAAAGATGAGTCCGCAATGCAGAAGGCAAAGTAGTGATGGTTTGTAAATTACAAGTTCTATTTTGATACATCTGAATGAGAGTTAAAATTAAGCCTCACGTTGATGGTATATGCATCTACCAGCTCCATATCCTAATGATGTGGTTCTACCTCTGTGTGATAAAAATTCTGATTTCCAAGGATTACACATTTTGCGTTCCAGATGCATCTTTTCGTGCCTCTTCATTTGGCTAAGATACATTATGACATCTGTTTAGAAACATCATAAAGAAGATTCTAAGAGACCACTTCGTATTAAGGGTCAGTGTTCTATAACATTTGGATTCACAAATCACAAACCATTAAGTCACTTATAGTTGGAATAAAAAGAATGTAGAGAGCAAGAGATTGGGGGGTAAAAGGGAAAGATGGATACTGGAGGGGAAGGAGCAAGAGAGAAAGAGAAGGAAGGGGGGGGGGGCAACTTGAGAATATTGGTTATTGCAAGAGATTTCATGTACTTCAAATTAATGAGTAGTGTAATATGTAGTATTGGTATTTATTTCAAGAATTCCACATGGCAGCCCAACGACTGAATTACATGAAGTTTTCAAGGTAAAATGACAAAAGACAAAATGTCTTACAAATCTATAGAAACAGAGAGAGGGAGACAGAAAGAAGAGAATGAGAAACAATGATAGAGAGGCAGAAGAGATTATAAATATTGCATAACAAGTGAGTGGATGGATTAGCTAAATTGTCATCTGTTGTGTCATTTGATACATTATAAATTACGGTAAAATAGAAATAATTGTAGTAAGCGGAGGTAAAGATTTAGGGAAATAGAGGGGAATTGACGGAAAGTGACAGAAGGAGTAAGAGCTGGTAAAAGGGAAGGAGACAGAGAGAAAGACAGAGAGAGGCGGGGAGGTATGATTTTAATAAAGGAAAGAAAAACAATAAATACAAATTGACATCAATCTACGATATAGGGAGATGTGAGTTGGTCTAGCGGCACGTTTACTTGGTCAGCTCTCTGTTTTCGTCTACAAACTGGCTCAGGCGACCGCGGTTCAAAACTGAGTCACGTCTTTCGGATGGTGACGTAATAAGGGTATAACCACATACAGAAGGGGTGTCACCTGTTGGATGTTGAGGGTGCAACCACCCATCTCTACGTTAAGATAGTATATTAAAAGCTTCACTTTTTTATGCAGAAATTAAGCATGTTTTACTCTTACCTGATCTCTGGCATACATCATTAATTTATACGCGTGAGGTACAACACGAAGAAAGCATTTTTCTTCAGAGTACATTGTTTGATATTTTCCTAATGCTCATTAAATACTCAATCTTATTTCCAGATTTCTATAAACATTCATCACTTTATTTTATAACTCCTGTATACTATAATTTTTCTGTGTCAGACATATTTACATCAACATATTTTCATTCTCATCATCTTTATCATCAACATCATCACCACCATCGTCATTTGTTTTTCTCTCATCCACCCCGCACCGGGTTATCACGCTATCAAGCAAACGCTTATTGTGATAGTCCTTCTTCTGCAGATTTATTAATGAATAATTCTTGATAGTGCATTAGCGGTGAAATTTTTGTTTTAATGTCAACATTTCTATTATTATAAAACTAAATCAATGCAATACGCGTGAGCTATCTAATGAAATATAAAGTCTCACTTTAATATTGTTTTAGGTAACCGTTTCGGGGTAAATAATACAGATAATAATTTTCATTTATATATTCTTTCAAGATTTCATTGATATTCTCTAGTCAACTAACCTTTTATTTAGGGTGGTTGAGCAGTCTATTAGCTTGTAAGTTTATTTTCTGAGTACTAGTCCCTGCCAACTTATATGAATGATGACATTTACATGTAGACCCCTCCATGGTAATTTAGTAGTCATTCAATGTCTTATTTATATATATATATATATATATATTACGAAAGCTCGTAACCAAAAATTGTGAAGTACAGCTACGTCTCACCTTCCTAGACGATTTTCTTCACGCCTATATATATATATATATATATATATATATATATATATATAATTCTATATAAACCGCACATCTACTCTTCGCATGGATAACAAAACCGGCGCAGATGTTACTGGAATTCTCTAATATATGCTGTAGGAATTAATCTTCATTCAACGCTTTAAGAAATTACGTACACAAATATAATTTTGCTTTAATTTAAATTTATTTATTCACGTCATATTATTTTATAGAAAATGAATCAAAGTAAAAGTATGCATCTTTTCACACACTAAACAACATGTATGATGCTGACTTGCATGGAATCAATAACATTATATAAACCGGTATAATTTTTAATATATAATGTATATTTAGCTATCTAGCTTTCGGTAGTATAAACCTACTTTCATTATAGACAAACAGTGATCGAAAGTACCATTATCACTTCCATCAATAGTTCACATAATTATCTCAAAATAATTATTGCGAGAAACCTGTTAAATTATACATTATGACATCAGTATATATCATATTCATTTAGGTACACGACATAAGTCTGTAGAGTAAAACAAATAACCGAATGACATAGCATACCACATGCAAAAACAGGATATTTACTCACAAAACTGCCCATCTAAAAATAGACAATAAGACTTTTAAAACATGCTTCTTTTGATTATAACGATATGCTCAATTGATGAAAATAACAAATCCATTAATAGATAAAAACCCACACAAATTGATCATGAAGAACCTCAGAAGTAATAAGTGTAAGCAAATCTTGAACACATTTCGATTATAATTATAGTGAAGGAGAACTGCGAGTTCCTATAGTCACTCTTAGGATTGATAATTAATTCTCTTAATTCGAATTGAATGGTTTATACTGCATTTAGAAGGATTAATGCTCTTTTGAAAATCATATATATATACATATGTACGTATATATCAGGTAGGAATATGATAGATACAATATACAGAATAAAACATAATTACTCTGAAGTATGATGTAAACGACAATAACATAAACATAAGATCTGACAACGCAGTAAAGTAAATATTACTAAAAAGATAATCTTGTAACTGTAATTAATAAAAGTAATCTCACATGTTCAGTTAATTGAAATAATACATGAATAAGAATGGTTATATTCTTTATTTTTTTATAAAATAATATATTTTGTGGCTTCAGTCAGGCATACAATTATTATAACAAAATCATTTATATGAATTTTCTTTATGTACATTTCATCATCTAGATTGATGTTGTGCTATATACAAATATATATCAAATATTATTACTGCTTGTAAACGCTAAATGTGCAAGGACAAGAAGAAGGACAACAAGAGAGGAAAATGACCTAATTCTACATGTACTAATCAAATATAAGCAGAGCAAGGTTGTTGTAAACATCTATTTATACATATCTTGACATTATACATATATAGTTATTTAACTTATCCGACAACTTTACCTTGAACTATATTATTTCATCCCCAAACTAGTTTCTTATTACCGCAAACTATTGTATTTGATTTAGTTCCTTACTCGCCTCCCTACTGCATTTTCCCGGTCATGTTATTCTGTTGACACTTGCTCTTTGTTATCCTATATTTGATTTAGTTCCTTACTCGCCTCCCTTACTGCATTTTCCTTGGTTTGAAATCCGTTACTTGTTTCATTTATTTTTACGTTGCACCTTCATATTTCTTCTTTTAAAAGCCGCAACTTCTCATACCCCCCTATATTTTCTGAGCTAACTTGACATAAATAGTAGCGAAAAGGTGATTAAGAGTGTTCTCCGACATCTAGCAACGTTCTTTACTTAGCTGCCTAAAAGTCCACTTAGTACGACCAATTCATTGGTTCTGAGGACGTGCCCTCACTCATCCTTTTCTTTACCGTATTGAGAATGTTCTTTATTTCGTTCCTTTTTTTCCTTGATCATTTTCCCGGTCATGTAATTCTTCTGACACTTGATCTTTTTCTCCTGTATTTGATTCAGTTCCTTCTTTGCCTTCCTTATTGCATTTTGCAGGTCAAATAACTCATCTGCTGCCTTGCTTACGTCACTCTTCCAGCCCTCTAAATCACGTGACACTTCATTTTTGTCTCCTGTATTTGATTCAGTTCCTTCTTTGCCTTCCTTATTGCATTTTGCAGGTCAAATGACTCATCTGCTGCCTTGCTTACGTCACTCTTCCAGCCCTCTAAATCACGTGACACTTCATTTTTGTCTCCTGTATTTGATTCAGTTCCTTCTTTGCCTTCCTTATTGCATTTTGCAGGTCAAATAACTCATCTGCTGCCTTGCTTACGTCACTCTTCCAGCCCTCTAAATCACGTGACACTTCATTTTTTGTCTCCTGTATTTGATTCAGTTCCTTGTTTGCCTTCTTTATTGCATTTTGCAGGTCAACTGACTCATCTGCTGCCTTTCTTACGTCACTCTTCAAGCTCTCTAAATTAAGTGACTCTTCCTCTTTTTTCTTATGTACTTCATTTAGGTCCTTGAGTGCCTCCTTTAATGTATTTTCCCAGATACCTAATTCTTGTGACTCTTGATCATTTTCTTCTGGATTTGAGATTCTGCCTCCCTTACTGCACTTTCCTGTGATTTAATTGTGTTGCCTTCTTCCTTAGATCACTCTCTCGGTCCTTCAATTCTTGCTCTTTTTCTCCGTATTTGCTTTAGTTCCCTTTTTGCCTTCCTTGCATTGTCCTCGGTTTGCAATCCTTTACGTATTTCATTTAGTTTGTGTTGCGCCTTTTCTAAATTTTCGTTGAAAGACTGCAGCTCCTCATTTTTTCTCCCCAGATTTTTCCGAATTGCATCAACATCACTTTCGATTTTTTTTTGTTCACAATGTTTTACGCTGATATTTTCCTCGCATGTGGCTAGTTCATCCTCTTTACAACTAAGCTTTTGTTTAAGTGTTCTTATAGTTCGATTAAGTATTTGGATGCGACCTCTTGCTTCTTTCTTCAGCGTAGCCTCATACTGGTGCTCCCTTTCCCTCTGAGTTTGATTCCCTGAGAAAGAGCTTGCCGTTTGGACACCCCCCGGAGAAACCGTAACAATGTGATCATTGTATGCGCACTCTAGGAAAACTTTTAGCAGCTGTTGATGACAAGATTCATCGGCCTTCCCGGTAAGCTCTACTAACGTAGGGCTTGTCCGTCCTGAACATGAAAAGAATAACGTTTTACGGTAATCGATCTAGTAGTATTGCATCTCAGACTGGTACCTGCAGGGGATATTTTATCGAGTAATGTGCAGTTAGGTGTAAAATATTAACATATGTACTTTAAACGTAGGGGTGAAAGCTTTATTGTGATACAAAGTCAACATGGTCTTAGGAAAAAAGAAGAAGGAATTCCCTAAGGTCATTCCGTGTCATAACACACACCTTTTAACTCTACCCTTTTCAAATTGGCATAAACTTGGATTAAGTGTTAAACACAGATATTAAAGATGAATATTAAGTTTTGTGGTTCAGCCCCATTAGCTAAAAGATATTAGAATAGAGGTTTCCTACCCTGGGAAGGTCTCTCCAAAAATCTGTTCGGGGCGAATTTATGAGCTTAATTCACTATTATATGTTTATATCCGATCAGTCAATCCAAAGTGGTCAGCTTTACTGCGACTGGAAAAAGGCCAACATCTTTCATGTCTTAAAGGAGGGGGACAAAACTAAGACTGATAATTATCGGCCCATATTCCTCAGCAAGCCTGTAAGCTACTGGAGCACATAGTCGTGGTGGTTTATAAGCTTTCTGTTGATATATAATTCATCTATTTAATTTTTCAGTTCCGACATGGTCTTTAAGTGTCCGGTTATAGGAAACGCATCATACCCTTTGTATACCAAAGTCAGGACAATTTGAAGTAAGGTTATACCCGATCATGAATGATTTGACACTGAAAATCATTCAGATTATTTTTCTTTTCTAGACAAACCTATAGCGATGTAAAAAAGAACAACCCAATTAATCTGATAGATTTCTTAAAAAGATAAACATCTGTTTCGATATGTCAGAAATGCATTAGGTTTGAAGGTGTTTCTTGGTAAAAAAAAAAACAACCACTCTGTTTTTTTTTATTTAGAAAACAAAAGAAGGAGAAATAATCGGCAACTGTAAGAGACAGGATTTTCATTGTAGGGATTTGTTTAAACCAGGTATCAGAAAGTTCTATTTCAAGGGAAATACGATAGTCAAATAAAGGTTTTCTAATTTGATATGTAGCTCAATTTGGGTTACTTGGATTTTCTTCTGTAAATTAGGTACTGCTTCAGAAAATATATAATAAAGATTTTCTAGGTAATCCAGTTTCAATAAATATTATCATGATGGTTTAATCAGGTAGTAAAACATAAATAGAATAATTAGGAAATAAAGATACGCACCGTTAATGATGCTTTCGAATACTTTGAAGTCGTCTTCGGTGAAATTTGGTGGAACTCCATTCCTGTAAATGATACCACACAAATGAAAATGAACTGGGTGATATTATAATATAATAGTGGAGCCTTGCATGGCGCTCATGTCTTGCACATTGCCGCTCCTGGCGCTCTATTATTATTACTCCTGCATGGCTTTAGCACATTATTAATTTGAATGATCCAAGCCCTCATCGCTTAATTTTGTTTTAATAATTTTGTTTTTATCATTCTGTCAAAAACGCATGTTAAAGGTATACATGTTGCAATTAATATAAAGAAGTCATTGTAGCTGACCGGAAGGAAACCATATACAACAACAACTATTGGGGTTTAATAAACTGGCCTCGATCCTAGCTGATAGAAGGTTTACGATGAGCATAAAAGGCAAGATCCATAAGGCTTGAGTTAGAACAGCGATGGTATATTGTTCAGAAACTTTGAATGTGAAGACAGTTGAAAAAGTTTTCTTAAAGAAAACAGAAAAAGCCATGATATTGAAGATGTGTTGTGTGAAACTGTCTTGGTTAGGTTCCGTTTGTTTTTATTTTCCGTATAAAAAAAACATATACATACAAGAACATGAGAATATTGATAATTGATAATAAAGGAATACAGATAGATCTTTCTATTCAGAGCCATTGATTCAATGATCCGTTCTTCCTAGAGGTGATAGAAAGAACACAGATGGGCTCATGGAAAGGTAAGACCTGTACTAAAACTGTAGTGGAAAGAAAGCAGTAAGATTTGTCTAAAATAATGACAAGGATGCTTGAGAAAAGAAGGAATGGAGGAAGGAGTGTCATGACGCGATAGTCAGTCAGCCCTTGTGAGAGGGTTAATGCAGACTTTACTAAAATAATTATGATGATAATGATGATGATGATAATGACATTGATGAGTTTGTTACAAGTCGGTCAGCAAAGCAAATGATAACTGAAGGCGTAAGGAATTTCATTGAAAGATTTCTTAAAGTAGGTGTCACATGATTTTGACAAACTATACGGGTTGCCAATTGCATTATTGGTGTTGGTGATAAGCGACATCGACTTGTCCACAGAATCCTTTTCTAAATATGAGATCTTTAAAAGAGCATGCTCGATCTACAAACATAACTTTTAATAGACGTATGGACTTTCTTTCTTTTTGGTAATAACAGTAATTAGGTTTATCTGTATGGTGTGAACGATTTCATAAGGCACCTTTGTTTGAATATTCTATTTTAAAGGCAGGCATTCATAACTGTTTCAGAAATTTTTGACACAGATATTTAAATACAAAAGGAATAACCAAATATGAATGTTGCTTTCTTATGTGAAACCTAAAATTGATACATCACATCTTCTTAAATGAACACCATGCTTTTGGTTATTAGGTCAACGTAGTAAAAAATATCAAATGTTGCATGTAAGCCCCATTTAAGGCGTTATTTCCATTGCATTACTACCTATCTGATTAAATCAAGCATTATACACACATAAACACAATACATAGATAGATACATATATATATATATATATCAAGGGTCAATTCGTCAGACAATGTGTGTCCTATGGAAGTTCTAATACGTCTTTTCAGTAGATAATTCTGAAACCATTTTAATGAGGTTCCTAGGACTCCAATATCAGAAAGTTGTTTAATCAGAATTTGGTGATTAACAGTATCGAATACCTTATGTAAATCAACAAAGACACACCCAGTATATTTCCTTGATCAATTGCTTCAAGCCTATCAGTTACTTTGATTAGTGCAGTAGTTGTGGAATGTTTTGACCTAAAGCCCGATTGATCCTTCACTAATACATCATTTTCATTCAAGTAATAAAGTAATTGTTTTTGAACAACCCTCTCTAAAAGTTTCGAAACACTGGGCAATAATGATATAGGCCTGTAATTATCTGGCTGACATTTGTCACCTTTTTTGTGCAATGGTATAATTTTTGAAATCTTCCACAGGAAGGAACTATCCCATCAGTTCTTGACTTATTAATAAGGTATGCTATTATTCTAAAGATTTCTGTTGCACAAGTTTTCAATATGTAAGAACTGATCCCATCCAAACATATTTCTTGTAACACATCTGGTTCAGTAACTAAAGAAATTTCAGATTTTGTTTCAGAAGATAGTGGGTTTCGCATATCATCATCCAGACCTGCCTCGTTACATACCACGTCCTGTGGTACATTAGCACCATTTTTACCTGCATGTAAGACATTAGCAACATTGGCAAAATGATTATTAAAATAATTTGCAGTTTCAAAAGTACCATGTAACACAGGGATAGGTGATTGATAGGTATTGTTGGGTAGGAGAGATTTAAGAGTTGGCCATGTTTAATTTCTGTCTATAGTTTCAGTTAATTTTTCGATAAAGTATTTCTTTTTAAGCTTTCTATTTTCAAATGTAACTTTATTTTTTAGTTGTCTATATTCTTTCCAATATACATCTTTCAACTTTGTTATAATTGTTTGCCTTCTGCTTATTTTGTCACGTTTCTTCATTAGTTCAAAAATACATTCATTGAACCACGGTACATGTTTCTTTCATACTCTTTTAGTTTTGAGAGGCATGTACTTATTAACTACACCCAACAAAAGCTCTTGCCATCCATCCACGGCGTCATCTAGACTGTATATTTCTTTAACAACAGACCAATCAAGCTCATTAATTTCTTTTGTAAAAGCATTTGAATCTAGACCTTTTGATTTACGAAATGTGACGAACTTTGGATCAAAACACTTATAATTTTGATGAGTGTTCCAGAGTAAAAAGGTTATGGAGTGATCACTGAGACCATTATGAATTACACCAACAGAATTTACATTCTCAGTACACTTTGTAATAATGGAATCTGATATTATCTCTATTACCACCCTATATACCTTGGCTTACTCATTTATTTCCTCATTCATTATCTATGTTTATCATTTGTGTATGTTTATAACTGTCCTGTAATATCTTTATTTATATGTTTGTATTGTACTACCTTGTAACCAGTGGAAACCAAATTTCCTGATATTGATGATAAATGATTATACTTATACTTATAATATGATCAACAAGTGTTGAAGATTCCTTAGTAATTCCTGTATATTAATAATAATAATAATACATAAGATTTGTAAGGCGCCAAATCCACTTGACAATCAAATGCTCAAGGCGCAGCTTGTGCAAAAGATGAAATACATGATAGATATATACAAAGTGCAATAGGGAAGGTACAGACATAAAGGTAGTGGAAATCAGTTATAGGCTAAATTAAACAGATACTTCTTAAGATTGTTTTTAACGCTTCACCAGAACTGCTATTTTTAATCCATTGAGGAGAGTATTCCATAATGAAGGCCCAGCATGAGCGAAGGTTCGCTCCCCACTTTGTTTTAACCCTAGGAATAACCAGTAAATCGGAGTTTTGAGAACGTAGCTGTCTAGAGGAATGTAATGCTTGATCAAGCCGATGTTGTACTGCGGAGCAGAGCCATGTATACAGTGATATAATAACAAAATAATCTTGAAAACAACACGTTCTTCTACGGGCAACCAATGGAGTGATTTGAGGACTGGTGTGATGTGACTGTACTTGTTGGAGAGGGTCACGACACGAGCAGCAGCATTCTGTAATTTCTGTAATTTTGCAAGTAGGTTGTGAGGCGAACCAAACAAAGGCCATTACCAAAATCCAAGCGAGATGAGATTAACGCATGGGTAATTTTCTCAGTGGCACTACGGTTAAGATATTTACGAATAAAACCTAAATTGCGTAACTGATAGCGTACTGATTTCGAGACATATTGAATTTGTGTAGCCATTGTCATATTTGAGTCGAAAAACACACCAAGGTTGCGACATACATTGGATAAGGTAGTTTCATGTCCAGCAAGAGTAATTGAAGTGATGGAAATCTTCTCTAACTGAGTCTTAGAACCATACATTACAAATTCGCATTTGGCGAGATTTAATTTTAGTGAATGTGAGTTCAACCAATTATGAACATCTTGTACACAATTCTCAATGTTGTGGATAGCGCTGGCTGCAATGCTCTGATTGGGTTTGAAAGAAGTATATATTTGAATATCATCAGCATATACATGATAAGAAAGAGAATGCTGATGAAAAATATTCTTCAAACCAGTTAAATATAAAGAGAACATGGTGGGCCCGCCCACAGAGCCTTGCGGAACTCCGCATGTAAGTGGTACAAAATCTGAAAGGCAGCCGTTTATCGAGACAGCTTGAGAATGGCATGACAGGTATGATTTAAACCATTCCAGGGCTTGATCTTTAACACCGAGTGACATGAGGGTATTAATCAAAACAGTGTGGTTAACAGTGTCAAAGGCGGAAGACAAATCAAGGAGTATCATAGCAGTTACTTTTCCACCATCCATCTCCCGAAGTATAAAGTTGGATACATTAACAAGGAGGGTTTCTACACTGTGGTGGGGACGGTATGCAGATTGAAATGGGTCAAGGAGGTCATTATCGAGACAATAATCATTTAATCTGGAGAACACCACCCTCTCAAGTATTTTAAACAAAAACGGGAGATTAGAAACTGGACGGTAATTACTGAGTAATTCCGAATCAAGATTAGGTTTCTTCAGTAAAGGAAGAATGTGTGCCGTTTTAAGGACAGAAGGTACGCATGCCTGATCGATACTTAAGTTGACAATCTGTGAGATAACAGAGGCAAATGAGGAGGAACAATCCTTGACGAGAACAGTATAGACAGGGTCTAGTTTACATGACTTAGCTGGCAATCTACGAAGCAGTGATTGTATCTCATCGGAGGTGGTGGGTTGAATCGTCTCGAGGGATGCTGATGTGACAGGATCAGGTGGAGTTAAGTCAGGGTGAGACTGTCCTGAATCTTGTGAACCTTTGAGCGGAAGAACTGAATAAATCTTTGAGCCAGTTCTTTGCTATCAGCATGTCTTGGAAGTGGAGTTCTGTTTCCGGTTCAAGAGACGATTGGCCGTAGAGAAGAGTTTCTTAGAGTCATGTCCACAGTTATCGATTAGCCCGACAAAGTAGGAACGTTTGGCTCGTTCGACGAGAGAGTTCGTGAAATCTCGTTGCGCACGGAACATCTCTCTGTCAATGTGAAGCTTTCCGTTAGATCGCCATCTCCGCTCAAGCTGCCTACGCTTGCGTTTCTCAGCAGTGATCTTGCCGTTGTACCAGGGATTGTCCTGACGGTCTCTAACCTTGCGAATCTTGGCAGGAGCGTGAATATTGAGGAGCGAAGAAAGAATGGTGTTGTAGCGGCTAGTAGCTGTGTTGACACTCTCCGACGTTAAAGGCATGATGTCGCTCTCAGCAACATCCTTCGCGAAGGCTATCCTGTTTATGTCTTTAATATTACGGGAAGCAAATGTTCTGTCGCTGCGTGCGGGTTTAGTGAAGCGAAGTACACAAGTGATAGCAGCATGATCTGATATACCTTGAACGATACTTGGCTTCGAAATTGACAAATTGTCTGAATTTCGCACCAGAACGACGTCCAGAATGTGACCTTTGTCGTGAGTCGGAGATGTAACCAACTGGGATAGGCCATGACTGTTAATAAGGTCCACAAACTTGAGAGTGTGCTGGGATGAAGTGTTATCTAGATGAATGTTAAGATCTCCAGTGATCAAAAGTGGAGATGGTTTGCACAACCTCTCGTCGAGAAGCGCAGAGAAGTCGTTAAGAAACTGAGTGAAAGACTGATATCCTGGTGGTCTGTATACGACTATAATGTCGAGCTGTGTAGAGCCGCTAGATACTGTTCCAGACATTGATTCGAAGCTTTCGAATTGGCCTGTTGGATTAATATCGACGTGGAGACTGTCCCTGTAGAGAAAGCCGACTCCGCCGCCACGTTTGGCAGCTCTGGGGTGGTGCTTGAACAGATAACCACGAGGGCAAAGATCAGCAATCACTGCATCGTCTGATACAGTTAACCAAGTTTCACAAACACATGTAAAATCTAATCTGTGGTCAATAACAAATTCCTCTAATAAGGTAGATTTATTACGAACAGAACGGCAATTAAGCATGCCAAGCTTGAGGTTGTCATTAAAACGATCACGGCCACCCTTCATACCTCGATGTGTCTTCCGCCCTCTGTCATGTCTGTTAATACCTAAAGATATAATCTTATTACATAATTCCTCATTCTGTTCACGCCACAGTAGTGAGAATGAACGAGAATTAAAAGAGTGAAGTGTATTACTGTCATACTTGTATGATATAGAATACCTTGTACTGTTATCGTCATCCGAGGCCAAGTTATGTGTGACAGGGCCTGGGTTCGGATTCACATCGCCAGATAACAATATCAAAATCTGAAAAGTGGATACACTGTTAGCGTATAACTGTACAGGAGCACAAAACTGTTTTCCTTTCAATTTCAACTTTAACGGCTGTGCATCAGGTCTAGCTTCTAAATACATGTAGGCAACATTTTGTACATGTTGGTCAGAAACGAGATCAGATGCATGACACCATTGTTGCATTACATGACACCTACAGTACAACATGACCACACAGCACACAAAAGCTACTGAAATGGTGAGATTCATTGTGATAGCACAGGCCTATTCAAACTAAACAAAGAGAGAAAGGCAGCATAGACTTTAGGCATGAGTGCACAAACCAACTGCACTATGACATGCATGTGTATAGCATGGCTTCTACTGTGTACTGTATCTGTGGGTACAACCTCAAGCAAGTTCAAAACTTCACGAAATAAGTATATCAAAAATACTGACCTAAATTGTTTCCAAATTTGTCTAGTAATGTCCAGGATATAAGTACAATGAAATATCAAAAATAGAAATAGAGATGACTCATGAAAACAACAAAATCAGAGATAAATCAGAGAGCAGTGCAGTGTGGGCGGGCAGCCACCAGCGCGCGCATCCCAAAGACTTGTTTACTTGTGTCAAACCATAAATAGCATTTCATTGGTTTTATACAACTCACTCCTAGATCCTAATCAAATGATTGGTCATGCGCGGTCACGTGTGATTGATTTCCTGAGACTATCCCACGTCTTTCATGAAAAAGTGTGCAATAGTTTCCAGTACTATCCAACAGTTTTTTAGTGCGCAGCCTGCGTATGAGGCATGCACTTAGAAATCATACATATAGGATCTCTATGGGCATGCATGTACCTCATACGCGTATGACGTTGATGCATGCCCATATGCGGGCTGCGCGCACGTAGGCTCTGTTGTTTAGAACCAGTAACCGGGACGACGAGCTTATTTCAGCCATATACTGTCACGAAACAATCTTGAATGCATTCTTTTAAAATCAAATAACAAGGATCTAGGAGTTTCGTAGTTTAAAACAAATGATGCATGTTTTCATTCGTTCATTATACGATCTATCCAATCAATGTCAATCAGAGTCAATGAGAAAGCTTAAGCGTAACGTTCGTGCTAAAGAAATGAGATGGAGAAGTTGCAAATCAACATTCAACCTGTCATCGTCATAAAATCTCAAGCTATGACCAGAACCATCCAAATGTTGACCGTGGAGAACTCTAAAATGCAACAAACTGAAATTAAATGTTAAGAAATTCGCGTGTATTGTTGTAGGTACCATAAGTAAGTTGAAAAGAGTTGATTCTAATAGCCTATATATGTTCCAAAACAGGGTGCATGTTGATAAAAAGCAAACGGATGCTTCGCGGACACATTAAATATTAAACCTGAAAACTCATAATAATCGTATTGACCAGGTCAATTAAATAAAATACATTGGTGTTACAGTAGACTCTGAATTGAAGTGCAATGCTCATATCGTAAATGTTTTCCAACAATTTAGTAAGATGATTAGTTTTGTTGGAAGAATAAGTTCTTTTTAACAATAAATTCAGTATGAAGCTTTTGTACAAAGCTGTTATTCTACCACACTTTGATTATGCTGATATAGTAGGGTCCACCACGAACAAAAAGCAGTTGAATATGTTACAGAAATGCAAAATCGTGCTGGAAGAATAATTTTGGAAATAAATGTTTTAGAACGTAGGTCGGTGCATGAAATGCATGACATTCTAGACTGGGAGACAGTCACATTTATTTGTTGATGTACAAAATTCTGCATGATGATGCTCCAAATTATTTGCAGGAGAAATTTAATTGTAAACGATGAGAATACTGCTGTGTAGTGACCAGCCACAGCAGCGCAATTTCGCTCTCACAGTCAGGCGATCGTCGGCACGTCACAGCGGCTAACTATACAGCTAGATAATGGTCATGTACACACAATAAAACTATTCAACCCCAAGCTTTTATTAAACCTTCGATCACTTTAATTACCGACATGATATTGTTTCTTGCACATTTCATGAAAACATAGCAATGAAGAGTCATTGTCATGAACTTCAATCGATGACTCGGTTGTTCGTCGCGCCGCACAGGCTAGGCCTGGCGAATGGGTGGAGCCTGTCTGTCAATCATATTTTCAGGCTCGTTCATTTTTATTTCTTTATAATAATTTTTGACATGTGTAATACAAAAAATGCCGGACAATTTTAAAGATAGAAAATTATGTTTAATCATTTCGTATTTTAATTTTTGACTAAAAACCGTACCACTCTTTGTTTATTTAATTTTTAAACACCGATACAAAAAACCTTGCCTTGTTAGATTTATCGATCGGCTCTCTGCCTCGTTTTCGCCCAACTGAGCACTTATAAAGCCACGGAAAGTTGTTTGCGCATTGGCGGGTCGCGGCGGGTCTGTGAGACGCCTTGCAAGTGCTGTCAATCAATTATTCAAAATCAAAATGGCCGCAAACGGCCACCTGTTTACAACGGCCACCTGTCTACAACGGCCACTTGTCTACAACGGCTACTATTTGTGTTTCCTTGGGTGGTCGCTGTAAACAGGTTTGACTATATACTAAGTAAAATCTGTTCAATTGTTACACAACGCCAAGCAGGATTTTTGGATAAGTCCATCATAGAATGTCATTTTGAATATTGTCATAAGTATATGGAAATGCAGGGGTAACGAATGAACGAAATCTTCTAAATTTACACAACAAAGTGCTTTAAAAAAATTGAAGGAAATACTCCAGATTTTTTAGATCATTTGTTTCTACTTTTGAATTTAGATACCATTTAAGAAAGATTTAAAAGAAAAAATAATGATGTTCCAAATCTTTTATAATGTTACACCAAAACCCATGGTACGTTTCTTTAAAATAAACAAGCCAATGTATAGTACCAGTCATATTTCACCATCAAATAAATATATTCTTATTTTTGTAACAGCTGTTAAATAACTTTGTATCATGTGAAATATGGAAAATAATAAACTGAAAACTGGAACTTAATCTAAAAACTGAGATACTCAATCCATAATTTCTCAGTACATGAGGGCCTAACAAACTACAAAATGCTAGAACACACTTTTAGAGGAAGTGAAAACAATAAAGAATATATTTTCTTAAATAAAATACATCATGTTTTCTGCCTAGGTGATACACTACGCCGGAGGGGTTGGGGGGGGGGGGCGATGCTTACCATTGGGAGGAGAGTAAAAATTATGTGTAAATCGTTTCCTTTTATTTATTGTTGTTAATTTGTATTTTTTGTAAATATAGTAATATATATTTCCTTTTCTTCTTTTTTCTTCTTTTAGGTTAATATTATAGATATATCGACTGCTACGAGAGGCCTGGCTGTTTTTATAGGCTCAAGAAGACGTTGCATCCTGCCATGACCCCGAGCCGCGTCTGGATGCAACGTCCCCGCGAGCCAGTATAGAGACAGCCAGGCCTCGAATATTAAAGCAGTCGATATTTCTTGTATATACCCAATTGACATATAAATATACCAAGAATTCTTACCTTATCCTTTTCTTGAGTAAAGATTGGTTAATAAATCACAGAATATCTGAAACACTGTATGTTAATCTCGCTGGAAAGATGACTGAATAATACAATCATTTGGGAATCGCAGACAAACAGCACTGTATGGTATCCGCGCTCGCACAAAGTAAGTTTTAACACTTAAACCAATGGGGATCGCAGCAAAATGTTACTATTTTCATGGTACCTGGGATCTTTAGGGAATCTCACTCATGAACTATTGACCGTTACCGGCATTGTTCGTTTCTTTACGGGAATGGCTGAAATCACGACTCCAAATTCGACCAATCAGATGGCTAGATTTCTTAAGAGAGGTATATAATGCCTATTATGTTTTAATTTGTTTTGATTTGAAGTTTTTATTCCATATGTTTTTCGTTTTGTTATATTGTGTGTCTGGCTGTTTAGGCTGAAGCGAGTTACCGTGATTAAATAAATGAATGAAAGAAAATGAAAGGTACACGAACTAATGACAGTTTACTTACCTGAAGATGAAAACGGCACAGTGTATCAACTCCGATGATGGATCGAAACTGGTAATGGAACTGGCTTCAAGTAGCTCCCAGCCATCTAAGATATACCAAACGATAGTTTTTATATTTTGGTAAATTTCAATGCAATTATGTCATGGAAACAACTTTAGAAAGGTAAATTAAACCACTGAATATAGTTCATCCGTCATGCTTTTGCAATTCTTATTGGTAATGAGCAGGTAGCGTTGCCAGTTTATCCTAATAATATAGTAAGGAATGGGCCCTAGTATAAATTTTGTCCGGTAAAAATACACTAAAACATGAACTAAAAATGATAACAGGAAATACTTATGCATACCATTACATGAAAACCCAAAATTAGGAAACAACAGAAATTCATTATCATCATCAATATCACCAAAGTTAGAAAACCTATTGGAACAAACTAACACGGAGAAAAGGATCGGGGAGGGTTACACGCTTCGACCGGGAGATGCGCCAGTTGTTATGCATGTAGAACACATGACTTTAATAACAAGTCTAGCCTCACAAAATCAATGCCACCTCTTCCGCTGTCAATCAAATACACCTCTCGCTCCTAAAACAAAATACTACTACTACTACTACTACTACTACTACTACTACTACTACTACTGCTACTACTACTACAACTACTTCTACTACTACTAATACTATAACAAATACCAACAACAAACAAAACACCGGACCGAATTTACGGAATAGCATGACAAGTTGACAAGCGACGAATAATGCCAGAGCAACAAATTCTTAGGCAGGTAAAAATATCAAAGGTAAAAATGTCACAGGTATAAAAAAATCACCCCCTTGAGCAAAACAAAAAAGGTAAAATTGTGGTTACCATCTTTGTTTTCTATTTCTCTTTTGCCAGGGGTGGGGGCCCATCCCCCATGCCCCCACCCTGGATCCGCCACTGGCAGTCAAACTCATCCTAATCTCAATACACTTTCATTACCCGTGGATTTCCACGGTTTCACTAGTATACTTATAATACAGATAACAGTTAAACTTTTAAAAATCAAAAAATACTTTGATAAAGTTTACTCATCGTGTCATCAGCCTTCTCTGGATATTAATGATTTCTTGTTGAATAATATAGAATGTCTCAAACTCTCAGATGATTTGCAGAAAAAATGAAGGTCTTATAACTTTACAAGAATGTATTGATGCTCTCAAAACTATGAATAATAATAAGAGTCCGGGTACTGACGGTTTTCCGGCCGAATTTTACAATAAAAAACAACAAAGATATCGGCATCTTCATGCTTAGCAGCTTTGATTTTTCGTTTAAGCATGGTTTAATGTCACTCGAACAAAGAAGGGGGATTATTCATCTTATCCCCAAAAGGAAAGGACCATGTACATTTGAGCAATTGGAGACCAATATCAATTCTAAATACATATTACAAATTTATTGCTAAATACATCTCCTTAAGACTGAAAAGGGTTTTGCCGACCATAATAAGCAACGAACAAACCTGGTAGATTTATTGGAGAAAATGTTCGGACTGCTTTGGATACGATAGAATTCACAAATAAAACTGATCAGCCTGGCTTGTTGTTGTTTGCAGATTTCGAAAGAGCATTCGATAAGATAAAGTGGTCATTCATACTGAAAACATTACGGTTTTTCAATTTTGGCATCAACTTGGTCAATTGGATTACAGTTTTATATATATTGATGTAAGCTCATGTGTTATTAACAATGGTTTTGCCTCGGAATTTTTTAAAGTAACATGCGGGGTAAGACAAAGTTGTCCGTTAAGTCCACTCCTTTTCATCATAGGTAGTGAAATATTAAGTCTCAAGATTAGAAAATACATCTTGATTAAAGGAATCAAAATAAACAACACAGAAATTTAAATTAATGCTTATGCTGATGATACGGTATTATATCTGGAAGAGTTTTAGACATTCTAGAAGGATTGAAATGTCTCACTGGCCTAGCATTAAACAAAAATAAATAAAAGCTGTTAATTTTGGGTTATTATAAAGCTCACCCGTCGGACGTTACTTCGTTTGGGTTGACGTTCAACACGGATACTACTAGTTTTCTGGGTGTACAATTTTCGGTGCATTTGAAAGACATTTTTGAATTAAACTTTCCACCCCAACTACAAAAAATGAAAATATCTTCCGTATTTGGTCAATGAGAGACATAACCCCCATTGGCAAGATTGCAATCGTAAAATCATTGGGATTGTCCCAACTAATTTATTTACTTTCTATCCTTCCAAAACCGCCTGAAGCCTTTTAAAGAGGTCGAGTCTTTACTTTTTAAATTTATTTGGAATGGAAAACCAGACAAAATAAACCGTAAAACAATAATAGGAGACTATGTAGACGGAGGTCTAAGAATGTTACATTTACCCTCAATTAGTTCAGGCTTAAAAATCGCCTGTGTTAAACGTCTGCTTGACGAAAGTAGTGTTGGGCAATGGAAATGTTTTTATGAAGTTTGTTTGGCTCCATTTGGAGGAAATCTTTTCTGGTATAGTAATATTAATAAAAAATGATTGTAGTATAGTGTCGATTAAAATAATTTTTATCCGGGAAGTTGCCCAGTCATGTGCCTCTTTAACACTCGATACGGAAATCAATCATTCCCATTGCAGACGACAAAATATATGTAACAACACTATGATTCGTGTAAACAATAAAGTATTATTCATAAAGTCATGGTATGACAAAGGTATACTTAAATTATCGGATCTTTTTGACGAAATTGGTAATATTTTTACCTTCTTTCAATTTAAAAACAAATATAAATTTGAATATAATTTTGTAGAATTTTATTCTGTGAAAACGGCTATTCCCCAGAATTGGAAAAATAATATCCCTAAATGTTCAGAGGCAAACCTAACAGCTCAAGAGGAAATGATTAAAAATATAATGAAGGTAGCGAGGATATGTCGGTATATTCATAATTTAAGTGTTTAACAAGTTTGTATTCCCCCTAAATCAATAGATAAATGGAATTCTCTGTTAAACATCCCAAACATAGACTGGGCTAAAATTGTCTTAGTTCCTGTTAGGTCATGTTTATCTACACGGATCCGTTATTTTCAGTTTAAGATAATACATTGTATAGTTGGTGTTAATAGATATCTTAAATTAGTAAATATTTTGAAATCAGACTTATGTTCACTTTGTTATAACTCCATCGAATCTAAAGAACATTTATTTTGGGATAGCCCAATCATTAGAAGGTTTATTGCGGATGTCCAACATTTCATTTTAGAGGATAAAGTTACTTTGAATAAAAATAAATTTTTATTTGGATTTTATGGAAACGTTGGAGTTCAATTTAATGTGATTTTTATATACCAAATACTATATATTTTCCAACAAATGCTAAAATAGCGTATTATCACTAAATTCTTTTCAAAGCATGTTAAGGTATTATCGTTTTCTTGAACAATACATTTATGTTAAAAAACAAATTTGTATCATTTGATAATAGGAGGAAAAACAACTTGTTGCTTTAATTTTCCTTTTTTTCTGTACCACCATGTCCTGTTTATTCAGTTCTATGTTTTTGTGTTGATTCTATTGGTTATACTATGTATATATATATATATATATATACATCTATGTTTTGTTATGTTTTGCAAAGTCGAGAGCAATATTTAAAAAAGACGATTTTATTAAAGAAAAAGAAATATCGAGAACCATGGACGTATCGGAGAATTCGAGACACACTGCGCATGAGGCGCCACTAACAATTTAATAAATATTAGAATTTTATGAAATACTATAAATCTTTCACAACAACATGAAACACATGGTAAGCATTTAATAATTTTACCAGCCCGTTTGGTTTTAATTAGAATTTGAGTCATTTGAGGTCTCTATCCCTCTTTTTTTAATAAGTGCCCGTTGCCGTGGAAACGGAATGTTAAAGAAGTTGATATCTGTGAACAAAAAAAATCTAAAGAAACCAATCAAGCCAATACAAAATATAAAACAAGGATAACGACAGCTAATATCAAATGATGCATATCTGTATCCATTACAGATCAGAATCAGCTCGTTTTGCGATAAAAAGTTGGTGCTAGATGTAACAGCTCTGGCCGTAAACAATTGAGTTTTTGAAATACCACTTATTTGTAAATGAATAACTTTTATAAAAACAAATATAAGCATCTAAATTTATATTATTAAGTTATTTGAGCTTTCAATTTTAATGCAGTCAAATCTCAGCCATTAGAGGTCACGATAACTAAGGTAGGGATAAAACGGTTTGTATTGAAAACACAATGTAAGGCATTCAATTTTAGGTGAAAATAAAACAATACTTTTGTAACAAATTGATATACAAGTAAAAATATCAGAAAAGAATAGCAGTGTCTGCGTACAGAAAATACTTTCAAACTGTTTACTTGATTCAAATCTAGATTCAGATAATGTTTCTAGGTAGTAGAAAGGGTTATACTTCCGACATTTCCGCAACGAATATCATGAAAGATCTTAACCTGCCACGCGATTCATTAAATATTTTACGCCATACACGGTTCCTATAATATTGTCCATTGCTCTCTGACAGGAGATTCGTAAACAAA
>CP137667.1:15501029-15610159 GCA_037976565.1 Mesocentrotus franciscanus | reverse complement strand
GAATTCTCGCTCGACGATGTGTGCGCGCTTGGAATCTCGAATAGTGAATGAAAATGTATAGGTTACTAAACCAAAACGCGAGAAAGAAATCTTTCAAAGAACACATATAATGATAAGCATCAACGACATTGACACTAGACTTTCATATAAAAAATAACATCCCAAATAAACTTTATTTATTTTGTATCTCTCAATGAGAAGGGTGTACCTTAAACAAGGGATGCGAATGAATTCAAGATTGTAGTTATCATAACGAAGAGAATATAATATATTTTGCTTGTAATAAGCGTTTCCCTGGGTGTGAGTTGATATTTACAAATTTCCTTTTCAACTGCCTAATAGTCAATGTCAATACGTGAGGGATTGTTTTGGAATGAGGTAAAAAAAAAAAATACACAGATAGCTTTTGACCCAGATTCATGTCTTTAGCCCATAATTAGTAAAAGAGAATTGTGACAATACTATTTCAAAAGCCTGCTTCTCAGTCATTCTTACTCAATTCGTTAAGTCAATCAGCTCTATCAATTTATTGATTCATTGGCGGGGGAGGTTTAGGACTGGGTGCAAGTTGTAAGACTCATTATATTCTCCACAATTTGATGAGTATAATTCGATTATTTTTGTTTGTAAAATGTTATGACCAAAAACATTATATAAAGATTTCAACAACAAAAAAACGTGAATTAACCAGTAGACACTTTTCGCCAATTGCGGGCTCAGCTCGTCGATCTTGGAGACACATCTCGCCGGTAGAATGCGGCTTAACTCGCCAGGCGAGATTTGTCTTACAGACATGATTTCGTAGAGACACATGCATCTCGCCGCCAGCATTGCCCACAAGCACTTGTGATAATATTTATTCGTAGTAACAAATATTTAAAAAATAGGACGTGATTTTTTCGTCCTTTTCCTGTACTCTTTTCTTTCACACAGTGTATGATAAATGGGACGAAACCATTTGTTGATAAGTAGTACTGTTTTTACAAACATTACAACCGATATTTAGCGAATAACGGGATGTTTTTTCTCTCTCAGAAATTAGGCACAGATTAATCAGTAATACATTTTGGATGCAATCTTGCAAAATGTATAAGTTGTAAATGATCGATTCACAAATTTTTCCATTCATTTATGCAGGTAGTGATCGTGTTGCAGTCATTGTCACTGGTACGGAGAGAACCAAATACCTCGAGGAACGTTTCAAGGAGAAACAACCCACTGTAAGTGAGTGTTCAGCCCATGTCCTATTCTGTGGAGCCGGAGATCCTATGAATGATGACCATGTGGCCAACGTAATGGAGTCCTTCGTGAGACTTTTGCCAGACCGACCTAAAGTTCAGAAGGGGCAGGCAAAACCCTCCAAGGCGACCACAAAATTTGGTGAAGATAGCACCAATAAAGAGACTATGACAATTAAAGCTAAGAAAGTGAAATGTGCTGGAATCGACGTGAAAAACAGCAAAGGCAAAATCCATGTTGAACTCATCATTTGCTCTGAGGGGTCCACAAGAAGAACCCTTTTGAAGACCCTAAGCGAAGATGATTTGAAAGATGAGGCAGATTTCCTGATTTTCAAGGAGAAAGCACGTGAGTATAACATCAGCATTTAAAATTATTTAGAACATCTGCATGAGCTTTACCGGACCCACTACATATATCATGTGTACAATCCCAATCAGAATTGTTGGTACACCTTGGCCTTTGATATAGTATATCCTAATAAAAATGGGCATTTTATACATGTCAGGAAAGCTTATGTCATTGAGAACACGAATAATTTGCTTTAAGGTTGTGTAAATATCAATTCAACAGTTCAATAAGCATTTTCCAAGACCCTTCTCAGAACTTCAAATCCTGGCTTGAAAGCGCAATATACGGGTCCTGAATCATGACGTCACACGTGGGACAGGGATCCGGAGCACTAGCGAGGAGCACACGTACACAGAGTTTACACGTACAATTTGCATAGTAAAAGTGGACCTAAACATCTTCCGAATTCGGGTAATTAAACTTTTAAATTGCTCATTATGCCTTTTGTATAATGTAAGCATTTCGATTATTCCTAATATGTTATCATATTTTGTTGTTTGTTAAGATGTCATCGTATGAATGGGGATGATGATGATTATGATGATAATTTTCTATGCAGTTCAATAGCTTCTGTTATCAATTCTGAGTGACTGAAAATCACTATGATGCCGTGCAGTTCCATTACCAATGTAGATCTAATTGTAATTAATATTTGCAGGTTTGAATCCCGCATTGATTCGTCTATGATTTAATCTGCTTGAAATTTGCGAAGAATGATCTTAAACTTTTCAAAAATGACTAAATATATCACCCAGTTTGAGTCTAGTTCACAGTACTTTTACCGACCGCTGCTTTCACAGGCAAGTCGAGCCCGTCTGATTCCGACTCTCCGGCGCCCACCCGCCCGCTGCCGGGGCGCGTCATTTTTTTCTGCGGCACAGATTGGGGCTTTTTTTTTTTAAAGGTTTTGATTTAACCCTAACCCTGACCCTAACCCTAACCCTAAACTTTCCCATAGGCTCAACACGCACCTAACCCCAATCTGTGCCGCATAAAAAAATAACGCTGCCGGGGCTCAGGTTCGTGCAAATAGGCTATGACTTGCCCCGCAGCTGCACCACCAACGCCGTCTTCTTCTTCTCTTAATCTTCTTTCTATCTCACCTACTTCCCCATCATCATCACTATCACTGTCACTTGCCGTGAAGCTGTTTTCATTAATTTTGATGTCTAAATCAAGTAGGACTTCCTCCTCAAGATCGGACATTGTGATGAGATACTTTCCGTTCGAGTGACATTTACACATACACAATGCATTCATCTCACAGTGCAGTGAGGGGGCTTGGGAGCGCTCTCTCATTAGCCCAACGTGTTACGTCACAAATGTTTTTTTAAATGTTTTTCATGTTTATGTTCTCATGTTCTCACGTTTTATGTTTTATGTATTGTTTCACCAATGTCTAAATTGTATGATAATAATGTATAAAAATAATAAAAAATACATATACTAGGTGTACACACCCTAACAAGCCACAAACTTGGCTTTCATTGTGTTCACCATTTTCCAATTACCCACTTATGTTTTTTATGTCAATACTGATTTATGTATTATACGGTCTTCGTTTCCCCTTTCTTCACCTTGTTTCTCATTGAATGCTGTACTTGTTTTTTTTTATCTTCTTAATCGTTTGATTGAAATGTAATAGTTTTATAATGTTTTATTGTCCATTGACTGTTTTTACACATTGTTTTAATTGATGTTGGAATTTGGAAATAAATGATTTGAATTGAATTGAATTGAAATCGTACCAGCTAACAGCGGGCTGATCAAGGGCGGAAAAACGGGTAGCAATTTCATCACTTTTGATAGCAGATTAGTCAATTCTGTAACAATTTTTGAAAAGTAAATATGAATTATTAGGAAGATTGTAACAATCCCTTTGCAATGTTGCCAACATTATTAAGGTTACAAGCATTTTTAAACCTTCGCTCTGGTACTTCAAAGTTGCTGTGCGAAGAAATTTCACAAACAGTATTGTTGATCTGATCATCCTTATAAGCATTTCTTAACTATTGTAATATGCGTCTGAACTTTTATTAGGAGGCCGATAGATTGTACATATTATAATCATATTTATGTTATGCAAGCTTATTTCTACACTTTCCGAATCAATATGAATACTTTTGAAGGTAGCGAATTGGACTCATATCAGGACTAAAAGTGACTCATTATAATGTAATGCATAGCAAAGTCAGGTTTTTCGGTGATAACTTCCTAATTACGTCATTAATTTTGGTGAAAGTTGGTAGACAGCTGTCACTTATGTAGCTACATAATATTTGAGCCATGTCTCAAAGACCTAGTTATAAAGTTGATTAATTAGAGCAAGTCGAACTTATTGCAGAATTGTCTTGAAATGCCCGATTTAACAGAGCAATTTTAACACAGACAGTCGTAGTAGACAAGCCAAACATATAAAAGGTCTAAAAAAAGAAACATGTCATTTTCGGGGTAATGCATGCAGGATGGCATCCATGCCATGACTCTTGCAAAAATAATAAGGAATAAGATAGGGGTGGATGCCACGCACACTTTTTTCTGTTTAATAGGCCTACTAAAAAGGTAATTTTCGGCTCGAAATCTGAACGAATGTTAACATAAATCAGCCAATATGTAGGCAAATAAATATCTGCTTGTTTGTACCCTCAGCAATCATAATTTAATAGTTATAGCATAAATTTTACCATTCAGTTAATAATTCTTTACACATCAAGAAAAGATTGATTATTATCAATACCGATATATTTGTGATAAAAGAACAAAAAACAAAAGTAAGCATCTAATTGTATGTAATTTGAACGTCTAGTTTGATTGCAATGTGATGTGAGCCATTTGAGGTCACGATAAGGTAGAAAAAAGAATGTTAGTATAACAAAGTATAATAAGAAATTAGATTTTGTAAACAAAAATACTAGTGTAACTAATGTTAATATAAAAAAAAATAGGAGTGTCTGTGTAAAAGAATGACAATTTTCATTTGATTCAAATCCACATTCATGATTTGTTTATTCAGGTAATAGTAACATGTATATTTATTATAGCAATTGCTATGAAAACCTCGAGATGTCTATTATTTCTCGGATCTTACGATGTAAGATTACTTTACCTTAAAGAGCATGCAAAATTCTTCGTTAAACGAGTTACTATTTACAATTGCATAATAAAAAAGTGTAAAATGTCCATTATTTATAGCGCAGGTATATTAATTTCTTTATATCTTATTTTTTGATTTATCGAGCAATATTCAACTTTATATCTTCATTACAATTAATAAGTTATCATAACCTATATTGAAATATACAATAGTATGAACATTTCCATGATTACGTTTAAACTTTTTGGCAAGGGATCCTTTTTGGAAAGCGGTCAGCTTATCGCCGATGCGAAGAGGCATTCTTACAACAGTTGCTGTGAAGACACATTTGTTCACCACTCCCCTCCCCCAAAAGCAAAAGATTTTTCATTCTAATCGCTCGCATGTGCCCCTAATTGAAAGGAAATGAGGGTAATATTGCTAATAAATATGTCATCAAAAAGTTACTTATTAGATTCGGTGCAATGTGAAAACACAAATTTTGCACAGACAAGAAAAAAAACGACGGGGTAAATGTTTTTAAATAATAATACGGTAAAAGTGGGCCCTAGAATAGATTTGCGGTTGTACTTTTGATTATGTCGCTGTGAATAATGCACATCTCGTGGCCGTCAGCGTATAAAGGATTGTTTTCGTGCTCGCTTCGCTCGCTTGAATATGGGTAGTGAGGCAATTACATACAGCAACAAAGTATGATGTTAAAGCAGTACCTACATCCAGATCCATGTTAAGATAGAAACAATGTCTAAAATGATCCTTGACAAAGTATTAACTAGAATTTCGGATATCCTGTTGTTGTTGTTGATGGTGGTGGTGGTGGTGGTGCCCCTCTTTTAAGATGCTCCACCACCCCTGAGATACACGTATTTCACCAATGTTTCTGTATTTATGGGTATTCTTTAAAGTAATTTCATTGGACTTTCAAATAATTTTTTTTTTAAAGGTCCTCAAAAGTACTCTGATTTGTTTACGAATCTCCTGTCAGAGAGCAATGGACAATATTATAGGAACCGTGTATGGCGTAAAATATTTAATGAATCGCGTGGCAGGTTAAGATCTTTTCATGATATTCGTTGCGGAAATGTCGGAAGTATAACCCTTTCTACTACCTAGAAACATTATCTGAATCTAGATTTGAATCAAGTAAACAGTTTGAAAGTATTTTCTGTACGCAGACACTGCTATTCTTTTCTGATATTTTTACTTGTATATCAATTTGTTACAAAAGTATTGTTTTATTTTCACCTAAAATTGAATGCCTTACATTGTGTTTTCAATACAAACCGTTTTATCCCTACCTTAGTTATCGTGACCTCTAATGGCTGAGATTTGACTGCATTAAAATTGAAAGCTCAAATAACTTAATAATATAAATTTAGATGCTTATATTTGTTTTTATAAAAGTTATTCATTTACAAATAAGTGGTATTTCAAAAACTCAATTGTTTACGGCCAGAGCTGTTACATCTAGCACCAACTTTTTATCGCAAAACGAGCTGATTCTGATCTGTAATGGATACAGATATGCATCATTTGATATTAGCTGTCGTTATCCTTGTTTTATATTTTGTATTGGCTTGATTGGTTTCTTTAGATTTTTTTTGTTCACAGATATCAACTTCTTTAACATTCCGTTTCCACGGCAACGGGCACTTATTAAAAAAAGAGGGATAGAGACCTCAAATGACTCAAATTCTAATTAAAACCAAACGGGCTGGTAAAATTATTAAATGCTTACCATGTGTTTCATGTTGTTGTGAAAGATTTATAGTATTTCATAAAATTCTAATATTTATTAAATTGTTAGTGGCGCCTCATGCGCAGTGTGTCTCGAATTCTCCGATACGTCCATGGTTCTCGATATTTCTTTTTCTTTAATAAAATCGTCTTTTTTAAATATTGCTCTCGACTTTGCAAAACATAACAAAACATAGATGTATATATATATATATATATATACATAGTATAACCAATAGAATCAACACAAAAACATAGAACTGAATAAACAGGACATGGTGGTACAGAAAAAAAGGAAAATTAAAGCAACAAGTTGTTTTTCCTCCTATTATCAAATGATACAAATTTGTTTTTAACATAAATGTATTGTTCAAGAAAACGATAATACCTTAACATGCTTTGAAAAGAATTTAGTGATAATACGCTATTTTAGCATTTGTTGGAAAATATATAGTATTTGGTATATAAAAAAATCACATTAAATTGAACTCCAACGTTTCCATAAAATCCAAATAAAAAATTTATTTTTATTCAAAGTAACTTTATCCTCTAAAATGAAATGTTGGACATCCGCAATAAACCTTCTAATGATTGGGCTATCCCAAAATAAATGTTCTTTAGATTCGATGGAGTTATAACAAAGTGAACATAAGTCTGATTTCAAAATATTTACTAATTTAAGATATCTATTAACACCAACTATACAATGTATTATCTTAAACTGAAAATAACGGATCCGTGTAGATAAACATGACCTAACAGGAACTAAGACAATTTTAGCCCAGTCTATGTTTGGGATGTTTAACAGAGAATTCCATTTATCTATTGATTTAGGGGGAATACAAACTTGTTAAACACTTAAATTATGAATATACCGACATATCCTCGCTACCTTCATTATATTTTTAATCATTTCCTCTTGAGCTGTTAGGTTTGCCTCTGAACATTTAGGGATATTATTTTTCCAATTCTGGGGAATAGCCGTTTTCACAGAATAAAATTCTACAAAATTATATTCAAATTTATATTTGTTTTTAAATTGAAAGAAGGTAAAAATATTACCAATTTCGTCAAAAAGATCCGATAATTTAAGTATACCTTTGTCATACCATGACTTTATGAATAATACTTTATTGTTTACACGAATCATAGTGTTGTTACATATATTTTGTCGTCTGCAATGGGAATGATTGATTTCCGTATCGAGTGTTAAAGAGGCACATGACTGGGCAACTTCCCGGATAAAAATTATTTTAATCGACACTATACTACAATCATTTTTTATTAATATTACTATACCAGAAAAGATTTCCTCCAAATGGAGCCAAACAAACTTCATAAAAACATTTCCATTGCCCAACACTACTTTCGTCAAGCAGACGTTTAACACAGGCGATTTTTAAGCCTGAACTAATTGAGGGTAAATGTAACATTCTTAGACCTCCGTCTACATAGTCTCCTATTATTGTTTTACGGTTTATTTTGTCTGGTTTTCCATTCCAAATAAATTTAAAAAGTAAAGACTCGACCTCTTTTTAAAAGGCTTCAGGCGGTTTTGGAAGGATAGAAAGTAAATAAATTAGTTGGGACAATCCCAATGATTTTACGATTGCAATCTTGCCAATGGGGGTTATGTCTCTCATTGACCAAATACGGAAGATATTTTCATTTTTGTAGTTGGGGTGGAAAGTTTAATTCAAAAATGTCTTTCAAATGCACCGAAAATTGTACACCCAGAAAACTAGTAGTATCCGTGTTGAACGTCAACCCAAACGAAGTAACGTCCGACGGGTGAGCTTTATAATAACCCAAAATTAACAGCTTTTATTTATTTTTGTTTAATGCTAGGCCAGTGAGACATTTCAATCCTTCTAGAATGTCTAAAACTCTTCCAGATATAATACCGTATCATCAGCATAAGCATTAATTTAAATTTCTGTGTTGTTTATTTTGATTCCTTTAATCAAGATGTATTTTCTAATCTTGAGACTTAATATTTCACTACCTATGATGAAAAGGAGTGGACTTAACGGACAACTTTGTCTTACCCCGCATGTTACTTTAAAAAATTCCGAGGCAAAACCATTGTTAATAACACATGAGCTTACATCAATATATATAAAACTGTAATCCAATTGACCAAGTTGATGCCAAAATTGAAAAACCGTAATGTTTTCAGTATGAATGACCACTTTATCTTATCGAATGCTCTTTCGAAATCTGCAAACAACAACAAGCCAGGCTGATCAGTTTTATTTGTGAATTCTATCGTATCCAAAGCAGTCCGAACATTTTCTCCAATAAATCTACCAGGTTTGTTCGTTGCTTATTATGGTCGGCAAAACCCTTTTCAGTCTTAAGGAGATGTATTTAGCAATAAATTTGTAATATGTATTTAGAATTGATATTGGTCTCCAATTGCTCAAATGTACATGGTCCTTTCCTTTTGGGGATAAGATGAATAATCCCCTTCTTTGTTCGAGTGACATTAAACCATGCTTAAACGAAAATCAAAGCTGCTAAGCATGAAGATGCCGATATCTTTGTTGTTTTTATTGTAAAATTCGGCCGGAAAACCGTCAGTACCCGGACTCTTATTATTATTCATAGTTTTGAGAGCATCAATACATTCTTGTAAAGTTATAAGACCTTCACATTTTTTCTGCAAATCATCTGAGAGTTTGAGACATTCTATATTATTCAACAAGAAATCATTAATATCCAGAGAAGGCTGATGACACGATGAGTAAACTTTATCAAAGTATTTTTTGATTTTTAAAAGTTTAACTGTTATCTGTATTATAAGTATACTAGTGAAACCCGTGGAAATCCACGGGTAATGAAAGTGTATTGAGATTAGGATGAGTTTGACTGCCAGTGGCGGATCCAGGGTGGGGGCATGGGGGATGGGCCCCCACCCCTGGCAAAAGAGAAATAGAAAACAAAGATGGTAACCACAATTTTACCTTTTTTGTTTTGCTCAAGGGGTGTTTTTTATACCTGTGACATTTTTACCTTTGATATTTTTACCTGCCTAAGAATTTGTTGCTCTGGCATTATTCGTCGCTTGTCAACTTGTCATGCTATTCCGTAAATTCGGTCCGGTGTTTTGTTTGTTGTTGGTATTTGTTATAGTATTAGTAGTAGTAGAAGTAGTTGTAGTAGTAGTAGCAGTAGTAGTAGTAGTAGTAGTAGTAGTAGTAGTAGTAGTAGTAGTATTTTGTTTTAGGAGCGAGAGGTGTATTTGATTGACAGCGGAAGAGGTGGCATTGATTTTGTGAGGCTAGACTTGTTATTAAAGTCATGTGTTCTACATGCATAACAACTGGCGCATCTCCCGGTCGAAGCGTGTAACCCTCCCCGATCCTTTTCTCCGTGTTAGTTTGTTCCAATAGGTTTTCTAACTTTGGTGATATTGATGATGATAATGAATTTCTGTTGTTTCCTAATTTTGGGTTTTCATGTAATGGTATGCATAAGTATTTCCTGTTATCATTTTTAGTTCATGTTTTAGTGTATTTTTACCGGACAAAATTTATACTAGGGCCCATTCCTTACTATATTATTAGGATAAACTGGCAACGCTACCTGCTCATTACCAATAAGAATTGCAAAAGCATGACGGATGAACTATATTCAGTGGTTTAATTTACCTTTCTAAAGTTGTTTCCATGACATAATTGCATTGAAATTTACCAAAATATAAAAACTATCGTTTGGTATATCTTAGATGGCTGGGAGCTACTTGAAGCCAGTTCCATTACCAGTTTCGATCCATCATCGGAGTTGATACACTGTGCCGTTTTCATCTTCAGGTAAGTAAACTGTCATTAGTTCGTGTACCTTTCATTTTCTTTCATTCATTTATTTAATCACGGTAACTCGCTTCAGCCTAAACAGCCAGACACACAATATAACAAAACGAAAAACATATGGAATAAAAACTTCAAATCAAAACAAATTAAAACATAATAGGCATTATATACCTCTCTTAAGAAATCTAGCCATCTGATTGGTCGAATTTGGAGTCGTGATTTCAGCCATTCCCGTAAAGAAACGAACAATGCCGGTAACGGTCAATAGTTCATGAGTGAGATTCCCTAAAGATCCCAGGTACCATGAAAATAGTAACATTTTGCTGCGATCCCCATTGGTTTAAGTGTTAAAACTTACTTTGTGCGAGCGCGGATACCATACAGTGCTGTTTGTCTGCGATTCCCAAATGATTGTATTATTCAGTCATCTTTCCAGCGAGATTAACATACAGTGTTTCAGATATTCTGTGATTTATTAACCAATCTTTACTCAAGAAAAGGATAAGGTAAGAATTCTTGGTATATTTATATGTCAATTGGGTATATACAAGAAATATCGACTGCTTTAATATTCGAGGCCTGGCTGTCTCTATACTGGCTCGCGGGGACGTTGCATCCAGACGCGGCTCGGGGTCATGGCAGGATGCAACGTCTTCTTGAGCCTATAAAAACAGCCAGGCCTCTCGTAGCAGTCGATATATCTATAATATTAACCTAAAAAGAAGAAAAAAGAAGAAAAGGAAATATATATTACTATATTTACAAAAAATACAAATTAACAACAATAAATAAAAGGAAACGATTTACACATAATTTTTACTCTCCTCCCAATGGTAAGCATCGCCCCCCCCCCCCAACCCCTCCGGCGTAGTGTATCACCTAGGCAGAAAACATGATGTATTTTATTTAAGAAAATATATTCTTTATTGTTTTCACTTCCTCTAAAAGTGTGTTCTAGCATTTTGTAGTTTGTTAGGCCCTCATGTACTGAGAAATTATGGATTGAGTATCTCAGTTTTTAGATTAAGTTCCAGTTTTCAGTTTATTATTTTCCATATTTCACATGATACAAAGTTATTTAACAGCTGTTACAAAAATAAGAATATATTTATTTGATGGTGAAATATGACTGGTACTATACATTGGCTTGTTTATTTTAAAGAAACGTACCATGGGTTTTGGTGTAACATTATAAAAGATTTGGAACATCATTATTAATTTTTCTTTTAAATCTTTCTTAAATGGTATCTAAATTCAAAAGTAGAAACAAATGATCTGGAAAAAATCTGGAGTATTTCCTTCAATTTTTTTAAAGCACTTTGTTGTGTAAATTTAGAAGATTTCGTTCATTCGTTACCCCTGCATTTCCATATACTTATGACAATATTCAAAATGACATTCTATGATGGACTTATCCAAAAATCCTGCTTGGCGTTGTGTAACAATTGAACAGATTTTACTTAGTATATAGTCAAACCTGTTTACAGCGACCACCCAAGGGAAACACAAATAGTAGCCGTTGTAGACAAGTGGCCGTTGTAGACAGGTGGCCGTTGTAAACAGGTGGCCGTTTGCGGCCATTTTGATTTTGAATAATTGATTGACAGCACTTGCAAGGCGTCTCACAGACCCGCCGCGACCCGCCAATGCGCAAACAACTTTCCGTGGCTTTATAAGTGCTCAGTTGGGCGAAAACGAGGCAGAGAGCCGATCGATAAATCTAACAAGGCAAGGTTTTTGTATCGGTGTTTAAAAATTAAATAAACAAAGAGTGGTACGGTTTTTAGTCAAAAATTAAAATACGAAATGATTAAACATAATTTTCTATCTTTAAAATTGTCCGGCATTTTTTGTATTACACATGTCAAAAATTATTATAAAGAAATAAAAATGAACGAGCCTGAAAATATGATTGACAGACAGGCTCCACCCATTCGCCAGGCCTAGCCTGTGCGGCGCGACGAACAACCGAGTCATCGATTGAAGTTCATGACAATGACTCTTCATTGCTATGTTTTCATGAAATGTGCAAGAAACAATATCATGTCGGTAATTAAAGTGATCGAAGGTTTAATAAAAGCTTGGGGTTGAATAGTTTTATTGTGTGTACATGACCATTATCTAGCTGTATAGTTAGCCGCTGTGACGTGCCGACGATCGCCTGACTGTGAGAGCGAAATTGCGCTGCTGTGGCTGGTCACTACACAGCAGTATTCTCATCGTTTACAATTAAATTTCTCCTGCAAATAATTTGGAGCATCATCATGCAGAATTTTGTACATCAACAAATAAATGTGACTGTCTCCCAGTCTAGAATGTCATGCATTTCATGCACCGACCTACGTTCTAAAACATTTATTTCCAAAATTATTCTTCCAGCACGATTTTGCATTTCTGTAACATATTCAACTGCTTTTTGTTCGTGGTGGACCCTACTATATCAGCATAATCAAAGTGTGGTAGAATAACAGCTTTGTACAAAAGCTTCATACTGAATTTATTGTTAAAAAGAACTTATTCTTCCAACAAAACTAATCATCTTACTAAATTGTTGGAAAACATTTACGATATGAGCATTGCACTTCAATTCAGAGTCTACTGTAACACCAATGTATTTTATTTAATTGACCTGGTCAATACGATTATTATGAGTTTTCAGGTTTAATATTTAATGTGTCCGCGAAGCATCCGTTTGCTTTTTATCAACATGCACCCTGTTTTGGAACATATATAGGCTATTAGAATCAACTCTTTTCAACTTACTTATGGTACCTACAACAATACACGCGAATTTCTTAACATTTAATTTCAGTTTGTTGCATTTTAGAGTTCTCCACGGTCAACATTTGGATGGTTCTGGTCATAGCTTGAGATTTTATGACGATGACAGGTTGAATGTTGATTTGCAACTTCTCCATCTCATTTCTTTAGCACGAACGTTACGCTTAAGCTTTCTCATTGACTCTGATTGACATTGATTGGATAGATCGTATAATGAACGAATGAAAACATGCATCATTTGTTTTAAACTACGAAACTCCTAGATCCTTGTTATTTGATTTTAAAAGAATGCATTCAAGATTGTTTCGTGACAGTATATGGCTGAAATAAGCTCGTCGTCCCGGTTACTGGTTCTAAACAACAGAGCCTACGTGCGCGCAGCCCGCATATGGGCATGCATCAACGTCATACGCGTATGAGGTACATGCATGCCCATAGAGATCCTATATGTATGATTTCTAAGTGCATGCCTCATACGCAGGCTGCGCACTAAAAAACTGTTGGATAGTACTGGAAACTATTGCACACTTTTTCATGAAAGACGTGGGATAGTCTCAGGAAATCAATCACACGTGACCGCGCATGACCAATCATTTGATTAGGATCTAGGAGTGAGTTGTATAAAACCAATGAAATGCTATTTATGGTTTGACACAAGTAAACAAGTCTTTGGGATGCGCGCGCTGGTGGCTGCCCGCCCACACTGCACTGCTCTCTGATTTATCTCTGATTTTGTTGTTTTCATGAGTCATCTCTATTTCTATTTTTGATATTTCATTGTACTTATATCCTGGACATTACTAGACAAATTTGGAAACAATTTAGGTCAGTATTTTTGATATACTTATTTCGTGAAGTTTTGAACTTGCTTGAGGTTGTACCCACAGATACAGTACACAGTAGAAGCCATGCTATACACATGCATGTCATAGTGCAGTTGGTTTGTGCACTCATGCCTAAAGTCTATGCTGCCTTTCTCTCTTTGTTTAGTTTGAATAGGCCTGTGCTATCACAATGAATCTCACCATTTCAGTAGCTTTTGTGTGCTGTGTGGTCATGTTGTACTGTAGGTGTCATGTAATGCAACAATGGTGTCATGCATCTGATCTCGTTTCTGACCAACATGTACAAAATGTTGCCTACATGTATTTAGAAGCTAGACCTGATGCACAGCCGTTAAAGTTGAAATTGAAAGGAAAACAGTTTTGTGCTCCTGTACAGTTATACGCTAACAGTGTATCCACTTTTCAGATTTTGATATTGTTATCTGGCGATGTGAATCCGAACCCAGGCCCTGTCACACATAACTTGGCCTCGGATGACGATAACAGTACAAGGTATTCTATATCATACAAGTATGACAGTAATACACTTCACTCTTTTAATTCTCGTTCATTCTCACTACTGTGGCGTGAACAGAATGAGGAATTATGTAATAAGATTATATCTTTAGGTATTAACAGACATGACAGAGGGCGGAAGACACATCGAGGTATGAAGGGTGGCCGTGATCGTTTTAATGACAACCTCAAGCTTGGCATGCTTAATTGCCGTTCTGTTCGTAATAAATCTACCTTATTAGAGGAATTTGTTATTGACCACAGATTAGATTTTACATGTGTTTGTGAAACTTGGTTAACTGTATCAGACGATGCAGTGATTGCTGATCTTTGCCCTCGTGGTTATCTGTTCAAGCACCACCCCAGAGCTGCCAAACGTGGCGGCGGAGTCGGCTTTCTCTACAGGGACAGTCTCCACGTCGATATTAATCCAACAGGCCAATTCGAAAGCTTCGAATCAATGTCTGGAACAGTATCTAGCGGCTCTACACAGCTCGACATTATAGTCGTATACAGACCACCAGGATATCAGTCTTTCACTCAGTTTCTTAACGACTTCTCTGCGCTTCTCGACGAGAGGTTGTGCAAACCATCTCCACTTTTGATCACTGGAGATCTTAACATTCATCTAGATAACACTTCATCCCAGCACACTCTCAAGTTTGTGGACCTTATTAACAGTCATGGCCTATCCCAGTTGGTTACATCTCCGACTCACGACAAAGGTCACATTCTGGACGTCGTTCTGGTGCGAAATTCAGACAATTTGTCAATTTCGAAGCCAAGTATCGTTCAAGGTATATCAGATCATGCTGCTATCACTTGTGTACTTCGCTTCACTAAACCCGCACGCAGCGACAGAACATTTGCTTCCCGTAATATTAAAGACATAAACAGGATAGCCTTCGCGAAGGATGTTGCTGAGAGCGACATCATGCCTTTAACGTCGGAGAGTGTCAACACAGCTACTAGCCGCTACAACACCATTCTTTCTTCGCTCCTCAATATTCACGCTCCTGCCAAGATTCGCAAGGTTAGAGACCGTCAGGACAATCCCTGGTACAACGGCAAGATCACTGCTGAGAAACGCAAGCGTAGGCAGCTTGAGCGGAGATGGCGATCTAACGGAAAGCTTCACATTGACAGAGAGATGTTCCGTGCGCAACGAGATTTCACGAACTCTCTCGTCGAACGAGCCAAACGTTCCTACTTTGTCGGGCTAATCGATAACTGTGGACATGACTCTAAGAAACTCTTCTCTACGGCCAATCGTCTCTTGAACCGGAAACAGAACTCTCCACTTCCAAGACATGCTGATAGCAAAGAACTGGCTCAAAGATTTATTCAGTTCTTCCGCTCAAAGGTTCACAAGATTCAGGACAGTCTCACCCTGACTTAACTCCACCTGATCCTGTCACATCAGCATCCCTCGAGACGATTCAACCCACCACCTCCGATGAGATACAATCACTGCTTCGTAGATTGCCAGCTAAGTCATGTAAACTAGACCCTGTCTATACTGTTCTCGTCAAGGATTGTTCCTCCTCATTTGCCTCTGTTATCTCACAGATTGTCAACTTAAGTATCTATCAGGCATGCGTACCTTCTGTCCTTAAAACGGCACACATTCTTCCTTTACTGAAGAAACCTAATCTTGATTCGGAATTACTCAGTAATTACCGTCCAGTTTCTAATCTCCCGTTTTTGTTTAAAATACTTGAGAGGGTGGTGTTCTCCAGATTAAATGATTATTGTCTCGATAATGACCTCCTTGACCCATTTCAATCTGCATACCGTCCCCACCACAGTGTAGAAACCCTCCTTGTTAATGTATCCAACTTTATACTTCGGGATGGATGGTGGAAAAGTAACTGCTATGATACTCCTTGATTTGTCTTCCGCCTTTGACACTGTTAACCACACTGTTTTGATTAATACCCTCATGTCACTCGGTGTTAAAGATCAAGCCCTGGAATGGTTTAAATCATACCTGTCATGCCATTCTCAAGCTGTCTCGATAAACGGCTGCCTTTCAGATTTTGTACCACTTACATGCGGAGTTCCGCAAGGCTCTGTGGGCGGGCCCACCATGTTCTCTTTATATTTAACTGGTTTGAAGAATATTTTTCATCAGCATTCTCTTTCTTATCATGTATATGCTGATGATATTCAAATATATACTTCTTTCAAACCCAATCAGAGCATTGCAGCCAGCGCTATCCACAACATTGAGAATTGTGTACAAGATGTTCATAATTGGTTGAACTCACATTCACTAAAATTAAATCTCGCCAAATGCGAATTTGTAATGTATGGTTCTAAGACTCAGTTAGAGAAGATTTCCATCACTTCAATTACTCTTGCTGGACATGAAACTACCTTATCCAATGTATGTCGCAACCTTGGTGTGTTTTTCGACTCAAATATGACAATGGCTACACAAATTCAATATGTCTCGAAATCAGTACGCTATCAGTTACGCAATTTAGGTTTTATTCGTAAATATCTTAACCGTAGTGCCACTGAGAAAATTACCCATGCGTTAATCTCATCTCGCTTGGATTTTGGTAATGGCCTTTTGTTTGGTTCGCCTCACAACCTACTTGCAAAATTACAGAAATTACAGAATGCTGCTGCTCGTGTCGTGACCCTCTCCAACAAGTACAGTCACATCACACCAGTCCTCAAATCACTCCATTGGTTGCCCGTAGAAGAACGTGTTGTTTTCAAGATTATTTTGTTATTATATCACTGTATACATGGCTCTGCTCCGCAGTACAACATCGGCTTGATCAAGCATTACATTCCCTCTAGACAGCTACGTTCTCAAAACTCCGATTTACTGGTTATTCCTAGGGTTAAAACAAAGTGGGGGGAGCGAACCTTCGCTCATGCTGGGCCTTCATTATGGAATACTCTCCCTCAATGGATTAAAAATAGCAGTTCTGGTGAAGCGTTAAAAAACAATCTTAAGAAGTATCTGTTTAATTTAGCCTATAACTGATTTCCACTACCTTTTATGTCTGTACCTTCCCTATTGCACTTTTGTATATATCTATCATGTATTTCATCTTTTGCACAAGCTGCGCCTTGAGCATTTGATTGTCAAGTGGATTTGGCGCCTTACAAATCTTATGTATTATTATTATTATTAATATACAGGAATTACTAAGGAATCTTCAACACTTGTTGATCATATTATAAGTATAAGTATAATCATTTATCATCAATATCAGGAAATTTGGTTTCCACTGGTTACAAGGTAGTACAATACAAACATATAAATAAAGATATTACAGGACAGTTATAAACATACACAAATGATAAACATAGATAATGAATGAGGAAATAAATGAGTAAGCCAAGGTATATAGGGTGGTAATAGAGATAATATCAGATTCCATTATTACAAAGTGTACTGAGAATGTAAATTCTGTTGGTGTAATTCATAATGGTCTCAGTGATCACTCCATAACCTTTTACTCTGGAACACTCATCAAAATTATAAGTGTTTTGATCCAAAGTTCGTCACATTTCGTAAATCAAAAGGTCTAGATTCAAATGCTTTTACAAAAGAAATTAATGAGCTTGATTGGTCTGTTGTTAAAGAAATATACAGTCTAGATGACGCCGTGGATGGATGGCAAGAGCTTTTGTTGGGTGTAGTTAATAAGTACATGCCTCTCAAAACTAAAAGAGTATGAAAGAAACATGTACCGTGGTTCAATGAATGTATTTTTGAACTAATGAAGAAACGTGACAAAATAAGCAGAAGGCAAACAATTATAACAAAGTTGAAAGATGTATATTGGAAAGAATATAGACAACTAAAAAATAAAGTTACATTTGAAAATAGAAAGCTTAAAAGAAATACTTTATCGAAAAATTAACTGAAACTATAGACAGAAATTAAACATGGCCAACTCTTAAATCTCTCCTACCCAACAATACCTATCAATCACCTATCCCTGTGTTACATGGTACTTTTGAAACTGCAAATTATTTTAATAATCATTTTGCCAATGTTGCTAATGTCTTACATGCAGGTAAAAATGGTGCTAATGTACCACAGGACGTGGTATGTAACGAGGCAGGTCTGGATGATGATATGCGAAACCCACTATCTTCTGAAACAAAATCTGAAATTTCTTTAGTTACTGAACCAGATGTGTTACAAGAAATATGTTTGGATGGGATCAGTTCTTACATATTGAAAACTTGTGCAACAGAAATCTTTAGAATAATAGCATACCTTATTAATAAGTCAAGAACTGATGGGATAGTTCCTTCCCTGTGGAAGATTTCAAAAATTATACCATTGCACAAAAAAGGTGACAAATGTCAGCCAGATAATTACAGGCCTATATCATTATTGCCCAGTGTTTCGAAACTTTTAGAGAGGGTTGTTCAAAAACAATTACTTTATTACTTGAATGAAAATGATGTATTAGTGAAGGATCAATCGGGCTTTAGGTCAAAACATTCCACAACTACTGCACTAATCAAAGTAACTGATAGGCTTGAAGCAATTGATCAAGGGAAATATACTGGGTGTGTCTTTGTTGATTTACATAAGGTATTCGATACTGTTAATCACCAAATTCTGATTAAACAACTTTCTGATATTGGAGTCCTAGGAACCTCATTAAAATGGTTTCAGAATTATCTACTGAAAAGACGTATTAGAACTTCCATAGGACAAACATTGTCTGACGAATTGACCCTTGATATATATATATATATATATATGTATCTATCTATGTATTGTGTTTATGTGTGTATAATGCTTGATTTAATCAGATAGGTAGTAATGCAATGGAAATAACGCCTTAAATGGGGCTTACATGCAACATTTGATATTTTTTACTACGTTGACCTAATAACCAAAAGCATGGTGTTCATTTAAGAAGATGTGATGTATCAATTTTAGGTTTCACATAAGAAAGCAACATTCATATTTGGTTATTCCTTTTTGTATTTAAATATCTGTGTCAAAAATTTCTGAAACAGTTATGAATGCCTGCCTTTAAAATAGAATATTCAAACAAAGGTGCCTTATGAAATCGTTCACACCATACAGATAAACCTAATTACTGTTATTACCAAAAGAAAGAAAGTCCATACGTCTATTAAAAGTTATGTTTGTAGATCGAGCATGCTCTTTTAAAGATCTCATATTTAGAAAAGGATTCTGTGGACAAGTCGATGTCGCTTATCACCAACACCAATAATGCAATTGGCAACTCCGTATAGTTTGTCAAAATCATGTGACACCTACTTTAAGAAATCTTTCAATGAAATTCCTTACGCCTTCAGTTATCATTTGCTTTGCTGACCGACTTGTAACAAACTCATCAATGTCATTATCATCATCATCATTATCATCATAATTATTTTAGTAAAGTCTGCATTAACCCTCTCACAAGGGCTGACTGACTATCGCGTCATGACACTCCTTCCTCCATTCCTTCTTTTCTCAAGCATCCTTGTCATTATTTTAGACAAATCTTACTGCTTTCTTTCCACTACAGTTTTAGTACAGGTCTTACCTTTCCATGAGCCCATCTGTGTTCTTTCTATCACCTCTAGGAAGAACGGATCATTGAATCAATGGCTCTGAATAGAAAGATCTATCTGTATTCCTTTTATTATCAATTATCAATATTCTCATGTTCTTGTATGTATATATGTTTTTTTTATACGGAAAATAAAAACAAACGGAACCTAACCAAGACAGTTTCACACAACACATCTTCAATATCATGGCTTTTTCTGTTTTCTTTAAGAAAACTTTTTCAACTGTCTTCACATTCAAAGTTTCTGAACAATATACCATCGCTGTTCTAACTCAAGCCTTATGGATCTTGCCTTTATGCTCATCGTAAACCTTCTATCAGCTAGGATCGAGGCCAGTTTATTAAACCCCAATAGTTGTTGTTGTATATGGTTTCCCCTTCCGGTCAGCTACAATGACTTCTTTATATTAATTGCAACATGTATACCTTTAACATGCGTTTTTGACAGAATGATAAAAACAAAATTATTAAAACAAAATTAAGCGATGAGGGCTTGGATCATTCAAATTAATAATGTGCTAAAGCCATGCAGGAGTAATAATAATAGAGCGCCAGGAGCGGCAATGTGCAAGACATGAGCGCCATGCAAGGCTCCACTATTATATTATAATATCACCCAGTTCATTTTCATTTGTGTGGTATCATTTACAGGAATGGAGTTCCACCAAATTTCACCGAAGACGACTTCAAAGTATTCGAAAGCATCATTAACGGTGCGTATCTTTATTTCCCTAATTATTCTATTTATGTTTTACTACCTGATTAAACCATCATGATAATATTTATTGAAACTGGATTACCTAGAAAATCTTTATTATATATTTTCTGAAGCAGTACCTAATTTACAGAAGAAAATCCAAGTAACCCAAATTGAGCTACATATCAAATTAGAAAACCTTTTTTGACTATCGTATTTCCCTTGAAATAGAACTTTCTGATACCTGGTTTAAACAAATCCCTACAATGAAAATCCTGTCTCTTACAGTTGCCGATTATTCTCCTTCTTTTGTTTTCTAAATAAAAAAACAGAGTGGTTGTTTTTTTTTAAAGAAACACCTTCAAACCTAATGCATTTCTGACATATCGAAACAGATGTTTATCTTTTAAGAAATCTATCAGATTAATTGGGTTGTTCTTTTTTACATCGCTATAGGTTTGTCTAGAAAAGAAAAATAATCTGAATGATTTTCAGTGTCAAATCATTCATGATCGGGTATAACCTTACTTCAAATTGTCCTGACTTTGGTATACAAAGGGTATGATGCGTTTCCTATAACCGGACACTTAAAGACCATGTCGGAACTGAAAAATTAAATAGATGAATTATATATCAACAGAAAGCTTATAAACCACCACGACTATGTGCTCCAGTAGCTTACAGGCTTGCTGAGGAATATGGGCCGATAATTATCAGTCTTAGTTTTGTCCCCCTCCTTTAAGACATGAAAGATGTTGGCCTTTTTCCAGTCGCAGTAAAGCTGACCACTTTGGATTGACTGATCGGATATAAACATATAATAGTGAATTAAGCTCATAAATTCGCCCCCGAACAGATTTTTGGAGAGACCTTCCCAGGGTAGGAAACCTCTATTCTAATATCTTTTAGCTAATGGGGCTGAACCACAAAACTTAATATTCATCTTTAATATCTGTGTTTAACACTTAATCCAAGTTTATGCCAATTTGAAAAGGGTAGAGTTAAAAGGTGTGTGTTATGACACGGAATGACCTTAGGGAATTCCTTCTTCTTTTTTCCTAAGACCATGTTGACTTTGTATCACAATAAAGCTTTCACCCCTACGTTTAAAGTACATATGTTAATATTTTACACCTAACTGCACATTACTCGATAAAATATCCCCTGCAGGTACCAGTCTGAGATGCAATACTACTAGATCGATTACCGTAAAACGTTATTCTTTTCATGTTCAGGACGGACAAGCCCTACGTTAGTAGAGCTTACCGGGAAGGCCGATGAATCTTGTCATCAACAGCTGCTAAAAGTTTTCCTAGAGTGCGCATACAATGATCACATTGTTACGGTTTCTCCGGGGGGTGTCCAAACGGCAAGCTCTTTCTCAGGGAATCAAACTCAGAGGGAAAGGGAGCACCAGTATGAGGCTACGCTGAAGAAAGAAGCAAGAGGTCGCATCCAAATACTTAATCGAACTATAAGAACACTTAAACAAAAGCTTAGTTGTAAAGAGGATGAACTAGCCACATGCGAGGAAAATATCAGCGTAAAACATTGTGAACAAAAAAAAATCGAAAGTGATGTTGATGCAATTCGGAAAAATCTGGGGAGAAAAAATGAGGAGCTGCAGTCTTTCAACGAAAATTTAGAAAAGGCGCAACACAAACTAAATGAAATACGTAAAGGATTGCAAACCGAGGACAATGCAAGGAAGGCAAAAAGGGAACTAAAGCAAATACGGGAGAAAAAAGAGCAAGAATTGAAGGACCGAGAGAGTGATCTAAGGAAGAAGGCAACACAATTAAATCACAGGGAAAGTGCAGTAAGGGAGGCAGAATCTCAAATCCAGAAGAAAAATGATCAAGAGTCACAAGAATTAGGTATCTGGGAAAATACATTAAAGGAGGCACTCAAGGACCTAAATGAAGTACATAAGAAAAAAGAGGAAGAGTCACTTAATTTAGAGAGCTTGAAGAGTGACGTAAGAAAGGCAGCAGATGAGTCAGTTGACCTGCAAAATGCAATAAGGAAGGCAAAGAAGGAACTGAATCAAATACAGGAGACAAAAAATGAAGTGTCACGTGATTTAGAGGGCTGGAAGAGTGACGTAAGCAAGGCAGCAGATGAGTTATTTGACCTGCAAAATGCAATAAGGAAGGCAAAGAAGGAACTGAATCAAATACAGGAGACAAAAAATGAAGTGTCACGTGATTTAGAGGGCTGGAAGAGTGACGTAAGCAAGGCAGCAGATGAGTTATTTGACCTGCAAAATGCAATAAGGAAGGCAAAGAAGGAACTGAATCAAATACAGGAGAAAAAAGATCAAGTGTCAGAAGAATTACATGACCGGGAAAATGATCCAAGGAAGGCAAAAAAGGAACGAAATAAAGAACATTCTCAATACGGTAAAGAAAAGGATGACGGTGAGGGCACGTCCTCAGAACCAATGAATTGGTCGTACTAAGTGGACTTTTAGGCAGCTAAGTAAAGAACGTTGCTAGATGTCGGAGAACACTCTTAATCACCTTTTCGCTACTATTTATGTCAAGTTAGCTCAGAAAATATAGGGGGGTATGAGAAGTTGCGGCTTTTAAAAGAAGAAATATGAAGGTGCAACGTAAAAATAAATGAAACAAGTAACGGATTTCAAACCAAGGAAAATGCAGTAAGGGAGGCGAGTAAGGAACTAAATCAAATATAGGATAACAAAGAGCAAGTGTCAACAGAATAACATGACCGGGAAAATGCAGTAGGGAGGCGAGTAAGGAACTAAATCAAATACAATAGTTTGCGGTAATAAGAAACTAGTTTGGGGATGAAATAATATAGTTCAAGGTAAAGTTGTCGGATAAGTTAAATAACTATATATGTATAATGTCAAGATATGTATAAATAGATGTTTACAACAACCTTGCTCTGCTTATATTTGATTAGTACATGTAGAATTAGGTCATTTTCCTCTCTTGTTGTCCTCCTTCTTCTTGTCCTTGCACATTTAGCGTTTACAAGCAGTAATAATATTTGATATATATTTGTATATAGCACAACATCAATCTAGATGATGAAATGTACATAAAGAAAATTCATATAAATGATTTTTTTATCATAATAATTGTATGCCTGACTGAAGCCACAAAATATATTATTTTATAAAAAAATAAAGAATATAACCATCCTTATTCATGTATTATTTCAATTAACTGAACATGTGAGATTATTTTTATTAATTACAGTTACAAGATTATCTGTATTATACGCCCTCTACGTTGTAGAGTTCATGCAAACACGCCATTTGGATTATAGGCAAAAGAATTAGAAGGTACAATGGTATCTTTTTAGTAATATTTACTTTACTGCGTTGTCAGATCTTATGTTTATGTTATTGTCGTTTACATCATACTTCAGAGTAATTATGTTTTATTCTGTATATTGTATCTATCATATTCCTACCTGATATATACGTACATATGTATATATATATGATTTTCAAAAGAGCATTAATCCTTCTAAATGCAGTATAAACCATTCAATTCGAATTAAGAGAATTAATTATCAATCCTAAGAGTGACTATAGGAACTCGCAGTTCTCCTTCACTATAATTATAATCGAAATGTGTTCAAGATTTGCTTACACTTATTACTTCTGAGGTTCTTCATGATCAATTTGTGTGGGTTTTTATCTATTAATGGATTTGTTATTTTCATCAATTGAGCATATCGTTATAATCAAAAGAAGCATGTTTTAAAAGTCTTATTGTCTATTTTTAGATGGGCAGTTTTGTGAGTAAATATCCTGTTTTTGCATGTGGTATGCTATGTCATTCGGTTATTTGTTTTACTCTACAGACTTATGTCGTGTACCTAAATGAATATGATATATACTGATGTCATAATGTATAATTTAACAGGTTTCTCGCAATAATTATTTTGAGATAATTATGTGAACTATTGATGGAAGTGATAATGGTACTTTCGATCACTGTTTGTCTATAATGAAAGTAGGTTTATACTACCGAAAGCTAGATAGCTAAATATACATTATATATTAAAAATTATACCGGTTTATATAATGTTATTGATTCCATGCAAGTCAGCATCATACATGTTGTTTAGTGTGTGAAAAGATGCATACTTTTACTTTGATTCATTTTCTATAAAATAATATGACGTGAATAAATAAATTTAAATTAAAGCAAAATTATATTTGTGTACGTAATTTCTTAAAGCGTTGAATGAAGATTAATTCCTACAGCATATATTAGAGAATTCCAGTAACATCTGCGCCGGTTTTGTTATCCATGCGAAGAGTAGATGTGCGGTTTATATAGAATTATATATATAGGCGTGAAGAAAATGGTCTAGGAAGGTGAGACGTAGCTGTACTTCACAATTTTTGGTTACGAGCTTTCGTAATATATATATATATATATATATAAATAAGACATTGAATGACTACTAAATTACCATGGAGGGGTCTACATGTAAATGTCATCATTCATATAAGTTGGCAGGGACTAGTACTCAGAAAATAAACTTACAAGCTAATAGACTGCTCAACCACCCTAAATAAAAGGTTAGTTGACTAGAGAATATCAATGAAATCTTGAAAGAATATATAAATGAAAAATTATTATCTGTATTATTTACCCCCGAAACGGTTACCTAAAACAATATTAAAGTGAGACTTTATATTTCATTAGATAGCTCACGCGTATTGCATTGATTTAGTTTTATAATAATAGAAATGTTGACATTAAAACAAAAATTTCACCGCTAATGCACTATCAAGAATTATTCATTAATAAATCTGCAGAAGAAGGACTATCACAATAAGCGTTTGCTTGATAGCGTGATAACCCGGTGCGGGGTGGATGAGAGAAAAACAAATGACGATGGTGGTGATGATGTTGATGATAAAGATGATGAGAATGAAAATATGTTGATGTAAATATGTCTGACACAGAAAAATTATAGTATACAGGAGTTATAAAATAAAGTGATGAATGTTTATAGAAATCTGGAAATAAGATTGAGTATTTAATGAGCATTAGGAAAATATCAAACAATGTACTCTGAAGAAAAATGCTTTCTTCGTGTTGTACCTCACGCGTATAAATTAATGATGTATGCCAGAGATCAGGTAAGAGTAAAACATGCTTAATTTCTGCATAAAAAAGTGAAGCTTTTAATATACTATCTTAACGTAGAGATGGGTGGTTGCACCCTCAACATCCAACAGGTGACACCCCTTCTGTATGTGGTTATACCCTTATTACGTCACCATCCGAAAGACGTGACTCAGTTTTGAACCGCGGTCGCCTGAGCCAGTTTGTAGACGAAAACAGAGAGCTGACCAAGTAAACGTGCCGCTAGACCAACTCACATCTCCCTATATCGTAGATTGATGTCAATTTGTATTTATTGTTTTTCTTTCCTTTATTAAAATCATACCTCCCCGCCTCTCTCTGTCTTTCTCTCTGTCTCCTTCCCTTTTACCAGCTCTTACTCCTTCTGTCACTTTCCGTCAATTCCCCTCTATTTCCCTAAATCTTTACCTCCGCTTACTACAATTATTTCTATTTTACCGTAATTTATAATGTATCAAATGACACAACAGATGACAATTTAGCTAATCCATCCACTCACTTGTTATGCAATATTTATAATCTCTTCTGCCTCTCTATCATTGTTTCTCATTCTCTTCTTTCTGTCTCCCCTCTCTCTGTTTCTATAGATTTGTAAGACATTTTGTCTTTTGTCATTTTACCTTGAAAACTTCATGTAATTCAGTCGTTGGGCTGCCATGTGGAATTCTTGAAATAAATACCAATACTACATATTACACTACTCATTAATTTGAAGTACATGAAATCTCTTGCAATAACCAATATTCTCAAGTTGCCCCCCCCCCCTTCCTTCTCTTTCTCTCTTGCTCCTTCCCCTCCAGTATCCATCTTTCCCCTTTTACCCCCTTCAATCTCTTGCTCTCTACATTCTTTTTATTCCAACTATAAGTGACTTAATGGTTTGTGATTTGTGAATCCAAATGTTATAGAACACTGACCCTTAATACGAAGTGGTCTCTTAGAATCTTCTTTATGATGTTTCTAAACAGATGTCATAATGTATCTTAGCCAAATGAAGAGGCACGAAAAGACGCATCTGGAACGCAAAATGTGTAATCCTTGGAAATCAGAATTTTTATCACACAGAGGTAGAACCACATCATTAGGATATGGAGCTGGTAGATGCATATACCATCAACGTGAGGCTTAATTTTAACTCTCATTCAGATGTATCAAAAAAGAACTTTTAATTTACAATCACTACTTTGCCTTCTGCATTGCGGACTCATCTTTTTGTGCCCCTACTTTCCGCTAAGCTACCTCAGAAGAGTGCTTTGAAGTGTTACATTGGGATTTTTTTTTAATTTCTTTTTGAACAGTACAACAACTTTTATTTCAATTTTTAGTCTGCCCATGGAATTAAACTGTTCTTGCAACCTTTATCTTAACCAGGTGATATTTACCTTCTCACATAATAAAGAAGAATAGATAAGACCACAAAATATTAAAGATACTATGTCCCTTTTGCAGCCAACATCAAATTCTGTAGAACTTTGCAGGAATTATGAATATGTCATGTATGTCCTATCTGTGAAATTTAAACGTTAGCAGTGTCCTAATATTTAAATTATGCAAGGAAACCCGTTTACTTGCTAGACTTCACTGTCAGACACTATTGAGTGGCTGACTGTTTTTCATCTTTGGTAATAACATACATAAAATGAGCTGTAAAGGGTACATGAGCATTTGTCTTCATCAATAACCCACTTCTTGTAATGGCAAAAATTAAACTGATTGAATCTTTGCGCAGCATAAAACGTACGACCCTTCGGTACAGTGGTCTGAAAAATCAGACTATTACTTACTGGCTCTATAGCTCCTAAGTCGATTCGACACCTAATAGTCGTTATTTTCCCACTTAAAGACATTTTCAAGCCCCCCTTTTTTAAGGGAAGTTCTAAATTAGTATTGTCTTTCAAATGCCGTTGGAATTTAACCTTTTCATTTTTTTGGCCTGCAAATGGTACATAGTATCTTTAAGAGATGACACAACAATATTTCATTCATAGTATCATACATAGTCATTTATATTTATTTCCATTTAAAATCAACAATCTTAAAAAATAAAATAAAAGCACAAGACTATTAAAAGCACGACACAATATCAGATTTTGAGAAACAGTAGTAAGCATTATCATACAGTTACAATGTCGTCAATTAACGACTGTTTTTCAAAGAAATATTTCTTTGAAATAAAAAATGAGAGGTACCCTGCAAAGTAGTAGAATTAATGAGAAAATACAATAAGTTATCTTGACTATGTACCCTTCTGGGTTACTCAATATCAGGGAAATAGCACCATCAGAGCAGCATATCTATTCATTTCAACAATATTTATAAATATGTTAGAAAATAACGAGATCTTGGTTTACCATCCAGGCATTTCAGTGTGTGTCATTCTTTCACACAAAAAAGTATTTTGAAAGCAAAACTAAACAATAATTTCAGTAAAAATAAAGACATTAAGATATATATACATTGTACAGCTATTAAATGAAGCGAAAACTAACAAAACTTACAACTTTCTTGGGAAAAAATCATTTTGAGTTTAAGTAATAGATTAAACGTCAATGATCTTCAAAATGATAAGTTTTCAGTTACTGAAAAATAGGAGGAAATAAATAAATCACACTTTACCCAGAGCAAACAATTTACAAATACCATTTACTAGATTCAGACAACTACCTTTCCAGTAAAGAAATTGGTTGCAAGGAGAATTTTCTAGAGGGGAGCAATAAAAAGAATATTTTGAGTATCTTTAGAATATATAAAAATCATCCCCAACTCTATGATGCTCAAATTATTAAACAATGAGTGTAGAGGGGGAAGAATCCTACTCAAAAGACCTGCACAGAACCCAAAATAGAATTTTTCAACGGGGAAGTTCGGTGGTCAAACTTGCAATATCTCTTTACAGAATTAATGTTGAATCCAATATTCTTAATACAATAACAGCCATAAGAATCCATAAGAATCCATAAGAAAAAGGAGCCAAAAACAGTTCTCTGTACATTTATTTATACAGCTACAACTCTCGCTACTTAACGGTGCATGTACAAGCATACAAAACATCCAAAATAAAAATCATCATTAAACTAACAAAATACATGTATATATTTAAACAGAGGTAGTGCTATCATTAAATTATATAAAAACCCATTCACAAATAATCCCAACCTATACTAGGAATAAAAAACAACAACAGAAGAGCATACATGAACGTTTTTCTATGTACATGTACAATAAAAGCTTTATTTTCTTTATCTAGCCATGGGTAATTTTGGGTAGAGACATATGAAGTGTGGCGATCCCATTTACATTTCATTAATTACATGTACGCTCTGCCTTCATGAAAACATGAGATCAAAGCATTTGTTATGAGGGCGGGATTGGCTGATAAAGCAATTACTTCCTGAAAAACATACAACAACTGTTTATTACTTGAATACAGATTGAAGTAAATGTTTTACCGACAGTGCTTCAATAATTTCACTGACCGGTATTTGCGCAAAAGCAGCAAATCACTACAAGGTGCTACAAACTGGCGTATAGCAACATCAACCTACTTTCCAAATTAAAAATATATGGAACATGACAGACGTTCAAACATGTATATCCATAACAACTTTCCTAGACCTCATGGATAAAGTTCTGCACTAACATCGAGAAGAATGACTCCATATCAAATGCTAATTGAGAATGTTCCATGATTTTCCTTTCTTTCTTTAGCATTCTTTCACTGGACATGTGAAATATTACTTCTAGTTTCCTCTACTTCCATCCCCCCGACCAAGAGAACAAAAGGTTGTGCACTAACACAGAAATGAGTGAAAGAATCATTCCATATCAAATACTGATCGAGAAAGTTCCATGATTCCTTTATGAGTGTTCTAAAATATTGAATTTACCCTCCCCGATCCACAAAAAATGGTCATGGACCAACACTGAGATGTGCATTACAAGAACTCCACATCAAATACTGAAGCGAGTCCCATGATTTGTTGTTTTTCAAAAAGTCTTTGAATGTACATCTTCAGCCTATAGAGGGCAGTCTTCAGGCATTATACATCTGAAATCGTGTAGTACCATTCCTGCTGGGCATTTACATCCTGGTATGCAATTCTCAAGTTGATTACATTCTAAAGAATCTTCTATTGTGTTAACTGTCGAGCAAGTCTGTACGCAAGATGGTGTACACTCGTTGTAAACAGCGCCCTCTGGACAAGAAATTGCTGAAAAAATACAAAGAAAAATTAAAAATGACGAAAAATACCAGGAATACAAAAAATAGAATTTTTACAAAACATTTTCATTGCAAGTAGGTATATTCTCTGTTTGGGGCCAAAAGGCATTTAACTTATATACTCTAACACAAAGTTGGGTAGCTTAGCAAAATACAGTGTCATGGAAAGACGTGTTCGGAATGCAAGATGCATAATTCTTGAAAGTCATAGATTTATAGCATTGTGATAGAACTCTCTTTCTAGGACACGGGACTAAGAAATATCTGTTCTAGAAAATATCTATACTACCACGTTTAGACTTAATATTACCATAATTTGTCATTTAATTATGTTGAATTACAAACTTTCGTTCACCGTTCGGCCTTTTGCATTCCGGACGGGTCTTTCCGTGCTATTACATTTTGCTAAGTTACCTGAACATCCTTCTGTCTCTGAACATATGCATGATATATTTTTATAATCATCTAACATGAAGCGCATTGTAAATGAAGACACATACAATGAATTGAAATTACATTTACAATTCTTATATATATTGAATTATTGCATGGACTAAATTACATTTTGGCTCTCACTGAGATTATATTTTGTTTCTGAAATCTGGTCTTCTAAACATTTTAATTCAATCTTTATTCTACGTCATGTTGGGAAGTACTTTTCTTTCAGATTGAATTTTCTTTAAAATTAGAATGCAAATCCAGGTTTCGAATCATAGTCCTGTTTTAATACTAATATCAGATAAAAGCAGGATAATTTTTTTTATTTTTTGGTAAAAATACATTTCCTATCCAAATAAAAACCCAGCTGGATCTAGTGCTCCTTAAGAATTCTTTCCAAAAAGAAATTGAAGAAAAGAGTTAGTAAAGGGAAAATCTTCTTACCACAATAGTTGTCTCTTTGCCAGTCTATCATGATACCTTTCTTTCTTGCTTCATGAGAATAGGCTGTTAAAACATCACAAAGACAACGCTCATGTGCAGGGCAGGCACACAGATCATACATGCAAGCCTCAAAGAAAGGCAGAGGTGGGACTAATGCATGTGCAGCAGCAAACGGTTCTTCCTGTTGATTGTAAATAGAGAGAAAGAGAACATAGAAAAAACATAGAAAGGAGGTATTATGACACGAAAAGATGAAACAACTTAAGGGAAATTGCTATTCTTTTGCCCGAGTGGAAGCAGAAAAATAAGTGAAACAAATCTATTGAGAAATTTACATCAATTGGACAAGGACTGTATGAAAACTCTGACATTTTACAAGTTTAGATCGCTAAAAAGAGGATAACTCCCATCCAACTCCATCACATGAAACTGTGTCATACATGGCGAACTCTCCCAATAAGAAATCCTCCTAATTGGAATAGGAGTTACATAGAAATGGATTTGAAATAGGGTTGTGAATGTAATTGAAATGGAAATGGAATTGATATTGGAATGTAAATTGAATTTAAATGGGAAAAAGAATGAAATTTAAATGGGAATGTGAATGGAATCGATATGGGAATAGGAATAGCATTGAAATTTAAATGGAATTGGAATTGAATCGTAATGTTCTCGAAACTTTATAAAGAAATTCGTTTTGGAACTGAACTGGATTTGAATTGGAAGTTAAAATTAAAACAGAAACTCACCTTGAGTATGCTGCATTTTTCCCTAGCCATGAATTCCATGTCAGCGTTATCGTTTCTGACGCAAGGGGTCTGTTCTACGCTCTCTTGACATGAACATTCAGCGTAATCGCCTACCAAGTACGTGTTTCCAAACTCAGATGCAGTGCCACACAGTGTTCCATTAGAAGCCCTGTTATACATCAAAACAAAGAGGTGTTATGGTCTAGTGGATAAGTCTCTGGACTGTGATCAAATCTCTGCTGCAGCACTAACATCCTTTGGCAAGATATTAATCTACATTTGGCACACTTGACCCAGGGGAGGTATTGGTTAACTGGCAGGAATAAATTCCTAACAATGCTAGAGCAACATAATGGCAGCCATGCTAAAGCTGGGTAATAATTGTGGAGCGCCAGCAGTGTCAAGTCTAACAGACATCATTGTTATATAATAGCCCACTTTTATAATAATTGTTATTATGAGTGCCATTACTGAGTTACATGCGGGTATAAAGATGGCTTAGTTGTTCTACAGGTAAAGTACATTTGAAATAAGTATCGTGCAATGTAAAAGTCCCAAATAAGTGTTATGGTTCGATATCTATATCAATTTTGATAATCATCATCAGAAACTGACTTGTAGTTAGTTTTCATCATAATCATACAAAGAAAATGCAAAGTGAACTAAACAAAAATTTGAACTGCTAGAAAAGGGGCTTTGTCTTCTTCCCGAGTCACTACACAGTCCCGTTCCAGTGTAGGATGCAGGATCTGGCCTTGACACTGAACCCTTCCAGGCATTTGGGGGTGAAGGGTTCTAAGAAGAGGAGCAGAACAAAGGTGTTTCATCATCTGTTCCTGCCCACAGTCGCAAGTAGTTCCTCCATCTTTACTACAGCCCTATTCATGCCTCAGGACTTTGCCCTGTCCTAAGCTAGTCTGGAGGTGATATAGACTTAGAGACTTAGAGTAATTAACCCTGTACTCACTGAACCGCCCGGGATCGCCCTTACAAGTTGACCCACTGCAACAGCAGAAGTAGGGGTTTTATACAATGAAACTTTGTGTGTGGTATCTTTGAATGCAGCCCATCACAAATCCAAGTTGATTGTTTGCCATGTTCTAATCTTGGAAATGAAGTAAACTTGTAATTTAAAAATATCAACAGGAAAAGATTTATTTCGATATATATAAATATATGCCATGTCATCTACAGTTTATGGTTTCCTTCAGTGAGGAAACGACTACAGTAAAGAGTTACTAAGCATAGAGTAAATAGATGATGATATCACTCATTACGATTGTGGGTCAGGACTTGGTCCAGTTTCAACCCTCTCCAGTGATGAATACGAAAGGGGCATGCAATGTCTTGAAAGGGACTTACCTGAATTCATCATCAGGGTTGCCATTGTAATCACCACACAATCCACAGAGGAGTCCTTCCCATATCCCATCAGCTACAACCTCAGCAAAATGAGATCCATCCCATGAAAGAGATATACCAATGTTTGTATGAACCACTACCATGATACCTGTATAAAGGGAAAACATACAGTATAACCATACAAATTAATCAGAGAGTATATTTGACTTTCAGATGCAGAACCAAGAGAAAGAGCATCAAGAAAAGTTAAACTTTTCTATATGCCATCAACAACAACCTCACCAAAGTGAGCTCCATCCAATGGCAGTAATGAACCACTACAATGAAAGCTCTAAAGAAGGGAAAACATACAGTATAACCATAAACATTATTCAGAAAGCATAAGTGACTTTAAGTTACCGGTAAAGAACTAAAAGAGCAAGCAAGAGAGAGATAAATTTCCTCCTGTTCATCATGTCCACCAGAAGGGCGTTAACTCATATCATTTAACACTGAGATAACGCCCTTCTGGTTCCAGACAACATGTACTAATGCAAATGTTGACCACTATGAGGCTCACATCATGACGAGAATATGATAAGCTACACATGTACATGCAGACATCGTTAGGTTTAGTTAGGTGTATGGAGGATCGAAACAAAGAGCATTACAGAAAGCAAGAGAGAAGTGGTAACATGTGATCAGTGAGAGAGAGAGAGAGATTAATGATAAAATGTATGTACTGAAGTGGGAGAAAATGTTTGTATCATTATCATTCAACTTTACAAAAGAAGACAGTAGATCATCTCAATTATCTGTTGACACCTGAACTGGCCAATGTTCGCAATTGCACAATACATACAACCCCCCCCCCCCACCCCCACCCCAAAAAAACAAAACAAAACAAAACAAAAATCAGAGATTTACAGAGAATTTCATAGCCTAAACCTTACCTAATTTTTGTATACTGAATTCAGGTTCATTGAGGTACGGCAGAGTGATTTCTTCTTTGTTCAGTCTCACAGCAAAGTCTGGTAAGAGGTCGATGGTCACATTATGGACCTTGAATGATACCAGCTCCGTCCAGGATACAGCGTACGTTTCCTTCCCATTGTTCTGTACTATGATCTAAAGGAGAGTAAACATAATCATAATAATAATAATAATTTGTCTTTTTTACCCAGGATAGCCTCATCAGTATTAATACTGTTCTGTCTAAGGGCCTTGCAATCATATTATTACCTGGCTTAGCTCAACTACCATGAAAAGGCGCTCAAACATTCATGGAATTTCTTCCTACTGGGATCCCATTTACCTCGCCTAGGTGGAGTGTAGCAAATGTAGGTTAATGTCTAACCAAAAGACATTAGTTTTGCGGCGGGAATTGAACCGGGAACCATGTGATCCACAGTCCGCACAGTCCGGTGACATATCTACTACACCACGACACCTCTACATCACAGGAAGGTTATAGTTAAACGGGGAAATGATTGTTGTGTGGGATGGATTTAAAGAGTAGGATCTTGCAAAATTTGGATACAGAGATGTACAGATATAGTGTTGAGATGTCGTGGTCTAGTGGATACGTCAACGGACTGGGGATAACATGCTTCGCGGTTGGAGTCCTGCCATGGATCTGCATTTGCCACTCTCTACCCAGGTATAGAGAGTCGGTACCTGGTAGGATTTTTTTTCCTTGAATGCACTTGAGTTGGCGAAGCTAAAGCCGGGGTAATAATATCCAAAGTCTTTTGAAAGCATGTAAAAATGTAATATTGTAATGTGATATGTGCTATACGAGAATGACAAATTATTATTATTATTATTATTATCATCATCATCATTAATGCCATCAACACAATTATCAATATTACTAAAGACCTTTTTTAATTCATAAAATCAATTATTTTATAGCATCTTTCTCCAAAATTAATTATATTTACTCAAAATGTATGGAAGAGAAGCTTAACAAACCTCAAACTGATTAGTGCTGCAGTCTTTACTGAGTGTGTAGGTGCAAGTTCCTTGGAAGTCATGGAAATTCTTATCAAACGTTCGGTAGTGAGGATTTTTTCAAACACTATGCATGATCCCATCTCTGTAGCACACAATTCAGGGAAAAGGAAATAAAATGACACAGAAAATGCATTAACACAAGACTTACAATCAGATGAATTCCTTTAGAAATTATTCCCAAGAATTATCACAATGAAACTTATATTCAAAGGCCTAAAAAGAATAGCCCAAAATTAAATAACAGTATTGCAATAAAAGGTCAGTTATTAAAGGCCAATTTATGCAATTATAGCAAAACAAATATCTCCTTTCTTCAGATTCGAGAGTGCTCTTGTTCCAAGTTGAAATGACTGAAGGTAATCTTTCAAGGGTAAACAAATAGTGGCACAAATAGAGAAAAAAATGCAACATTCTTTAAAATCGTGAATTGTATTTACATAGTTGTCGAGCCACAGTTTTAGTCAGGATATGGGGCTGGTAAATACAAGTACTATCTTGATTAGCATTATCATTACCTAAACCTTCATTGAGATACAACCAATAAGAACTGTCAATGCACTGGGGATGTACCTTCACTGCATTTTGCAAAGCTATCTTACTTTTCAAAAGGTTCAAAGTATGTTTTTTATCATTGGATGAACATCTAACTAAATCTATCTATGTCCCAAAGCTTGGAGGCCGTTGGGGGACAATGCAATGGACCTTTAGACACAGTTCTCCATAACGTCCTGTCCTCAGCTGTTCTAGTTAGCTGCTCAAATGACATGCCCGCCCACTGCTTGATGTTATCAGTCCATATCCTAGTTGGTCTGCCCCTCTTTCTTCTCCCATCAGTTCCTCCATGCAAGATGGGGTTTGCCAAGCTATTATTCCAACTAGTTACATGCGATGATGTCTAAACCACTGTAGCTGTCTTCTTCTCACAATCGTGATGAGGAGATCATGTAAGACTCATACAGACTAATAAAATGACTCACTTGGCACACACTCTTCACAACATCCATCGGCTGCCATTTGTACTTCCTCTCCCTGTCAAAGACAAAACAACAAACTCATGATGACTGAAAGAAACGTCCTGTTCCTACGAAATAAGTGTCATAAACTTACATATTAAGAAACAATTTGAAATCCTCTAGACTTTTGTAAAACAGAAATGAAAGTATAAAGCTGGGAAAAGGGATTTATGTGACATTCTACATAGAATAAGAAACAAGGTCCATAATACATTCTAATGTGACTTAATTAATATGATTTATTAATTCAGTAATTTATCAATTGGATGTTTTGATCATACCATAATTTTATATTAGGAAATCATGTTAAGTCTGTAGTAAGCAAGCGTCCAATGCTTTGTGGCTTTATACGTCGTACCGTTAAATCTAGAAACCCCGTCATTCTGACTAAATTGTATTGCTCCCTCTGTAGACCGGTGATCGAGTACGGAATCCCAACATGGCTCCCCCATCAAAAGTGCAGAGACGCTTTGCACGTTTCTATTTCTCGTACGATGTTGCTAACTCTCTAACGTACAGCGAACGTCTGTCTCGCCTCAATCTAACCCTGTTGTATAACAGACTTATCTATCTCTCAATATCATTCGTTGTCAAATGCCTGCATCGTCTTTATGACATTCACGAAAAACCTGTTTCCAAAACCAAGCTACCGAAGAGTGCACACACTTATTTTAACCATGAATTTGCAAGATCCAACTGTTTGAAATTGTTATGTTTTCATGTGTTCCCCCAGATTCTGGGACAACCTTCCAGAGGAAGATAGAGATTTGTGCCTTGATGGATCTATTTCCCCATTTATCAATGCACTGCGCAATTACTTGTTTGATTTGTCCCCCATCGAAGAGGCGTACTAAAGTGTTTTCCCCCATTTTATGTTATTTCCATATTTTCATTTCAAAGGTAAGGTCCTTTACTCATATTTTTTGGTCTATTTTCCGTGCATATTTAAAATATACAGGCATGTAATATTAATTAGGTGTTGAAGTGATTGGCATCATCGTAGGAGGTTGAAAAGGAATTTACAAATGAACACAAATAAATAAACTTGCTAATTTTGGATGTGAATTGTTTAAATCTATGTTGCAGCATTTTATTTTATGACCATGTTTTGTTTTCTCAAACATGTGAAAGAGAAAATAGGTTATATGAAATTTATACTGAGGTAATTCAACACTTTATGATTTGCTCGGATATAATTAAAGATTCATAAATGATACTGTGTAATAATCTTGGTTTCATGACTTACCCTAACACTTTAAGCGAAAATAAATTGAATTCAAGCGAAAGTGAAAATTTACACTCAAGTAAACAAAGAGGTTAATGGTCTTTCGTCGCTCATTAACAACTTACCAAGTGGCTCTAGTGGAGCTTTCTTTATGATGATTAATTAGCATCAGTTATGCACTCACAGGAATATATATATATATCAGGGTCGGGGAATTCCAACGGGGATTTTATCACTGTTTCGCAATAATGATATTTGTTTGTACATCCTGAATCCGTTTGCACACGATAGTTTGCACGCGGTGCAGTTATGAAAAACACGCCCAATCTCAAGACAAGCCCACTGCCTATAAGCTTACACACATAACTCTTTGGGTACTAGACGAAGTTGTGATGGGCCTACACAGTATACGCGAATGTTTGTCTTCGGCTAAGTAAGGGTTAATCACTATCGACAAACTCTAAATTCCTGTACTTCGGCATATCTTTAAGCTGATCCGTATGTATGAAACTATTTAATGATAAACAAGTATCCTTGCCTTAATGCGTCTATGAATGTTGCATATCTATATATGTATTGTAACTAATCTGTAAGACAAAATCAGAAATCGATTCTCTGCGTAAACTGTTTAATTGGTCACATGTTAAGTGTGGAAATTAAGCTTAATTCATATGCTGATGACACAACGTTTTATTTAAACGACGTCGCGTCGCTTAAAATTATTATGTATATCTTAGACCAATTAAAACAAAAATTCAGGACTATGCATTAACCGGAACAAATCGGAAATAGTAGCTCTTTGGTATTAAAAAGCCAATCCTCCCGACATATTTTTTCTGGGCTTAGATATTCCAATGGACCTATAGACTGCTAGGAGTGTATTTTTCTATTAATCTTGATGATATATTTAAATTAAATTTTCCTCCAAAATTACAAAAATGAAAAACATTTTGAGAATATGGAATATGAGAGATTTAACACCTATAGGGACAATTACTGTATTAAAGTCGCTGGGCCTTTCTCAATTAGTATATCTTTTATCCGTTCTGCCAAAGCCGCCAGAAGAATGTTTGCAAGAAATTGATTCTTTAATGTACTCTTTTATATGGAGTGGAAAACCAGATAAGATTAACCGTCGTACAATCAGTGGGGATTATAATCAAGGTGGATTAAACATGTTACATCTTCCTTCAGTTATTAAAGGATTGAAAATTGCATGGGTAAAACGATTGATTGATGTAGAAAATACAGGTAAATGGAAATGCTTTTTTGAATACTATTTGAAACATCTCGGGGGAGATTTGTTTTGGTTGTGCAATTTAAAGTTTAATGATTCCAAAATATCCAATGTGAAGAACCACTTTATACGTGAAATTTTACTTGCTTGGAGTGCGTTGATATTATCCCATAAATTGACTGATGTAAACATTCAAGATCAAGTGTTGTGGAATAACTCTCTAATTAAAATAGATGGTAATGTTGTATTTAGGCACAATTGGATAGATATTGGAATCACTCGTATATTAAAGACATTTGTTAGATGAGCATGGTAAATTTTATTCTCATATGACATTTATTAAACAATATAAAGTTCAATGTCATTTTCTTGACTACTACTCATTAATCTCTGCACTTCCAAAAGAATGGACAAATGGTATCCTACAGCACCAAGCTGAAAGCAAGACACCCAAGAAGAATTATTGCATAACTTAATGAAGGTTTTCAAATTATGCAAATATGTTCATCAAACTTCCGTTGAAAAGATCCTTAAAGTTCCGATTTCGGAAATGAAATGGGCTACAATTTTAACTGAACCTGTTCTACGAAACTTGTTATTTTCAGTTCAGAATTTTACATCGAATACTAGGGGTCAACAAATATCTTCACATTATGGGCATAGCTAATTCTAATTTATGTACATTTTGCTTATCCTCTGTTGAAAGTATTTCACACTTGTTTTGGGAATGCCCTGTTACGCATCAATTCATTCAAGACTTCCAAAGCTCTATTCTAAACAATGAAGTGCTTTTGAATTAAAAAAATTCCTTTTTGTTTGGTTTCCCAGATGGTATGCAATCTATCTTTAATTTTGTCATTTTATATGCAAAACACTATATATTCTCAGCGAAATGCAAAAAGGAACGGCCATCTTTGAATTCTTCTAAGAAGATGCTTAAACGTTTTTATGAAGTTGAGCGGGTTCTTTCTACCAAACGCAATAAATTTGTCAGATTCAAGCACTGTATTTTGCTACGTCTTGCGATAGGAACTACTTCTGTTTGTTTAGGGGTTGGTTATAAATTTACACACAAAGAAGAACACAAATTTCATTCATTGTCTATATAGGTTAAATCTTGCAACCACAATTCAATAATGAAATTACCCAACAGGGGTAATACTTTTTCATAGAAACATTGTAAGATTGTGTGAATATTTTACATTTATGTAATAGACACAAGGTACTATTTTCATTGTTCAAACTATCATTAGGATATACTTGCAAGATTATTCGTGTTGGAAAACGCGTGTTGATTGATGAAGCAGGGTTTTGGGTAATTTCATTAATAAATTGTGGTTGCAAGATTTAATCTATATAGACAACAAATTAAATTTGTGTTCTTCTTTGTGTGTAAATTCATAACCAACCCCTATACAAACAGAACTAGTTCCTATCGCCAGACATAGCAAAATACAGTGCTTGAAGCTGACATACACCCCTTCACGGTTAAGGCCGCCATATTAATTTGCGATTAAACATTGCGTCATCAATGTTTTCAGACACGCATGTATTGTGGCGTCACTGCCTGCGCTGCACGCTCACATCATGTCGACACACACGCTTTGCATGCTGCATAAAATAAAAGTTACTCGCAATATTTATTCGCACTTTAAAATGGCGCCCATGTCGGCGCATGCGTATTCTTGTAACCGTCAAAGGGTGTATTCTTGTTTCCATTATAAGTCTATATTTTTGCTTTTGCTTTGTTTTATTATGTATTGTACTATTTTGCTTAGATTAAGTCGTTTATTGTTTCACGTTGTATTTTAATTGTATTGTGTAATACAGGGCTCTCTTGCAAAGCAGTTTGATGTACTGAAGAGACTACCCTGTATAAAGAACAAAGAATAAATAAATAAATAATCTCAACATGGAGCTAGAAAAACCGATTGACGTAACTGATCCACAATTCTACCAATCTGAAACAATGGAGACCAAAGAGTCTCAAGATTCAGAAATACAAGTGACGAGGCCTCTTCGTCCGAAAACGGGATCGTTCCCCAATAGTAGAGAGTCACAATGGATTGTATAAATGATGTTTAAATGAAGCTCATAACATTTAATCTAAAATGCACCGTTCAAGCTACAAAACGGTTCAAAAAATTTTTAAAAAACTCGTATTCCAAAGTAACCGAGGGCGTCATGAAAATGCGCGAAAATGAATGATCAACAATGTTTATTTACTTTTCATAATTATGTGCATTTGAAAATATGTTCGTATCTTATGATTATATTACCAAGGTCGAATCGCAGTCGAATCATATTGTACGGTGGGCGGGGTCGTAAAGGTCATTGTGTAACTCAGGGGGGGGGCTAGATTTGGAGCGTAATATCTGTCGGCAAATGTTGTTGTCACGTGCCCCCCCCCCAAAAAAAATGAATTGCAAAAAAAAAAGAGAATATGAGAGTGAGGCAGAGATGAAGGAAAGGGAAAAAGAACGTGAGAACATAATTATAAGGAGATAGAGTGCTCTGGGGATGATCCGATCTGCGTCATTGACGTAATGTACAGCAGAGAAGAAAACGAAATGGAGATATCAGTGAAAGCAAGATAGAAGACATACAGGGAAAGAGACAGAGAGAGTATGTATGTGTGTTCGTTTCACTTTAAAATGCTAAATTGTATAACTATAAAGGGGCAAGGAGTATATCCCCTCCAGCCCTATTCGATCCCCTCCCCCTCAAAATTTGAGCATCTAGTACAGCATGTTATTCAAACTGGGTGCCGCGAGAGTATTGAAAGTTCATGAAAACAAAGAGTCAGAAACCGCAAGATGGCCATATAATGTTTTTAATTACTTTGGGTATTTTGATAAGGAAATAACATCTCAGAGATAGTAAAGTGTATGACTGTTTTTTTTAATATGTATCTTAGAAACGGGATAGTGTTTTAGGCAGTGAGGTTCATAAATATCCCCATATGATGATATAATGTTATTCGGGCACCTCGATGCCCGGATATGATGAATAAATAACATTGTTAACATTATAAAAGTGTGGGTTTTTGTGTCTCTCGCTTCACTCACTCGCAGTAATTGGGATCCGGACAGTCTAATTTCATGCAAGAGGCCTCAACGGCCCTCTCGCGAAAAGGTGCCCGTAAATCTATATGGATGGAAAACAAAGACTCTATGATGAAATTGCTAGTAGGCCTAATCGGTTCTAGGACAATTACCTCCTGGACAATCACCCCGGCCAATTACCAGCGGGACAATTAACCCCCGGAAAATTAGACCCCGGAAACCCCCACCCCGCCCCGCTCAAGGACAACCCCCCCCCCTGAAGACAATTACCCCCCTAAAAATCACCCCCGTGGACAATTATCCCCACCCCCTGAAAATTTACCCCATGGGACAATCACCCCACCCCCTCCCCGAGGACAATTACCCCCAAAAAACCCAACTTACTTATCAGGGTGGAGTTCCCTTTAATGAATAATTGGTAATTTTCCACCTGGGAGGGGGTAATTGTCCTCGTCGGTGGTTTTCCTTAGTTGAACTTGGTGTTTTTGTAGGGGGAGGGGCAATTGTCCTAGAGGGTAATTTTCAGGGGTGGGGGTAATTGTCCTAGGGAGTAATTTTCCTGGGAGTAATTGTCTTCAGGGGGGGGGGGTTGTCATTGGGGGTAATTTTCAGGGGGGTTTTAGTTCTTGGGGGGTAGTTTTCCGGGAGGTGATTTTCCAGGGGGTAATTGTCCTGATACGGGCCTAGTCAGACAAAAAAAGAGACACCGCACATACTTCTGTTTTCACAACATGCGCACCTATAGAGTGACTTAGGGTACACTTTTTTCATTTATTTCCTCGAAAGCTGGCTCGCTATGCTCGCTCGAATTTATGATTGATTTAATTATGTTGCTTGTGAATGTATTGTCAGTCTTTCATGATTAGATTGTGCTTTAAACCCATCACCACGATAATCTTTTTTTTTTTTTTCATTATAGAAATGTTCGCGCTGTGACCTAAAAAATCTTAACATTTTGCTCGATCATTAATATCATTAATCATTAATCATTAATATTCAGACCATCACATTGAACTGCAAAGTATGCTGCTTAAGCAGCAGGTGCGGCGATGACGGGGGACACGTCCCCCCACCCTCAATTTTGTTAGGGGGATCGTCCCCCCATGAAAAAATGAAAAAGTGCCCCCAAAAAAAAAAAAAAAAAAAAAATATGGATAGCAAATACCGACTAAAGACTGCAACAAACCTTTTAGCTTTGGAGGGCCCAAGAGTGCAGCGTTTAGACTACGCTCCCTCGCATAATATCCTTCAAAATGTACAAGTAAATATTGTAGAAAATCTGTATTCCGTTTGTATCACGTAAGCACAGTTCTTCGTCCCTCGCATTTCGTCCCCCCGGTCATGAAAAGAAATCGCCGCCCCTGTTAAGCAGTATCTTGGACCATGTAAAGAGAGCGGGAAATATTGAAATCATCCCTGATAATGTAATCACAATCATGAGTAATGTAGGGGTATATAACAAGAACACCGTTCCGTGCATGCGCTGGCGTGCCACGCCCACATAATCGGGTTTCTGGTCGCTTGCCATGCACACACAAACTCTCATTCGCTCGCGTGCCACGTACACATTTTCGTGCATAAGTACACACGCTAATTGTTTATGCCTATTGTGCGATGCGCATTGCGTGCACACATAAAAGCTTATTGTATTTGTGTAGAGGGTTTATTGTTGTTTTGAATTTGCGTGCTTCACTTATACCGTTACATTGGATTTTCTTGAGAAAATTGCGATATTTTATCATCAAATTTGTCAGTTTTGATCATGGCTCCTCATATTTTGTGCAGGAAATGAGACGACGGATTGGTTTGACAACTCACTGATAGTACTTATTTACTTTAGCAAAATTACAAATTCATGAAATGATATTGGAATCAACGGAAAGAGGGTTAGATTTCCTACAACTTTAATGTACAATTTTTGTTTATACAACACACGGATGAGAAGTTATAATGGATCAAACATAGTAACAATTTAAACTACACGCACTTGAACCAACCCTAAAACAAACTTGGCACACAGTGGCTGGCACAATAGGGATTAGCACTGTGGCACTGGGTGCATTGCATAATGACTACTACTTGAATAGTGATCAAATCGAAAAATTTTAGTGTTTTAAGTTTGTAAAGTAAAGGATCAGTGTGAGCTAAGAAATGCGAACCTGTACAAATACGTATGGCTTTCTTTCGCAGTTTAAAAATAGAATAAATTTTTGTCGAACCACAATTTGCCCATACAATATTACAATATGTTATATACGGGAGAACTAGCGTATTATATAGTAGGAATAAGGTTGAATGGGGTAGAAGAAACTATATCGGTGTATCTGTATTATGAGAATGATGTTGATAATACATGAAATGAGTCTTTTTTGGTATTAAGAGAAAGTTTATTGGACTTAAACCAGTTTGATACTTTCTTAATTTCATAATTCAAAGTATTGTTTAAAGAATTAAGGTCTTTATGAGAATAAAATATATTTGTGTCATCTGCAAATAAGATAAAAGAAAGAAGGGGGATGTATTGATATTATCATTTACATAAAGAAGAAATAATAGTGGACCTAAGATGGAGCCTTGAGAAACACCGCATTGAATCAAAAGAGGATCAGAATCATAACTATTGAATGTAACATATTGTTTTCTGTTTGTTAAAAAATCTTTAAACCATAAAAGTGGCTGACCCCAAATTCCATAATGACTGAGTTTGGAGAGTAGAATAGCGTGATTGAGCGTATCGAATGCTTTACTCAAGTCAAAGAATATACCTATAACATGTTCTTTGTTAGCTATGGCACTTGTAATTTTGTCATAAATTTGAATTAATGCTAGATCAGTTGAGTAATTTTTCCTGAAGCCATATTGATTTGAATTGAGTATTTTGTGTTTAGTGATAAATTTATGTAGCCTATTATGAACGATTTTTTTCTAAGACTTTGGATATACTTGGAAGTAGAGAAATTGGATGATATTTACTTATTTCGTGGGGATCATTTTTTTTGAGAATGGGATTGACTTAAGCTATTTTTAATAGATCAGGGAAAACACCTTGTGATAACGAGTGATAAAAATATGTGAGTTTAATAGAGGCTTTGCAAGTGGGTAAATTATTTCTTTTAGGAGATACATACTTATTTTATCGAAACCGTGAGATTTTGAGTTGTTAAGAGATTGGGTAATATTGATAATTTCGCTAGGATTTGTCGGGTTTAAAAAGAGAGACTCTTGGTTTTGATTGTCTGCAGGTGAGAGCGTGAGTTCTGTTAATTTTGCTGGTGAGTTCAGGGCCGATATTCGTAAAAAATGAATTAAATGAATTTGCATGAAGACTATGATCATGTATTTTAGTGCCATTTAATGTGATATTATCCGTGGGTGGGGGATCTGTTTTTTCCCCATACCCTCTTTGATGATTTTCCAAGTTGCATTAGTGTTTAAACTGGCCTTTTTTTTATTCTATTAGAAAAATGCAATCTTCGGGATGTACGAATTAGTTTTGTTAATTTGTTGCGATAAATTTTATATGTGTTTAGGTTAGTTCAGTTGGATTGCGTAAATGTAATTTATAGAGGCGATTGCGTGTTTGTATTGATTTCAATAAACCTTTCGTTATCCAAGGATTCCTGGGTTTATTTCGCTTATTTTTCATTTTGCCTAAAGGGATATTCTTTTCATAATAATATTGCAATTTGTTACTAAAATTTTTATATGCGGTTTTGACATCATTTACATTATATACATCAGCCCATCCCTCTAAAAATAAATCCTATTTCAGCAATTCTATATTACGTTTGGATTCTTTGCGATATATAAGCTCATCAAATGATTTAAGGCAACTTATTTTGCATTCACAAGTTAAAAATATGGGTAGGTGATCGGAAACTTCAGAACACAATATTCCACCGATGGTTATGTTATTATGTACGTTTGAAAAAATATTGTCAATCTGAGTTGATGAATGCGAATTTACTCTGGTGGGTTTATTAATAATCGAAAAAAATCCGTATGTGTGCATCAACTGCATACAATTGGTTGAGTCACTGTTATCAGATGAGGGGGAGAAGTTGATGTTAAAGTCACCAAGGAAAAAAAAACATGTTTTTTTTTTCATCCCCTATTTTATGAAGATAAAAATCCAGTTCGTCACAGAACAATTCACAATAGGAGTCAGGGGGTCTATAAATTAAACCTATAATGACATTTTTGACATTTGAGTTATTAATTGCAATAAATAATGATTCCGATTGTGTTAGTTAAATATCGGAACGGATTTTGAAATTTAGGTTTTGTGCAATATAAAACGCAACACCGCCACCCCTTCTTCCTTTGCAATCAGCCCTAATCAACTTATAATTAAGCAAATTGAACAAATCTGGAGAATTCTGATGTAACCATGTCTCACTTATTCCAATGACGAAAAAATGCAAGACTTCTGGAGTTTATATGTAAAAGTGAAATATTGTCTAGATTGTAAAAAAATGTATTTATGAATTCTAGGGGTGTGTAATATTTGCTATCGTTTATATCGTCGACAAGAATATCGGGAGTGTGCGCGTGTGAATCCATAGCAATACGAATATGTAAAGTACCGGAAATTTGGAGGATGAACAACTGCATGTGTGATATCGGTGCATTTACTAGTGGATGCTGGTGCGTTTGTGTGTGTACGCAGTGCAAGTGTATGGGTAATTTCAATATACAATACAAATGAAAATACAATAAGACCCATCTTGGTCACAGTTACAATAGTTGCTTAGGAGCAACAGAGCAGAGCCCGACCACCCGAGTAAAGGGTGTATTTTTGGCACACAAAATAGAGGGGCTGGGAAGAAACATAATGCTTGATAGCAATGATGACAAATCGGAGTAAGATTATAAAATGGCAAAGAGAGTTTTGGCATTCCCGTTCATCAACACAAGTTCAGTCAATTACAATAAAACAGATAGACTCAAAACAATTGAATGCTATACAGATAATAATTATTGATGAAGAGTGAGGAGTTCGGGCTTGATAATCCCAGTCATCAAGATCAGTGGGTAATAAATACTTGTCTCCAGCCCATCATTGGTCACAAACAAAAAACCAAAAACCAAAAAAAAAAAAAAAATGCAGATCTGAAATGAAAGTTATAGGCTGCTCAAACAATGGACCCATCGCTCTATGCGTCAAGTATTTTTGTGACAGAGCCACAGCGGGCCGATGTGAAGATCAGTCAGCCGTGGTGCAGAGAAGCCACGCCCTGTTCCTACGTCAGACACACGTAAACGACAAGTCCATGTATTTGTTACAGCCCACAAGCATACCATATACGAATGGGTTCTGTGATTGACACAGGTGATAAGCAAAACAAATTAAGAGATTTGTTGGGCAGAGGAGATAAATAAGTGCATGCTTAAAGCAGGCTCGAACGTACACTTGATAACAATAATGACAATTCGGAGTACAATAATTATTAAATGGCAAAGAGGGTTTTGACATTCCCGCCCATGAAGACCAATTCATTCAATCACAATTTCAAACAGTTTAAGCTCAATGCAATTGAATGCTAAACAGTTAATTATTGATACAGAGTGAGGAGTTCGGGCTTGATAATCCCGGACATCAAGATCAAAAGGTAACGAATACTTGTCCCCAGCCCAGTGGAGGGTAAGCAATACATTCTTGCATGATTCAAAATTCGACTGCATGTCCCCTGGAAGGAATACAATCATGACAATTTAGCATTAGTGATCAAAAAACGTACAATTCTTTCAAGGCTCAAATTCTTTACGCATTTGGACAATCGAACTTTCCATTATTAATAATTGGTCACACACAAAAAAAATATAATAAATGCAGATTTGAAATGAAAGTCAGGCTGCTCAAACAACGGACCCATCGCTCCATGTGTCGAGTATTTTTGAGACAGAGCACCACCGCTGACCGACGTGAAGATCGGTCAGCCGTGGTGCAGAGAAGCCACGCCCTGTGCCAACGTCAGGCACATGTAAACGAAAAGTCCATGTATTTGTAACAGTTTAATAAGCCTATCATATACATATACGAATGGGTTCTGTGATTGACACAGGTGTTTTGCAAAACAAAGAGATTTGTTGTGCAGAGGAGAAAGGTTCATGCATGCTAAAGCAGACTCTGACATCATGGTTGATAGCAATAATGACAATTCAGAGTACAATTATTAAATGGCATAGAGGGTTTTGACATTCCCGCTCATCAATACAAGTTCTGGGTGCGACCATGGCTCACAGAGGAGAGGAGACAACAGCTTGGCCAGTTCTCCAGCCTCCTAGACACCCAATTGAGGCTGGAAGATCCAGTAGCGTTCGAAAACTGCACAAGGTTAGCACCACAGCTATTCGATTAAGTCTTGCAGAGGGTGGCCCCAGCAATCGAGAGGGAACTCACTAGTTTCAGGCAACCCCTCTCACTTGGACTGAAACTGGCAGTGACACTGAGGCACCTTGCCACTGGAGACAACTATCGGTCCCTTGCGTATGCCTTCAGGTGTGGAGTGTCCAGCATCCCGGAGATGGTTCCAGAAGTGTGCCAGGCAATTGTGCAAGCGTACAAAGATGAGTTGTCTAGCCTACCTGTGACCCATGAAGCCCGGACAGCCGTAGCTAACCAGTTTGAGCAGAGATGGAACACCCCACGCCATTTGGGCCCTGGATGGCATCAAGAAGCCACAACACACTGGCAGCCTGTACAACAATTACAAGGGCTTCTTTTCGATATCACTACTGGCTCTGGTGGATGCAGATTACAAGTTTGTGTGGATCGAGCTTGGTGGAAAAGGCCACATGTCAGATGCTCAGTATTTGGCGACTCTGAACTGTTCAAAGGCCTGGAAGAGGAATTTCTCTGACTCCCACACCCTGCCCTCTGACTGCAAGCCCTGATGACCACCAAGACATGCCTTTCTTCATCATTAGGGGATGACGCCTTCGCACTCAGGAACTACCTCATGAAGACATACGGCAGAAGAAGGATGGCCAGGGAGGAGAGGTTTCAACTGCAGACTCTCAAGGGGGAGGAGAGTGGTGGAAATTGCCTTTGGGATCCTGCCAATAGATTCAGGTGTCTCCTTTAGACTCTAGAACAGAAGCCCAACACTTTAAAGGATATGGTTGAGGCGGCAGTGGTCCAGCACAACATACTGAGGCAGAGGCATCCAGGCATTGCAGCACAAGAGGTGGAACATGAGGCTGAAAACCACAATGTCATTCCAGGAGCAAGGAGGGACAATGTGGACTGGCTAGATGTGGATTAACCTCCTGCACCTCGCAATTTAGCTACAGCAGATGCAAAGCATCAGAGGGAACTCCGGAAGGCCTTCTTCAACTCACCACAACGTGCAGTCGCATGGCAGGAAAGGATGGCCGGGCGGCATGACGCGGAAAGTGGAGAGGATGATATTTGATATTTTTATTTTTATTTTTGAAAAATTCACGAAATTGATATTGAAGATGCATAATTTTTTTGTATTCTTTCAGAATTTTCAAAGTCAATGTTTTAGAGCAAAGTAAACTCATTTAAGGGTCTTTACAGCAAAGTTGTTAAATCTAGGTGACATATCAAATATCAAATAACATGGTACCCCACTTCCTCCTCATTTTCAAGAAATCCGGACGATCAACAATCAATTAATTTTACTGGGCCTAAACAGAGACAGCACATGTTGTTGCTTTGATGAATTTATTACTTACTGCCATGTCAGGTCAAAGGTCAAGGTCACATAGGTCAAACATTTCCCAAACATATCTTGTTTTCTATGTCTTTTTTTGTAATGTGCTGTTCATATCAGTAATGGCGTCTCCTCCTGACCCACTCTTCTTGGCGCATTTCTTCAACCGGCCCATCATGGTCCTCATGCTTGTGTACCATATTTTAAGTTGCACAACAGTAGTGTTTATCTTGGCAGCCTGTGCAGCCCGTGGATCCTCCTTCTGGGTTACATCCTTGCACCCGCAAGACGTTTGCTGTAGAGGACCTCATTTCTCATGAGGAACTCAATAATTTCCTCCTTTTGCTCTTCAGTAAAGGCAGTTACTTTTTTTTCTTTCTCTTGGCTTTCTGGGTGGAGGTGGTCTCCTCTGCCTCCACTGGTATCGGCTCTGGCTGGACTGGTTCAGATTCAGGGGGGTTGGACAGTCTGGTCCTTGCCCTTCTTGCGTATGGTACCTTTGGCTGGCATCTCTCAAAGGCTCCAAAATTACTAGAAAAAGCAAGTTGGGTAAAGATTTGCTCTCTTCAAGTGTAGATCGCTGAATGAGGCGCATTCAATCTTGTCCGGTATATATATAGGCGCGAGAACTCGTAATAAATCGTGAACGTCCGTGAAAAAGCGTGACTTCTCGTATCTACTCGCATTTAATCACATCTATTCGTATCAACTTGTATCTGCTCGTGAGTCATTCGTGTCAGGTCGTGTACAATGGTACCCGACAGAGCGTCATAGATCGTGACAGATCGTGGGAGATCGCAGCACATCTCAACAGAGCGTTTGGATGGGACCTAATTATGTTGAAAATAGATCTGGAAGATGTTTAAAAGGTTTGGAAAGCCTACTTTTACTTGCTATATAAAATGCCAAAATTGGCAAGCTTATGGCAAATTGTGCACAGGGACTTACTTGGATCTATGATGCAACGTGACCGTCACTTGAGAAGCATAATCACATTCTGGGATACCCATCAAATATTGAGCCTTAAGGTCTAAATATACCATCTGAAAGATGCACTTAGTACTAATTGTAAATTTAGCAACCTGGAAAGTTGGGAGCACAATATCCAATAATCTATTCATGTCATCTTGTAAACCATAACTAACAAAGTGGCATTTTAACAAAAACTAATGCCCAAATTAGCCTTGACACTGGTACAAAGTTAAAGTATATTGCACATTCATCTTTGTTAATACATGTAGGAAGTATGGTTTACGAAAGGACATGGCACACACGACGCTTCCGGATACTTGAAACTGAGGCTTAGAAATGTGAGAAGACGTGATCCTGCAGTAGATACAAAAGTTGACGAGAAAAAGAAAAGTGACTTGTTAATGAGTTCTTTGGTTGACTTGACAGGTGGTGAGTATCAATTAAATTAAATAAATGTTGTTCTCCCATTTATCTGTTGGTGAGGAAAATTGATTAGTAATATACCTGTAGCTAGAATGAATTTGTACATGTCAATGAAAATAAGGCCGCCTGTACCCCACAGTAAATTACGTTAATGGTACCAAATAGTTTTTTTTATAGATTCTGTTTGCATAATTTCATCATTTATTATGCCTCCTGCGTGTTTTCTGGTTGTCCGTCAGGCAGTCAGTCCATCAGTCCGTCAGTCTGTCTTTCAGTCAGTCCGTCCGTCCGTCCGGGCTGATTTCTCGGAACTGCTAAGGCGTATAGAGTTGTGGGGTGGTGCAGGTAGGGGTCAAATTATTTCACGCTAGTCGTGTCGCAAAAATATGCAAAAGAGGTTGCTAATCTGCATATTTGGAGATTTTTTGATTTTTTTTTTTTTGTATTTGTATTCTTGTTTGGTTTTACTATATGGCTTGAGCATCAATCCTCTGGCGGAGGCATAGTGATCGACGCTTTGTGTTGAGAACCACGCAAGCCGAGGGCCGCGCAATTCTAGTTTTAATTCCGGAATTTCAAACTGCAATTAATTTGACTGTTTACCTTACAATTTTTTACTTGTTTAATTAAATTTCAATCAATGCCTTCATAGTTGTTTGTATGTATTTCCTATTTCAGATGAAACTGTTGAAGATAGTGAGGCGATGGTCTTGTGGCTGAAGAACCAAATAGAGCCTACTGGGCAGGTTAAGGAGATGATGGAGAAAATCTGCAAAGCCCGAGCAGTTTTCATCAGAGAGAACAATCTAACAGACATCATCAATAAATACCCCAGACTACTGGACACCGATGGCATGGTAAGCTATAGACGCTTTTCCTACATGTATGACATCACCAGGCCCAATATAATCGATATTGGGTCTGAGATGCAAACAAACAACACATGTTCTTTTTAAGTACAGAAAATGAAATCAAAATCCTGTTACTGCCTAATATCAGCAAGGTTGGTTCTGTCTACCTTTAACACAACTTTCACAAAATAATTGTACTAAATGAAACCATTTCAACTTGATATAATTATGTCTTGAAGATTATAAAAAGGAACTCAAAATGTGATGAAAGTTCCTCAAGTATAGTGTAGCGTGACGATCACAACATGTATTGCACCATGAACGCTACTCGCGAAGGGCACATCACACATCGTTGATGGTGAGCGCAGTAGCTTGACTTCCGGCATAGATTGCCAGGTCCAATGTTGATTAATTGGGACCTGCTGTGATTTTAATTGAATCTTTTAACTGACCAATCAATAATTTTAACCATCTTTCCATCATAAACATTGTAGTGCTTTTCCCTGCAGATTTAGTTTTGATATGTAGCTGTAGAGATCAGCAGAATGCCTTAGAAAACTCACCACATTGAAATGAGGAGGTTTAAACTTGACAGATAAAGTTGAGTTCTGGTCATGCGATTGCATTGTGAAAGAAACGGTGTGGAATCGATCAGTAAAGGTTGATCATGTAGCATATAAGTATTGATGTGTACTGCAAGGTTAGGAAGCACCAAAATGATAAGAAATTTGGCCCAGTCTTGGTAAAAGTAACAAGCACTGTTGACTGTACACAGAAAGATGTATATTGGACTACACAAACATGTGGCATAAAAATGAGGTCCTCATTTTTAAGCTGTTGCATGTCATATTTAGAATATGAAGGCATTTGAAGAGCAATGCTTTCCAGGGAACATTTTATCTCTGATGTTCTTTTACACTTGCATAATAACAACGAAAACGCTCACAAATTATTGTTTACCTCTCCCCAGAACTCAACCTTCTCTTTGAACAGTGTTTCAATGATTATTACCGCATTACTGTTTTCAGTGTACATTTTAGATTTCACTCAGCCCAGGGATTTCTTTCAGTGATTTTATTTCATGCTAAGTGTCATTGTGCCAGTATAGTGATAGTACCAAAGGTACAATTTATGTTTCTGGTATGGTCGGGAAGGTTTGTCTTTTTTGTTCTGGATATTATGTGAATTTATTTTCTATAATTCCTTACAGATAGAACAAGACTTCAGTTCCTCTTCCCAAAAGTGTGTGACAACCTGTAAATGAAGTGCCCAAACTTTGCCGAGCGCATATTTTACTATGCAGAAAAGCAAGTGGATTGGCGAAGTTATCGAGGTCTTCAAGTTGACATGCCAGAAGAAGTTAAATATCAATCTAAAACCAGAGGGAATGGATTCACAACATGATATTTATGGTGTTGCATAATTATTACAGGTGCAGTTTTAACCTACTCTATGCGCCCTTCAATATACAAATTCATAAAAAATCCTTGAGCGAGACGTACGAATGGTTGGTTGGTTGCGCTAGAAATGTTCCGATTTATTGGTATAAATGTTTGAATATAAACTTCGCAAGATGGACTGGAATGTACTAATGGTTCGTTGGTTGGCCTTGAAAGGCATGGTTGGTTGGGCTAGAATTGTTTCAATTAGTTGTAATAAATGTTTGAATATAAACTTCGCAAGTTAGACTGGAATGTACTAGTGGTTGGTTGGTTGGGCTTGAAATGGATGGTTGGTTGGGCTAGAAATGTTTCAATACGTTTTAAATGTTGAATTTTTTCTCAAGTTGGACCGAAATTTGTATATACATCTGAACTTAATTAGTTATCGCCCTTTAGTCTCATTGGCTGCCCGTTGGGGCCTGGTGGCCTCGGATGCTAGAGCTCCTGTGAATCATGTGCTGACTGGGCTAGTCCCTCGAATTGTCAGTGAACGGAGCAGCTGGAGGGCTCCGGCCCCCACCAGGCGGAGCTGAGGATCGACATGGGTGTTGCAAAATTGTTTTTGAGTTTCTGATGGTATATATCTCTATTATCAAATAAACATTTACTTTACTTGTACTAAAGAGAACTGTTGCTGGGCTAGCGCCATTAGCGTCCCTGGACGGTGTGTGCACTTTATAAGGTTACACTATTATTATTATTAAATGTATTAATGGTTGGTTGGGCTACAAATGTTTCATTTGGTTGTAATAAATGTTTGAATATAACCTTCGCAAGTTGGACTGGAATGTACTAATGGTTGATTGGTTGGTTAGGCTTGAAATGGATGGTTAGTTGGGTTAGAAATGGATGGTTGATTGGGCTACAAATGTTTCATTTGGTTGTTATAAATGTTGAATATATTCGCAGGTAGGGCCGAAAAGTGCTTATGGTTGGTTGGTTGGACTATAAATGTTTGAATAAATACTTCGCAGGTTGAGCGAGATGTACGAATGGTTGGTTGATTGGGCTTGAAATGGATGGTTGATTGGGCTAGAAATGTTCCGATTTGCTGGTACAAATGTTTGAGTATAGACTTCGCAAGTTGGACCGAAATGTACTAATGGTTGGTTGGTAGGGCTAGAAATTGATTTTTGGTATAGGGCTAAGAGTGTTTCAATTTGTCGTAATAAATGTTTGAACATGAACTTTGCAAGTGGACCGAAATTTACTAATGGTTGGTTGGTTGGGCTTGAAATGGATGGTTGGTTGGGCTAGAAATGTTTCAATTTGTTGTTATAAGTGTTAGAATATATTCGCAGGTGGGACCGAATGTACTTATTATTGGTTGGTTGGGCTAGAAACGTTTTAAGTTGTAATGTATGTTTGAATGTATACTGCGCTTTGAGCGAGATGTACCTGTGGTTGGTTGGGCTAGAAACGTTTTGAATTGTGATTAACGTTTGCATACATACTTCGCTTTGAGCGAGATGTACGAATGGTTGGTTAGTTGGGCTAGAAAGCTCCGATTTGCTGGTATAAATGTCTGAATGTGAACTTCGCAAGTTGGACCGAAATGTATTAATGGTTGGTTGGTTGGGCTTGAAATGGATAGTTGGTTGGGCTAGAAGTGGATGGTTGGTCGGGCTAGACATGGCTGGTTGGTTGGGCTAGAAATATTTGTCTGCAGTACGATTGATAGCAGGCAAATATTGTTTACAACTTTACATCGTTATTGAATGCATACTTGGGTCAGGGGCGGTTGCCCCGGTGGAATGTAATTTGCATAGGCAGATCGTACGGTACAGGTGTGCGAGCTTCCGCCACGGAGATTAAGGCGAGGCAATAATTAGTGTGTAATTGAATCGTTCTAGCCTGTGCTTTACAAGAAAACTTTTCATACAATGAAAGTGCTATGTGTTATGTTATGTTTCGACATGGGTCATAAGGTTTTCCAGAGTTTTATTCTCGTTGAGTTTTACCTCTGGTTTTTAGGCCTGGGCCATGTGCCGTCTGGTTTCCTGATGGAAACGAGAGAGAATGTTTGTAAACATTCATTAGACGGCCGGCTCCCGGTAGCCGTTGTCAGGCTATCCCACAATAATTGAAGTGTGTTATTGTGTTATTTGTTTGTATTGGGAGTCAAGAAGGATGACAGGATTGAAGTGTACAAATAAGATGTGACGTTGTACGACAGATTGGTTGGTTGATTGGGGTTGAAGTTTTCATGTTCCTTGTTATTAATATTGATATTGTTCTTGATAACAGGGGAAAGCGGTTTGCCGGATGGCAAGGAGGGGCTATGATTGCTAGAGGTTGTTTAAGGAATCCGTAATCCCAGGAAACTGGGACTCGGTTGGGTTTCTTCCTCCCGGTTGGTCACGTGACCCGGGTTCCCTACTTGGTATTTGGTTTTTAGTCAGCCTTTGCCCCTTTCCCTGTACCATAATGCTTGTACATTGATTGTGCTATATTGTTGAAAATGTTGAAAGCCAAACGGTTAACATGGGGAAATTAACCCCAGTGGAATAAATGTTGAGAATATGGCAATTGCTGTCTCTATGTTGTATTTCTTCTCACAATTATAATTGTGCGGGAACCCAGTAGCACGTCTTTTCCATACATTTGAAGGCATTTTGCGGTAATGCAAAAATACTTTTAAAACATTTTTTTTTACTTGAAATGACTTTATTTTAATAATAATATAACAGACATCTGAAGTTATAATAAGCTTACTATTCGTGTCATGTTCTGGACAAATCGTAATATTCCCTAAGATTCTAATATTTCTTGATTCGTTTTCATTATAATGGCCCAGCGCTCACGCCCATCACCTACCTTATAGCACCCAGTCAGATAATTATACCCGAGGGTCATAGAAAACAGAAAGTTATCATTTGAAAGAAGATTAGGAAGAAGAAGATGAAGAAGAAAGGGAAGGAGAAGAATCATTTCAGTGATATCAGTAATTATTTTCGCTATGATCGAGGCATACACATGCACATTGTATACTCCGTGGTAAAAAGGAAGTAAGCAAGGGAAAGAGGGAGAGAGAGAGAGAGCATAGCCCGGGTTCAAATTCAGTTTCCTTTAAATGATTAAACCAGGTGCTGATGATCATTTATCGACCATGTGATTGCAATGTGACGGTACATAAGAATAGTACCAGAGTGTCGTTTATTGTCATCAAATATTGTTCAAATTGTATTGTAGAGACGATGAACAAATAAGAATAACAAATGTTTTAAAATATTTGTGGCTTACACCCAGTAAATAAAATCGATTGATCGATCTGTAATTGAAAACAGGTTCAGAAAAAAATCTTGGAACCAGCGGGATGTGAACCTGCCATCTACTGCTTGCCGGGTAGCGATTCTACCACCAGGCCATCACTGGTCCATGGCACAGTCACGATGAACTAGAAACAAATACCCAAGCTTGTGACTTGTTTTCAATCACAGATCGATCAATCGATCTTATTTACTGGGTGTAAGCCACAAATATGTTTAGACAATTGAAATTTGTCCCAAGAAGCATTACATTTATAAAAGAATAATAATGCAAGGTCGTTAGTCCTGAGAATGTCAAATTCTATCTCTCTCTGCTAAATAGTCCGAGCAATAGAATCATCCAAGTGGAATCAACTGTTAAACGTCTGTTAATCACCCAATACCAAATAAGCAAGCAAAACTAGAGCTCGATGCAAATAATGGTTAGCTTAAAGACAATTATTTATGACAATTGTCTATTTTAATGATTGTATTCTTTTCTTATTTCCTCTTTATATTTTATTTTGATTTAAAATACGTATTCTAATGGGGGGGTTCTCTTGATAATATTTCAGCAACGAATTGACAGTTTGGGTAGACATCTTGGATGTATTATAGCAATAAATCATGGGCACATGACGTATTGCAAAAGACAATTATTATAAGAAGAAGATGCGTAACACTAGTTATAAGAATAATAACAATATTAATAATAAAAATAATAATGATGAGAGTTACGATATTAACTATTGTAGCAACACCACCAATGATAATAAATATAACAATGATAATGATAATGATTATTATGATGCTGCTGCTTATACTTCTACTACTACTACTACTACTACTACTATTACTACTACTAGGAAGTAGAAGATGAAGAAGAAGGGGAAGGAGAAGAATCATTTCAGCGATATTAGTGATTATATTATATATGATTGAGGCATACACATACACATTACATACTCCGTGGTAAGAAGGAAGTAAGCGAGGGAAAATGGGTCAGAACATTGATTGAACGAAAAAGATCAACAATTTCCAGAACAAAAGCAAACAACAGTTAGCCCAAACTATCAAGAGCAATACCCACACTTGAGAGACAGAGAGCATGATAAAATACAAAGTTATAATTTGCATGCATATTTATTTCTTTGATTGCAATTTATTTGCAAATGCACATTAGATAATTATTCCATCCTCTTCGCCGACCTAGAGAACCTCACTTTTAACAATTGAAATGTAAGAAGGGACTGGGATGCAATTTAACTATAAAATACGAATTGTTGTATTTTTTTATGGCGGAAGCTAATATTGTATAACATTTACTTCTTACAGCAATCTAAAAATGTATTCATCATATTGAGTGGCATAGACACCATTAACTATCCCTTGAATTCATGCAATTGGGTTCTTTAATAGATGTAAATTAGGAAAAATAGTATGATGTAGTGCACTGCAGTGGAATGGATTCCTGTTCAGTTATTTTCGGGTTGAGGTCACTCAGATGTTGGACACAGTAATGTGTTTACAAATCAATGTTGTGTTCAATTAATGCATGTAACCAAACATAACGCGTTTTGGTATCTGGCGTTTCTGAATTTTTTCTTTAGCATTAAGTTTTGTTATAAAATTTCCTTTGAAAGGAAGTGTAAAATGAATATTTAGTGTAAGTAATTATAACGGCGTGTAAATAAATGTAACCTACATCATTACATGACTCATAATCTATGTGATGTTTGATTTTTCTTCTTTTTCTCTCTCTCTCTCTCTATGCTACTCTTTTTCTTCTTCCCTCATTTTCTTTATTCCGTCATATTTCTGTCTAGTCATTTACTATTACTTTTTCTCCTTTCATTTCCATATTCCGCTTCCCTCGCATTCTCTCTTTCACTATTACTCGCTTTTTGATCTTTCCTCTAAGACCCTATCTGCTTTCATTACGTTAACAAAAATATATATTTGTCCAGGTCATGTTGATTGGAAATTCGAATTGCAAGAAGTGTATCAATAATAACTTTAAAAGTAAGTACCCCTTTTTTAATTTAAGTATTAGGACACTGAACCATCAACATATTCTAATCATAAGAAACATCAACATAACGATTCTAATACACCATACACCATGCAAGAATTTGGATTTATTTAGCATTTATTCTACAAGGTCTTATGGAAGAATAATTAAATACCACCAATCTTACTTAATATTATTTTGCAATGATACAGTCCGTTTAAAAAGTACACACTTTGAAATTGGGTTCTTTAATAGATGTAAGTTATTAGAAATAGTATGATGCAGTGCACTGTAGTGGAATTAATTATTATTAAATTATTTTCGGGTTGAGTTCACTCAGAATTATGACACAGTAATGTGTTTACAAACCAATACTTCCGTACTCAGTTGGGGCATGTAACCAAACATAACGCGTTTTGGTATCTGGCTTTTCTGCTTTTTTTCTTTAACATTAAGTTTTGTTATTTTCCTTCCTTCGAATGGAAAAATAAAATGGACATATTTAGTGTAAGCAGTTATAACGGCCTGTAAATAAATGTAACCTACATCATGACATGACTCATGATGGATGTGATGTTTCATTTACGCAACCTTTTATGATTGAAATCATTAACTTCGTCGTTTGTCTATTTTATTTATTGACCCGGCTAGTTATAAGACTAAATGGTAATTAAACGAAAAGTAGATTGGAACACCTGTAGATCGGACAAACTGGATTTAGACTAGCTGGGTATGAGACCAAGTGGGATTACACCAAATTGCAGTAACTAGCTTCTGGATCTCGGCTTCTTGAAGAGGGAGTGGCAAAACACCATAGTTTGGGCAAGAAAATAACTTTTCCGTCCTTATTTTCATTGATGGAGTTGGGAGGGAATGGAGATGCGTCTATTTTATTTCTTTTCGATTTATGAATTATTGAATTGTTGAGTTAAAAAAAGTGAATAGGAGGTTCACCCTTTCTTTAGTTCAATCACCTCTAATCATACAGCATCCCCCCTCTTATTTTCTTTTCTCTTGTTGTTCTCTCTGTTTGTTTTTCTTCTTCGTCTTTTCCCCTTCCCTCATTTCTTTCTTCCGTCATATTTCCGTCTAGTCTCATTCTCTAGTCTCTTTCACTATTACTTGCTTATTGATCTTTCTTCCCTGACTCGTTCTGCTTTCATTCCTTTTTTTCATATTTAGATTTGTGCAGGTCAATTTGATTGGAAATTTGAATTGCGAGAAGGGTATTCAATAATAACATTACAAGTAAGTTTACCCCCTTTTTAATTCAAGTATTAGGACACTGAACCTTCAACATATTCTAATCATACGCTTTACTAATGTCAAATTCCAATGAAAAACACCATACACCATGTAAGTATTGGGATTTAGTTATCATTTATTCTACAAAGCCTCATGGAATAATAATTCAAAAACATAAATTTTACTTAAAATTACTTCGCATTTATACAGTCCGTATTAGAAAGTAAACACTTTTAAAAGATCTCATCAAAAATTAGAGTTTCACGATATCTGTACTCTTGTTACTTTTTAACTTACGGATTAAAGTCTACTAATTCGGATAACTAAAGCTATTATAATAATGTTACGCTTGAGTTAGCACTGGCTAATTTCGAAAATTGGTTTGCTTTAAAAATGATAAGCCTTGGATTGGTTGTAATTGCAAATCAGGCAGTTATTGCGTCTTCTTTTTGTAACTATATCTGTAATAATTCATTTAAACAATTTTCATTATTAACCTTATATGGCGCAACTGGCTCTGCTAAGTTGCATATCTAGAAATTGACAAAGGAAAGATTTTTGTTTAGATATTAAACATGGACGTGAGACATATCGATATGCATAACACTGCAAGTTTTCCACATGGTCAAGACAACAATGCATAATGAACATTAGGCGGAAAAATAACAAAGGAACCAAATGACATATATAAAGTCTCTGTCTGTCTGTTATCAAAATTGTTCATTTTATCTATATCTCTTGTACTCCATGACATTTGTCAAAATTATAAACATAAAGATGGATATGAAGTGTAGGAAAGAAATGACAGACCTGAAAAAGGAGTTTTTCTAAAGTAGCCAGTGGAAACTCTAATGTAAAATAGTGTTGAAACTTGTATACTTATAGAAGTTACACAGCATTTCACCCAATCAAAATGCGCTGAAGCTCCTCTTTAACATTTTGAAATACTTGAACAAAAACGGAGGAAAAGACATTTCTGACCTCGAACCCCCTCCATGCAGTCGTTGCGGAGGAGTTAAGAAAAATGCAAGGTACAATTTTTTAACTTCAAACAATATAAAAAGTCGCATTATAGAATTTGTTTTAGTTTAAATTAGTATAATTGTGAGAAGTTGGAGTTGAACAAGAGAACAAAATGTAAACTGTTAACATACATACGCAGTATGCTAAGGAACAAAGCACACAAATACTATTACCTGGTAATTTAGCTATTCAAAAAATTATTGTACAAACTTTATGACATCTACATCTGCAGAAATATAAAACTTTCATATAATAAGAAAAATCGTTTCAATTTCTTTATTTACACTCAATACACATTTTGTATCCTGGAGTGTGTATGTGTGTGTGGGGGGGGGTCCAAATTCCAAACAGTTATTTAATGAGAAAGTTCACTATTCAGGATAATTCAAAATTAGGTTCATTATTCTCAAGGATCGTAATTCCAAAACTGTAATATGTTTCGTAATTTTAAACAGTTAAGAAGGCTTTATAATCCGGTATTGATCTTATTCCATTTCCCTAATATAGCTTGAAAATTATGAAACCTTATTAGTGTCGTACTAACAAACATTCAGAATAACTAACTTTAACCAATGAAAGGATATATCATTTAAATCTCATTTCCATGAGAATGATAAAGGTCATCAAGTCTTTATTCATAAATTACAGATTTGATAGTCCCTATCATTTTATACACTCCCCAATGCACAGTGGTGTATGAAAATTATATTCTTATCCTTTTACGGAAGTCATGAAGTAAAGTTAATTTTTTCCTGTATTATTTGCTATTTTTATGATTCAAATATATCATTTCAATACCTCCACTAAAATCAGAAATAATAAACATATCCGCCATAAATTTCTGATCGACAATATCCATTCAATTCATGATTAAAATATATAAGAAATAAGAGGAAAAAGAGAAATGGAAGAAAAAAAAAGGGAGAAGAAGGTGATTTTATTTGGTTTAGTACATAAACTGTTAAAATCAGCTTGTTACTACCATCCTATTGATTACTAGAGACGTCCAAGAAATTTTAAACACCGAAGGAAAGCTCCAAATATCCTAGATAATTAAGCAAGCAAGATATGATAGTGTACAATAAAAGAGCCCTCCTCCATATAATTCATATCGTCCTCTATGAGTGAAATATCTGCACTGTAATCAAATATAGAACCAAAATTATGAAAATCAGTGGATTCACTTTCATTTTGAATTTAATGAATTATTTGAAATTTGAGTGATACTGCACAACCCAAACAGCTCACCCACGAGCGTATTCTTCAGGAAATAAGGAACAAAAATCTTGTAAGTTGTAACGTATGGTGATTATTTTGATATTCTTTCCCAGCATTTCGTTTTCTTCAGATATTCATTACGAATTAAACTTTCTTAATGCACCTTCATAGTATTCCTTCAAGGCAATTTTATGGTGCTCGTGTAAACTTGATTCATTCTTTAGCCTAAGGTCATTCATTTTTTTGCGGTTTGCTTCTGACATATCTTGCAATCTTTCAGCATTCTCTATTTCTCTTTTCAAAGCCGCTTCTTTCATACTATCCATTTCCTTTTTAGTTTCTGTTTCATTTTCTAATCGCGCTTTAGCTTCAGTTATCTCCGCTTTTTTAAGCTCATGTTGGCCCTTTAAGAGCTCTTTTTGCATCCCAAGAATTTTCTTCTTCTCCCGTTTCTCCTCCACATTCTCCCTTCTTATGTGAGCTGAAGCACCGGCTTCACCATCATCCCGACAACTTGCAATGAAATCACAGATGCATGACCTTGTCTTATCCTTGAGACTTTCATCCTTAGATGTGACGTTCTTAACGACGAATATTTTTGCCGGGTCGATTTGCTCGTTTTCTAGGAACTCGATCATTTTGTCGACTTCTTCATCCGATATCGCATCTTGGTGGGTTATCACGACAGATGGTGGTCGCTCTGTGTGTAAAGAAATGGATGCGAGAAAAAATAACGTAATAGAAAGAAATATAGCCAAGGATGTTGGTATTAAAGCGCTTGCTTTGTTTAAAAAAAAAATGAATTTAAACAAGATGAATCAAGAATGCGTGACTTATCCATTCATTTATTCTATAATGAGGATGCCCCTGTGATTCCTCACCAACAGCCCTTACATCTGTTGCTCTAAATTTCAGCAACTGAGGATTTTTGTTTAAATCTTATTTTAGAAAAAAAATCATAGGGAAAAAAATAACGTGAAAGGAGTATATTGTTATCCTAAAAACTTATCAAAATATTATTTTTATAATATATATTTTAAATAATTATTACTGGGATTATATATTATACTTTTTGAAAAGCGTGTTGCTCAGTTATGCGTTCAAGCACAATTATGAATAAGGTATCATTAGACAGTGCATTAGTTACCCTTTACCATGAAATATGATTCAAGGTCACATAGGTTACAACTCTTAAATTAGAAGCTTCCAAAGTCGGGTACACTTTTGATACGCACTGTAGTACACAATATTTCATTGTTGCAACTTCATTTAATTATGTCCATTACATGTACGTACTTTTGCCATCGACAGGTGAAAAAAACGTATTTTGCTTTGTCACATGTGATTCATTATCCAAATACATAAATAAAGTACTTAAATTTGTGCAAACGAAGTTATTGGCTCCCTTGTGGAAAGCGACACATACAATTTCTCAGCAAAAAGGCATACACATAAATTCTACTAAAGATTGCTAGGGAAAGAAAACTATTGCCAAAAAGTCAAACCTACTCCTTTTAACAGGTACTCCAAATGTATGGTATCTGATATCTTGGAAGAAAATAAGATGATACATTATTAAATATGATACAGATGAATCAGCATGATGGAAATTTAATTTGTTAACAGATGTTTGCGACAAATCTGGCTGAACCTAAATTATTTGTCCATCACACAGGTGTTGTGGTCTAGTGGATAAGTCAACCGACTGCAGATCACAAGGTACGGGGTTCTAGTCCCGCCGCGTCACTAATGTCTTTTGGCAAGACGTTAATCTACAACGCTTGAGCGCTAGTTACTTTGGCAGCTCGGCTACTACCAGGGTAATATGTGTAAAGTGCCATTAGCGTCCGAGCCTGGGGGTACTGGGGCTATATAAATATCCATATTATTATTATTATTATTAAACCATGTACTTAAGATCGCATCACAATTTTGGAAAAAGTACATCAACGACTGGCGATGGTAGTCAGATCTTCGTTGATGAAGATTTTACTCCCTTTATACCTCCTTTCTTACTTACGTGTAGGTAGCGAATTTTACGATGTTGCTCTTCTCTTTGTGGGTGTCTTCAGTTGCGGTCGTTCTTGATTTTGGTGTAATAAGCTACGGTCGATGTCTCTCTTTTCACGATTAATTTCAGAAACCTTTCGACAAGAAACTTACAAACTCATACATTTTCTCCGAATGTGAGTTTTTGGCCCAATAACGGCCAACTGACAAATGTTCTCATCAGGAAGAATCTACTTAAAATGTATATAGTAACATAAGATGTGTTTAGTCTTTATAGTTGCTAACGATATTTATATAATCAACGTGAAGGAAAATACTATCATTTAAGAAAGCCATAATTACTTGCAATGGATAAGGCTGCTTCAAAGAAAAATAGCAAGTAAATATAGGCCTACGTACTTGTATTTTGGCGGCATGTCTCGATGAGCTCAGCGATGTTGTCAACTGCGTCGATTCCTCCCTTTCCGCTATAAAGGAAAGGATAGATATAGAAGAGTGGATGTCAAAACCCTTTCTCAGTTTATTGTGATATGTAAATTAATACGATGTAACCCTCATAAATTCTGATAAAATATAAATGCAGCGAAGAACTAGAAGGATACTCAAGAATATAACTAAAACCAGCACCATATATTTCCCCTTTCATTTCCTTCACCAAAATGATCCTCTTAGTCGGTTCAAGTCTACGAATCTGTACATATTTCCATTTGGAGGCATCTGGTAAAATGTCGCTGGGTGCCTCAAGATATAGAAAGTGTTTGCGAAATTAAATTACTGAAATTTAAAGCTTTCCCGTCATTAAAAGACATCTTACAACGGATCTGGAACTCCCTGCAGTCTCATCGGTCGAGAGCCAGTGAACACAGTTGAATTTTTTTTTTACTGGACATACGAATTGTTTGTTGCGTTAACACACACCCATCCACATACATATATACATATATACCGTGTGAGTCAAAAAAAGGTTTACACTCAGAAAATTTTCATTTATTTTAAAAGTCAGCTATGGACAAAAGGTTATCTAAATATTTTGAAAGAGTGTTATATCCCTAATCGTTCGGTATCGTTTTTTTGTGGTATGTGGTCACGCTTGGATGAACAAGAGGCATTTTTTGTGAGAGTGCAAAAATCGACTTGCGCAAAAGTATTAAAGTGAGAGAATGAATTGAATGTATCAAATGAGATGCATTGCATATGCTTTTTTCAGAAGCAAAGTCACACACACACACATAAGGAACACACACACACGCAAACACTCACATAGCACATTTAGATGCAGACTGATCGAGTCCTTTGGGAGAAACACTTCCTTGTGATGTTAATGCACCAAGCTTTCATTATGGCATTATGATTGAATTTAAATTCCATTTTGATATTAAATGGGAAATTTGAGATTTTACAGAAATGTTCATTACGTAATCATGACTTGGTTGTGTGTATTTTTCATTTATTTGAGTGTGCGAGTGCGCGGAAGTGTGTCTGTGTGTGTGCACGGGTGTTTGGGTGTGTGTGTGTGTGACTGACTGACTGAGTGTGACTCTGTGTGTGTTTTGATATGTGTGGCATGATTAATTTTGTTAGGGATGTTATTTGGATCTGCAAAGACCAAATTAATACCCAAATCCCAATTGTTTTATTCAAACATCACATAGGCATGTCTTTGGCGCATGCCAAGTCGATTTTTGCACTCTCCTTAACAATGTCTCCTGTTCATCCAAGCGTGACCACATACCACTCAAAAATACCAAATACCAAATGATTTTGGATAAAACACTCTTTCATAAGATGTATAATAATTTACTGTTCATAATTGATTTTTAAAATAATTAGCAATTTTCTAGGTGTAAACTTTTTTTTGACTCACACTGTAAATATATCAATCCGCAACGCTAGATGGAATACACAAGATGCATCGGTTGAACTTCACAAGCGCTTTCGATTTATTTTCATAAGGTGAAGTAAGTGTTACATGGTTTTACATGGCTATATAATACAGAAGTACATGGTTACACATTTGTATTTCAAAGGAGGATACGGACTATTAAGCTGCCCTAGGGATTTACAGTTAATTTTACTACTTTGAATGTCCTGGGTTTTCTACTTTTGAATTCGAATCTTGTGCACTGGTTATGGTGGTCTTTCAGACAGGTCTCTTTGCACTGCAGAGCAAAGAAAACAAAAAGGGTAAGCATAACCAGATTCTTTGTTGATAAGAATGTTATTGTCTAAGGTCTATTGCGTTTGCATGAAATTTGAGTGAGCAGGCCCTAATGTTGAGAATTTATGGTGTGCTTTATCAATACCATGCAGCGAAGCAAAATCTAAAATAATGAGGTAGATATGTGTGGGTCGGTAGGAATTGTGTGCACAAGGTCACTTCGGGCATGGTTTAAACACACCAGACGTAACCCAGTGTTTTATACCAGGCCAAAGCTAGCACTGCACACAATTTTACCGACCACGAAATAAACCTGCGCATCATCTGATTTATAGAATCGGCGTAAAAAGAATTATCGCCCAATTCAAGAAAGAAAACTTTACGGACACATGAAACTGATTTCATAAAACTGATTTACCGGATGCATGAATCTGATTTACCGGACGCATAAAACTGATTTACCGGACGCATGAAACTGATTTATCCGAAGCAAACAACTGATTTACCATATGCATGTAATTCTAGCCGGATGCATAAAACCAATAAACCAGACGCATGAATATAGTCACTCCTTAATGCTTTCAACTTATAAGTTTGACCACAGAGTTATGAACAGTCGAATCTGGTTATTTAGGGTCAAATTTCAGTTATTTTTTGTTAATTTTTCTTCTTAAAGTTGTTTTTCTTCTTTAATGTTGTTAATCTAATTTATATGGTCTGACTGAGAAGACTATGGCCCGAATTCACAAAGGAGGTTTAAATTTAACCCATGGTTTAAACCCTCATTTACATAACCCATGGTTTATATAAATTAGCGCAAATTAAGCGTACCTTGCCTTGCGCGCGGCTAATATTGGACCTCTGACTGTGTCGCGCTTAATTTGCGCTAATTTTAGACCATGGGTTACGTAAATGAGGGTTTAAACCATGGGTTAAATTTAAACCTCCTTTGTGAATTCGGGCCTATGAGTCTCACGTTGTCATCAGGCCTCGGTCACAACGGATCGTAAAAAAACTTGTCGTGGTTGACCCATAAAATATTTGTCGTGGCCACATCTTGCAACATGCCCGAAATCTATTTTGAGTGGCCACAAGGGCTACGACACATTAAAGATGGTTTTGCGATGGGGACGCGTCAGTTAAAAAAAAAAAAACGTCGTGGTTGTGCCGTGGGTGTGTCGCAAGTCAGTCATGCGTCAGTCGTGGGACCATCGTTAGTTGTCGAGTATTGCCGGGGGGGCTGTTTTCACGTGATCAGGTTGTGGTTCACTCATTAGATGCCGGTGGGACGCTCGCGCGTCCGTCTCCCTACTATGTAATGACGCTTGGTCTGTTGCCTGCCATTTGCTCTCGAGATTTTCCGGTGGAAACAGTTATGCCCGAATTTAATCCAAGTTGTATCCAGGATGCCTCCCAACGAAAATATTTCGCAAGACTAACGCAAGACTAACGCACGACAGACTTGCAAGGTTGTGCGAGCCTCTTACGAAATATAATATTCGTGAGACAGTCGTGTGATTGTTTGACTAAAAAAATTATTCTGGTATCCACGACAAGATATTTATCGCAAGACTGTCGAAGTACAAACTCACGACAGCCACAAGACATATATACCACCAAAGAAAATCGTCGAATATAAAAGTTGCATGTCCAATTTTGCCTAACGACGACCCCCGATGACCCACGATTTGCCCAAATTTTCTGTCGGGTCGTGGCACAAATGCATCTTGGGTTCGTTGTTCGTAGTAAATGTAGATCTATTGCACTGCTGCGTATTCATGTAAGGCCTGTGACCGGCTGCGACTGTGTCCGTATACAGTGCGTATCAAAAAAAGATTTACCCAACTTTTGTAGCTTCTAATTAAAGAGTTAGAACCTGTGTAACCTTGAATCATATGTTATTATTAAGAGGAACTAATACCCTGTCTAATGATACCATGTTCATAATTGTGCTGCCACAGCAGGCTTTTCAAAAAGTATTGTCAAAATTCTCTTGTACCAAGTTTGGGCTGAAGCAATGAATGTAGGTCAATAGCCATTATGTGTGTGTTATCTCATTACCAAACAATTGCTCTTGTATTTACATTGACTATTAGGCAGTTGGAAAAAAAGTATTAAGTATTAAAGTATTAGTGCGTTTCAAAAAAAGATTTACCCAACTTTTGTAGCTTCTAATTAAAGAGTTAGAACCTGTGTAACCTTGAATCATATGTTATTATTAAGAGGAACTAATACCCTGTCTAATGATACCATGTTCATAATTGTGCTGCCACAGCAGGCTTTTCAAAAAGTATTGTCAAAATTCTCTTGTACCAAGTTTGGGCTGAAGCAATGAATGTAGGTCAATAGCCATTATGTGTGTGTTATCTCATTACCAAACAATTGCTCTTGTATTTACATTGACTATTAGGCAGTTGGAAAAAAAGTATTAAGTATTAAAGTATTAGTGCGTTTCAAAAAAAGATTTACCCAACTTTTGTAGCTTCTAATTAAAGAGTTAGAACCTGTGTAACCTTGAATCATATGTTATTATTAAGAGGAACTAATACCCTGTCTAATGATACCATGTTCATAATTGTGCTGCCACAGCAGGCTTTTCAAAAAGTATTGTCAAAATTCTCTTGTACCAAGTTTGGGCTGAAGCAATGAATGTAGGTCAATAGCCATTATGTGTGTGTTATTTCATTACCAAACAATTGCTCTTGTATTTACATTGACTATTAGGCAGTTGGAAAAAAAAGTATTAACATCTACTCAAACTCAAAAAAATGCTTATTACAAGCAAAATCTGTGATATTCTCTTCGTTATGATGATTGCAATATTGCCTTCATTCGCATCCGTTGTTTAAGATATACCTTCTCATTGAGTGATACAAAATGGATAAAGTTTACTATCAGGAATGTTACCTCTTTTTAATGAAAGTCTGTTGTGAATTTTTTTAATATTTACCATCATCTTGCATTTAGGTTTAGTAACCGTTGAAATTTCGATCGCAATTCGAAATAAACGCCCTATGCTCCTTACGCGTGTGAAATGGCGCAGTGGACAAGTGAGCAGAGAAAACTTAGATATCATGAGACAAGAAGTTAGTAGGCTGTTTAAAATTATTTAAGGTTAACCTGTCAATTGAAACAAGGTTCTGTGAAAGCCTAGTTACATTGCATCATTTTAAACAATGAAGAACGAGAAAAAAATAACTTTTAAAAGGACTTAAGAAAAAAGAAGCGCATGCATATTGCCTGACCTACATTGGTCCCTAAAGCCCAAACTTGGAACAAGGCCATTTTGACAACACTTTTTAAAGATCCTGGTGCTCATTCATCCGTGACAGAAATTATTATGAAAAGGGTATCATCGGACAGAAAATCATCATGAAAGTAATTTCAAAGTTATACTGGATATGAAGTTTCAATTAGGAGCTACCAAAGTTGGATAAACTTGTTATTGATACGCCCTGTATAGTGCGACAGTAACAAATCTACCTTCTCCTTGAACTGTTTGCGAAAGCGGCGAGTTTTTTTCAATATTCCAACCAAATTCTTTTAGGGCTTACATGCAGAATCGGTCACCTATCTGTATTATTAGATTTTTTTCTCATACGGTCAAATATTGCGACTGTTTCGAAGTCGCCATATTGAAAAACTATCGCTTTGATTTCGATATCGATCGCTGATATTTTCCGATTCCGATTCATTAGATTACAGGGGGATCCATTATCTCCTTATTTATTTATCATAATGTATGGAGAAAATAGCACACTCTATTAGGCATGACTATGATATACGTGGTGTTGTTTTGGTGGAGGTTGTAGAAGTCAAACAGGTTCTCTACACCGATGATGTTTAGTTAATTCTTAAATATGTTGAATCAATAAAGGCAGTGAATGAATTATTTTGATCGGCTTTCTGTTTTATCAGGCCTAAAAGTAAACACACAAAACGTATGTACTGTTGTTAAGACCTTAAACAATTCAACATTTATTTTTGGGAAGATAGTGTCATTCGTCAAAATTTCAGGGATATATTTTTTCACTAGACCCCGAGGTTAAAAAAAGAAAGCATTGTAAAGAAATTCTTATTAAAATTAAGAAAACGTTGTCATGGTGGAAACAAAGAGACTTAACGTTACTAGGGAAAATTCAAATAATGAAATATCTTGTCCTTTCAAAATTGAACTTAGTTTCATCGCTCATTTCAGTACCAAAATGGGGGTTTAAGTATCTGGAAGATTCAGCTTCTTTGTCCATATTGAATGGTAGACAAAACATTAAGAATGAATATTATCCTTTTAGATAATGATCAGGTGGGGCTCCAACTTAGAGACTTTCGATTATTTATAAATTTCCAGATGATTATGTGGATAAGGAAACTTACTATATGAGACCCTGAAATGAAATGAAAGCCGTATTTTAAGTTTTTGACAAGAGAGGTTGATGGGATGTTAATATTCTATAGTGATGTCATACTGTTTTTCTTTTTGTGTGCACTTACCAGATTTGAATATGGATATGCCAAAGTAAATCTTGCAAAGTAAAGATGAGGAAAGAAAATTGACAGAAAAACGTTGCACTTTAGTATTTCCTTTAAAAAATGGGATAATTTTACAGAGAACAGTGACACATAAATTAAACTATACACTGCATCATTACTTTAATTATTGTTATTATTATTACTTTTCCTTCCCTCACATAACTTGAGACTGATTTGGGAAGAGGGAGGGGTAAGTTTAATATGAATGGGACTTATGAAGGTGTTGTGTGTCTGTTTGACTACATGAATGTATCCATGAGGAGTTTTATGTGAGTGTGTTTTTTTTTTCGTTTGTCTGTTTGTTTGTTGGTTCTAATAATAATTGTCCATCTTTAGGGGTAGTAATACGCTTTTTAATGAAAATTATCATCATCTCTATGTACAAAGCATTGTTTGATATTTTGTTTTAATGTGAAAAAGATATGTAAATTTCGAATATTGTTCTTTTGTTTATTATTTTGGATGAAAAAGAAAATGTTCGAATTTAGTTTTGACTAAATAAAATAAAATATTCCCTAAACAAAAGATATCTGAACTTATTCGTGCATAATTTATGAAATCGAAATCAGTAGGTAAGAAATACATTTTGACTACAAATTGTCCAGCAAATCCATAATGTATGTAATGTATGTAAAGACAAGTGATAATTTTTTTTGTTTAAGCCTAATGAAATGTGACAAGAACAACAACGAAATGTAGAGCAATATAAGAAGGCAATCTAAAAATCAAATTTAAATGGCCGGGAAAACCCATTTTATCATTATTATTATTTGATTTGTTTATTATTAGTTTTATCATCATCATTATTATTATTTCATTTGCATATTATTTTGATTTCTATTATAACACTAATAAGCCATATTTGTATTATTATTAATATTATAGATATTATTAGAAGTACAATTGTTGCTATTATCATATATATTATTATCATTATTATCAATGTTATTGTGATATACGTGACCGGACAAGGTCACGAGCGAGCGAAGTGACAAAGTATTTCGTTTTACATTATATTTCAGGAAGTGTAAATTTGGTCATCAAATATTTGACTGTAACAAGATACAAAAAAGTAAAAAGAGACCACATAAAAGACTAAAAATGAGGTGGTGGATGCTGGAATCTGGCCATTACTAAAGTATGGGGGAGGAGGAAGGATTTCGACCCCCCCCCACCTCCCCTTGGGCTTCATACATTATGCATACATACACAAATGGACCATCAAGTGGCAGAGGGTCATTTTCAAAATAAACCGTTTTGTTTCTGATACTTTCTCATGAATAATCTTTCTTGTTCTTTTTGTATGTCTTCTAATCCGACGTCGTAGGATATGGTATCGTATAATCATGATTTTACTTTTATTCAGTTATGATGCTTTACGTAACCATTTATGGCATAGAAAGGAGTAAAATATCTTGTCAACTTGATATTTGTCAATGTAAACTATGTTCAATTTCAACTTGTGTTTTCACATAGAAGAGGTGCTCACCAGAAAAAAAATCAAAAGAGCTTCGGGAAGTGCTATTGGTTATCAAAGAATCATTTTTCTTACAGTGTAAAAAATGAACAATCTTCACTTACTTTAAGACGAGTGTTGTGCAGTCTACTTTATCCGTAATTGCCATCAGTACGCCTGATTCGTCATCGTCAGATGAGCTGCTATCATCATCCCATTTGACATCATCATCGAATGACCTGTTGCCGTCTAGGAATAAATCAAAGGTAAAATTTATCATCACTTAATAAACCCTGGATTAGATGCTTAAATTAGTTTTAAAAGTTTCAGTCATTGAAAAATCATCGTTAATTTTTTGTTAATAAGTAAATTTGCATTTAATTTCTTTCATTGATTTGTGGTTGCGTTTCTTATGCACGAAATCGCAAAAAATTGAAACGCATTTAAATTTAACCTCTTGTGGAGAGAAAAAAAAAACACGCATGTAAAAAAAATTGCAAAAATTGCACTCAATAAGGGACTAATATTGTGTTTCAGTATTCACTGCAGCATGTAATGACGAACTGTCATATGAACAAGCATTTAGGGACAAGGTGCCGTAGACCCCAGAATGAAATCAACCGATCTGTGTGACTTCAAACCGAGGGGCATATCGTCAAATCAACATAAAGTAACATAATACGCACATAATTAATTTCATCGCAATACTTTCGCAATGTCTATTTGCAAATGCAAGGGGTTGAATTGCTGCTGCTGCCCTAAATTTTCCATGCTTGAAACGAAAGAAAGAAAATAAAATAAGAGCAAATCAACTTTTACTTTTCACGTGGATTAACCCCTGCCATTTTAATTTAAGTAACAGCCTTGCAAAAACCGATCATATGAAGGTTAAACACACTTTCATTTGGTTTCATCACTATTAACAAAATTAAATTTCTTTGATTCAGCCTCTGCGGTCCCTCGCATGATGTTTTTTCACTGGAAAATTAAATAAGATTTGTTAACTGAAGAATGCGATGGCGGGGGACACGTGCCCCCGTGCCCCCTCCCTCCCCTAGTCCTCAGCCCAAGTAAATAACAGTGGGCCGAGCCGAGATTGATGCGGGACCCAAAGGGTAGGGCATCGGAAACATCATCATCAATTTTGATCTTTTTATGTATATGTGCCAATTATGACTCTATCCATCTTGGAGCAACATCATCAATGCTGAAGCAAATCGTTAACGTTTCTTATCCCGAGGTTGATCTATTGTATCAAATGCACTACTTAAGTCTAATAGGAGTAAGATAGGAGTAACTTTCTGATGATCCATGGCCATCAGGAAGTCACTCTTATTACTTAACAGTGTAGTTTCAATATTATGAAACTGTCTTTACGTTAACTAAATGAGTGGCAGAAATTAATTACAATGGACCATTTTTGTAATTTAATCACATCTAGTGCATGAGTCTTTGTCAAGTGCTATTTTACCAATTATTTCATTCACCTGTTATAAGTAATTGTATTTATATAGTCCAAATGGATATTAATTGTTGCAAGGTAGGACACACATTATGGCTTGCCCTACCAGACAACACGTAGTGTATGCAATTCCTATTCTGACTTTTGAAATACAATTATTTATAGCAGTAGCAAGGGTCGTAATTTAATATAAAATACTGCAACAAACTCAAAATCAGAAAAAAACATTTGCTACAGAATACTGCCAAAATACCACTATTCACTTGTTTTGTATATCCAATTTATGAAATTACATAGAAAATATTATCTTTCAGGAAATGCTGAGAACTAAAATTTAACTATCCTGGCCAAATATACCTTTATTTTGCTTTAACTTGAAACACACTAATTGACCTTTTTTGTATTAAAGTATTTTATTGGTCATATCATGGCATGTTATTTCTTTTTCTTTTTCATTCAGTATTCATTAGATATCTAATTGATATTGAACTGACACATGTTTTGGGGGAACATACTAAACATAATTATATCTGAATTGTGAAAATAGAGTCTATATCATTATAAACCTTGTTTCTCTTAATGTTTAAGTTTTACTTGGTAGATTAGAAATAACCTTTACATAAATAAAATCACTGGTCATTTAGCTTAAAATAATAATATTAAGCTCGGACCAGGTTTGATAAAGTACAGGAAAAAAAACCGAGAGACAAAATACTAACAGAAAACCCCTATTAAACAACAACACCAACCAAAAATAGTGGGATAAGAAAGCTAGAAACCTGAAAACAACAACAAAACAAAGTAATTACTAATAAATAACGAAACAGACACTGTTTAGGTTGGTCGTGGCTGGCAGCCTCCCTCGGTTTCAAGGACCATATGTATAACATTGTTCATTTTTCGCAACTCTGTGTTGATCTATTTGTTTTTCCTTTTGGTGATTTCCTCTTCGGTTGATTTGTACAAGGTTATATAGTGAACAAATTATTTCAATTTGGGTAAAGTGTTTTGGTACTTACATCTAATATGACTTCGACCTTTTGGTGGTTTTGTGGTGCGGGTCACAATTTGTTAAAATGAGCACAAGGCTTTAGGCTATCATTCCTATATGACATGATCAGTTGACTTCTGTTTTACAAGCCTTGTGCTTTTTTGAAAATATCCTTTCATTTATTATTTTTGCCAATTTGTGTATTGATGACTGTTATATGTGTTTTTTATATTGTTGGAGGATTAATATATAAAGTTGAAATTTAATTGAATTTATCTCCTATAGGCGACACTGCAAATAATAGTAATGCAAAATGTGAATGATTAGATGTTATTGACGAAGGCGTCAATGGAATAAAATTTCAGAGCGCGGATGAGTATAAGGCTTTGATTGCCTGCAGGCTACAAAGCAATAAGAATAAAGAAATTGAAGAATGTTGGTCTTTGCATGGCCAGGGACATATCACTAAGCATGTTAATTATGAACCATAATATCTTAGACACTAAATGAGTATAATGTATGTGTATGTTGAGAATTAGTTCGTTTCGATTTCGATTAATGTGCCTTTGCACATGCATCAGTCACCTAATCAAAGAGTCCAAAAATGATGGTTTACATTTCATCCCCCTCCCACAAAACCTCCAAAGAGATGTACTTACGAATCTGAGCAGATAGCTCTTTTAAGGCAGCTTCGTTGTTCCAGTCATGCCATCCACGATTATCTATTATAATCAGGTCGTCCGTCAATTGGACCGGCTCTCGAGTCATGGTATGTCCACCCATTGCTTGTGACTTTGCAGTCGGTATATAGCTATTCAACTTCTGTCCTGACTCCTTAGTTGTATTGACGTACTTTATTAACGTGTTAATAAAGGACGACTTCCCTGCGCCAGCAGATCCGACAAGCATACAGCAAAATTTAGTTTTTTCCATGATTATGAGATGATGAGGAAACAAGTTCCCTTTTACGTGTCCAATCCTTTCTTTAGTTGAAACACGGCCCTATATAAAGAATTTCTTGACGAAATGAATACTATAAGCATTACATTAACTTATAACATTGCGAATATAAAAATCCTGACTGCATAATCATGACGCTATGCTTTCAAAATTGCTGCAAGTCACGCCTACGAAGTCATAATTTGCATACAAAGAATATTGCTTCGATCCGCCCCTTTCCTAAGACCGCCAACATCATCAACAGGATATAATATGTAGCAGCGACGTGATTGATCCTCACTTTAAGTCATAATGTTACCAGTGCAATGGCTGGAAAAATCACGGTTGCAGTTTGTTCTTTAGCTCGTTCTGACACTGAGTATAATCACTTCATATCGGTTTTGGAAGAACATTGTGGAGTATGTGTAAAGTACGTACATATAACAAGTAAAATATTGGAAAATGGACACGATTTCTCTCAATACGATGGTGTGATATTGATTCACTCATTCTCCCGGGGCAGAATGTCCCTAACAGACGTAAAAGATGCACGCTATGAAAAACTTCTCCTTCACTGGAAGAGTCTCCTTGGTAAGTACCTCAGGATTAATCACGATGTTCTTTTAGTACGGTAGACATGGCAGTAGGTTTTCATAGACTTTCAGATTTTGCCTAATTTGACAGGAGAGGTGGGGGAGATGCATAGGGACCTAAGTTATTTTAGATTAAAGGAAAGCAGAAAAAAAGATATTGGTGTCTCTAGTTTCGTCGATATAAGTTAACCTTATAATCCCAGTAGATAATATAATATGATATAATAATAATTTATTTTGACAATTTGTTTTGAGATACTTTCTTTCTCTAGTTAACATCCTAAGTGGTCCTACTGTACAATACTTTCCAATAAATTAAACAGTCACGATCTTGGAGGCCATCTTAGATTCTTGAATAAGAAATAGAACTGATGGCATTTTTCTGATGATTATTAGAGATCAACGTGAATTCAACAATGAGAAAAACGTTCTTTTCAAAACACGGTGCGTCCAGTCACTATTTTACTGTTAATTTGTTTTGCATTCATTTATTGAAATCACTAATTTACACAGAGTAGCATGTTTAGATAGCAAACAAGTTTAAAATTAATCTTATTTACGTCAATTTGTAGGAACTTATGTCAAATTGTATTTATCTTAATATATTCATGTCATGTATCAGTTTGAAAATATCGTCAAGAACTAGTGTACTTATATTTCATAGAAATAAACGCACTGTAATTTCAGATGAAGAAAGTAGCGAATTCGTCAAAATAAAATCCCCCTTTTTTTACCTGACGAGAATTCCCATGGTCCTGCGTTAGCTGAGGTGCCAAGCTAAACCTTAATTGCTAGGTGCTGTCAATGCCCTATACCAGCTAATAATCATTATGCCTACACTGCCGATGTTATTGTTTACCAAACAAGAACGAAAGCTGCTTATGCCCACATTAAAAGTGTGGCCTATCATACTATACTTTGCATAGAGCACTGATTAGCACATGTTTCCCAATGAATTGAAAACATTTATTTTGAATCCGACCAAGCAGTAGATAAGGTACGAGTGTTCAGGAGGTTATGGTCACGATCCTTCTTGCTGTGCATGTTTTGGTATTAAATGATCAGTTGAAATGTACTGAATCCGCGAAGTGATTCATAAATGCAAACGTGATTGTAGAAATGTACCAGATCGCTAGATCGATATTTTTTATTTTATCGTGGTATAATCAGGCTTGCTTTTATGAATAGCTTTTGTGTCATGCAATGTCGCTGTGACTGCATTTGAGGCCGAAGAAAATATACAATAGACAAAGTTCTCTACGGGAGCATTGTTGTACATTTATTCTTGAATCAGATGTTCAGTTCATTTCGATCCGTGAAAAATCTTTCAATAAGACACAAATGAAAGCATCGTAAATAGATGTGGATAATAACATCAGTTATAATCTACCCAGACATTAGCTACACTATTTCGGTATTTAGTGTATAAAACTAGATGAAGTTTGAATAAACATGGATGTAACAATTCTCCTCTCAAGGCAGTAATATTTTATTGGTTAAAACTTTCTGACATTTGCTAGAAACCCAGACTCAGAGAGCTTAAGTAACATTTCTTGTCTTTAAATATCTTTATATTAAAAAATATCCAACGGCTTGACATAAATCAACGTTATCATTCGCTATCAACACTATGTTATCCTAAAAGTGATTGGATGTGCTTTAATTATACTCCAGTTTGACCTGCAGCTAACCAAGTGCGACCTTGTCATTCACCTTGACATACATACAACTTCACTCTTCAATTAACAAAACCTAAATCTTCTGTATTCATTTTAATCATGATTTCCAACCAAGTATTATACATATACACTCTGCACGATAGATTTTTCAAAAGCCTTTGACCGCGAAAACCATAATGTGGTGATACACAAACTCATCAAGTATGAAGCAATCTTATCAACTGTAATAAGCTTCTTGAGTGATCGAGCCCAGGCAGTTAGAATCGGTCCCTGTATCTCCGAAGAATTATCTTTTTTTACCTGCGGAGTGCCCCAAGGGCCCAGGCCGGGTCCTCTGATATTTCTATCGCTGGTAAATGACGCTGCGATAGATAGCGATCAACGGTGGAAATATGTGGACGATTTGAGCATTCTTGAGATCCGCTCCACTTCTGGCGTCTCGACGTTAGCGGATCATCTCGACAAGTTGACATGTTGGAGTAAGGAAAATGACATGAAATTCAACGTTCAGAAAAGTCATCTTTGAGTGTCCTAACAATGAAACTGTAAACACATTTCATTCCGTCGTTTCATTAATTCATTAGTGTTCCTTATTACTACAATTTTATGCCCTTGCCAAATATATAATTTAGGCTTTTATCTCTAATATCATGTGCAATATCTTATACGAAATTATGCAATGTTGTTATTCAAATATCCATTTTTCTCGTTTTAGATGAATGCTGTCATTACATTTAACGATAGCAATTGTTAACTAGCTTCTGAACTCTTATTCGCCTAGAGATATAACTTTCTTTTTTCATGCACATTAGTAGATTTTTGGTTTTAATCAAAACCACTTTAATATTACGTTTGCAACATACATTTTTATTCAATTTACTCTCAGATTGCATCAAACTGTAAACACATTTCAATCCGTTGTTTTATTAATTCATTAGTGTTCATTTTTTACTACAATTTGATGCCCTTGCCAAATATTTAATTTGGGCTTTTTTTCTCCAATATAATGTGCAATATCTTATACGAAATTACCCAATATTGTTATTTAAATACTCATTCTAATTTTATTGAACAACTTTCTCGACTAAGATGAATGCTGTCATTACATTTATAAGGAAAAAACGGAATAGAGACTGTCATTTTGAATTTTACGGTTTAATTTCATCTATTCCAAAATAAATGTGTATGCTTAATTTCAATTTTTGTAATAGAAATGTTTTTTATAGCCATTGTTAAATACTTTCTGATCTCTTTCGCTCAAACAACTTCCATTTTTCCCCTCCATTCTCTCCTTTTCACCGTCTAGGCCTTTCAACAAAAAAGCGTATTACTACATTAAGCAAATAATTTTGTTTTGCAATTTCGATTTCGTCTTACCAATTCTATATAAGTTCTGCAAAGTTGACTTACAATACGTATTTTAGTTTTTTTTTATATGTTTATGTTTCTACATATTCTAAATTTGTTTGTAAATTGAACATTTTCAGTCTGCGAGCTGCTTGTTTGATGTGTTTTTACAATAAACCAAACCAACTAAAATCAATTCAATTCAATATACCTCTTATACGTGACATTTTCATATACCGGGAGGTCGCGGGTTCGAACCCCGGCCGCGTCATACCAAAAGACGTTAAAAGATGGGAGTTGCTGCTACCTTGTATGGCGTTCAACAATAAGGGGATAGAGCAATGTCGATCTGGCGCTGCTCAGTGGCTGCCGGGCTCACGATCAATTGGGCAAAAAGAATTTCCATTTTCGGTTTAACTTAATAAAATTTGGAGTGGACTTTAAAATATTATTATTATTATTATTATTTTCATCATCTTCAAATGCTACGGCATATACAACAGGTTATCTTTTAACTTTGCCTTCTATCACATAGGCTTAGCTATGGCCTATACATGTTATGCAAATACAAGAATGGAAGCGTACAATGTATGGTCTATGGAGCCATTGTCATGTAATCTACACTTGCTGCACGAAGATCCAAATCGAACCTATTAATTTGCACCTCTAGCATACAATATTTCGTAAAATACATCACGAATGTAATAAAATAATCTCTTTGCCTCATTTATGTACTAAATTGAAATACAGTACCAGGTTTCCAGGATGCCCTGGACTTTGGGCAATCCTGTCCTGAAAACAGTCCCATGTTTTCACTGTTTGACTGTAGGATGAGTTGGGCACAGGGTGGCGCTATTTCAATATAGACTTTAAGGACCTTGAGTGATATCCATGTTCAATGTTGAGCGACATACATAGAATAGAATCAATATGTCAAAGGTGCACAAACTTTGTGTAATTTCTACAGAAAACTTTTTTATAACTTTATGATGGAATAATATGTGATGAATCACCAATATAAAACATCATTAAATTCAAAAGATAAAAAAGTACATTTTCAATCAAATTTCACTTACAGTCGACTTACTCCGAAATACGCGTACACTTCCATACCATTACCTTGTGTGTTCCACACATTTTTATGTTACATGTAATATATATATTGCAAATGCTCTATTACTCTTGCTTTTATAATAGATGAATGATGGATTGTCATATATCTTGAACATAATTTAATTTATCTCGAGTTCGAGAAATAATGACGGAATCTGATCGCGCGTATTACAAGACTAGAATTACACGTTCAGACGTGCATAGATTTAAAATGTACTACATTAATTTGGTCCCTCTTCTTTGTTTTGATATCGTGAGTATGAAAATAGCTTTTGCCCCCTTCCATATGTTGTCTTCTATACATCATTATATATTATACCGTACAGTTTATACTACAGTGAGTGTTTTAAAAATATGATTTTGAAATCTTTTTTCATGATGAAGAGTTTCCTGTTCTCCGCCCAATGATACCCTATTCATAATATGTCAGCCAACGGATGACTGAGCACCAGGGTCAAGTTTGGGCTGATGAAACGAATGTGGGTCAGGCTGTATGCATGTGCTTCTTTGGTCTTAAATCCTTTTAGAGGTTAATTCATAGGCCCGTTCACACATGACAATTTGTGCGATTCGGATCGTGATGCAAAGATTGATTTTGTTGGCGACCATTCACACACAGGGAGAATTCTCGCTCGACGATGTGTGCGCGCTTGGAATCTCGAATAGTGAATGAAAATGTATAGGTTACTAAACCAAAACGCGAGAAAGAAATCTTTCAAAGAACACATATAATGATAAGCATCAACGACATTGACACTAGACTTTCATATAAAAAATAACATCCCAAATAAACTTTATTTATTTTGTATCTCTCAATGAGAAGGGTGTACCTTAAACAAGGGATGCGAATGAATTCAAGATTGTAGTTATCATAACGAAGAGAATATAATATATTTTGCTTGTAATAAGCGTTTCCCTGGGTGTGAGTTGATATTTACAAATTTCCTTTTCAACTGCCTAATAGTCAATGTCAATACGTGAGGGATTGTTTTGGAATGAGGTAAAAAAAAAAAATACACAGATAGCTTTTGACCCAGATTCATGTCTTTAGCCCATAATTAGTAAAAGAGAATTGTGACAATACTATTTCAAAAGCCTGCTTCTCAGTCATTCTTACTCAATTCGTTAAGTCAATCAGCTCTATCAATTTATTGATTCATTGGCGGGGGGGGAGGTTTAGGACTGGGTGCAAGTTGTAAGACTCATTATATTCTCCACAATTTGATGAGTATAATTCGATTATTTTTGTTTGTAAAATGTTATGACCAAAAACATTATATAAAGATTTCAACAACAAAAAAACGTGAATTAACCAGTAGACACTTTTCGCCAATTGCGGGCTCAGCTCGTCGATCTTGGAGACACATCTCGCCGGTAGAATGCGGCTTAACTCGCCAGGCGAGATTTGTCTTACAGACATGATTTCGTAGAGACACATGCATCTCGCCGCCAGCATTGCCCACAAGCACTTGTGATAATATTTATTCGTAGTAACAAATATTTAAAAAATAGGACGTGATTTTTTCGTCCTTTTCCTGTACTCTTTTCTTTCACACAGTGTATGATAAATGGGACGAAACCATTTGTTGATAAGTAGTACTGTTTTTACAAACATTACAACCGATATTTAGCGAATAACGGGATGTTTTTTCTCTCTCAGAAATTAGGCACAGATTAATCAGTAATACATTTTGGATGCAATCTTGCAAAATGTATAAGTTGTAAATGATCGATTCACAAATTTTTTCCATTCATTTATGCAGGTAGTGATCGTGTTGCAGTCATTGTCACTGGTACGGAGAGAACCAAATACCTCGAGGAACGTTTCAAGGAGAAACAACCCACTGTAAGTGAGTGTTCAGCCCATGTCCTATTCTGTGGAGCCGGAGATCCTATGAATGATGACCATGTGGCCAACGTAATGGAGTCCTTCGTGAGACTTTTGCCAGACCGACCTAAAGTTCAGAAGGGGCAGGCAAAACCCTCCAAGGCGACCACAAAATTTGGTGAAGATAGCACCAATAAAGAGACTATGACAATTAAAGCTAAGAAAGTGAAATGTGCTGGAATCGACGTGAAAAACAGCAAAGGCAAAATCCATGTTGAACTCATCATTTGCTCTGAGGGGTCCACAAGAAGAACCCTTTTGAAGACCCTAAGCGAAGATGATTTGAAAGATGAGGCAGATTTCCTGATTTTCAAGGAGAAAGCACGTGAGTATAACATCAGCATTTAAAATTATTTAGAACATCTGCATGAGCTTTACCGGACCCACTACATATATCATGTGTACAATCCCAATCAGAATTGTTGGTACACCTTGGCCTTTGATATAGTATATCCTAATAAAAATGGGCATTTTATACATGTCAGGAAAGCTTATGTCATTGAGAACACGAATAATTTGCTTTAAGGTTGTGTAAATATCAATTCAACAGTTCAATAAGCATTTTCCAAGACCCTTCTCAGAACTTCAAATCCTGGCTTGAAAGCGCAATATACGGGTCCTGAATCATGACGTCACACGTGGGACAGGGATCCGGAGCACTAGCGAGGAGCACACGTACACAGAGTTTACACGTACAATTTGCATAGTAAAAGTGGACCTAAACATCTTCCGAATTCGGGTAATTAAACTTTTAAATTGCTCATTATGCCTTTTGTATAATGTAAGCATTTCGATTATTCCTAATATGTTATCATATTTTGTTGTTTGTTAAGATGTCATCGTATGAATGGGGATGATGATGATTATGATGATAATTTTCTATGCAGTTCAATAGCTTCTGTTATCAATTCTGAGTGACTGAAAATCACTATGATGCCGTGCAGTTCCATTACCAATGTAGATCTAATTGTAATTAATATTTGCAGGTTTGAATCCCGCATTGATTCGTCTATGATTTAATCTGCTTGAAATTTGCGAAGAATGATCTTAAACTTTTCAAAAATGACTAAATATATCACCCAGTTTGAGTCTAGTTCACAGTACTTTTACCGACCGCTGCTTTCACAGGCAAGTCGAGCCCGTCTGATTCCGACTCTCCGGCGCCCACCCGCCCGCTGCCGGGGCGCGTCATTTTTTTCTGCGGCACAGATTGGGGCTTTTTTTTTTTAAAGGTTTTGATTTAACCCTAACCCTGACCCTAACCCTAACCCTAAACTTTCCCATAGGCTCAACACGCACCTAACCCCAATCTGTGCCGCATAAAAAAATAACGCTGCCGGGGCTCAGGTTCGTGCAAATAGGCTATGACTTGCCCCGCAGCTGCACCACCAACGCCGTCTTCTTCTTCTCTTAATCTTCTTTCTATCTCACCTACTTCCCCATCATCATCACTATCACTGTCACTTGCCGTGAAGCTGTTTTCATTAATTTTGATGTCTAAATCAAGTAGGACTTCCTCCTCAAGATCGGACATTGTGATGAGATACTTTCCGTTCGAGTGACATTTACACATACACAATGCATTCATCTCACAGTGCAGTGAGGGGGCTTGGGAGCGCTCTCGCTCATTAGCCCAACGTGTTACGTCACAAATGTTTTTTTTAAATGTTTTTCATGTTTATGTTCTCATGTTCTCACGTTTTATGTTTTATGTATTGTTTCACCAATGTCTAAATTGTATGATAATAATGTATAAAAAAATAATAAAAAATACATATACTAGGTGTACACACCCTAACAAGCCACAAACTTGGCTTTCATTGTGTTCACCATTTTCCAATTACCCACTTATGTTTTTTATGTCAATACTGATTTATGTATTATACGGTCTTCGTTTCCCCTTTCTTCACCTTGTTTCTCATTGAATGCTGTACTTGTTTTTTTTTATCTTCTTAATCGTTTGATTGAAATGTAATAGTTTTATAATGTTTTATTGTCCATTGACTGTTTTTTACACATTGTTTTAATTGATGTTGGAATTTGGAAATAAATGATTTGAATTGAATTGAATTGAAATCGTACCAGCTAACAGCGGGCTGATCAAGGGCGGAAAAACGGGTAGCAATTTCATCACTTTTGATAGCAGATTAGTCAATTCTGTAACAATTTTTGAAAAGTAAATATGAATTATTAGGAAGATTGTAACAATCCCTTTGCAATGTTGCCAACATTATTAAGGTTACAAGCATTTTTAAACCTTCGCTCTGGTACTTCAAAGTTGCTGTGCGAAGAAATTTCACAAACAGTATTGTTGATCTGATCATCCTTATAAGCATTTCTTAACTATTGTAATATGCGTCTGAACTTTTATTAGGAGGCCGATAGATTGTACATATTATAATCATATTTATGTTATGCAAGCTTATTTCTACACTTTCCGAATCAATATGAATACTTTTGAAGGTAGCGAATTGGACTCATATCAGGACTAAAAGTGACTCATTATAATGTAATGCATAGCAAAGTCAGGTTTTTCGGTGATAACTTCCTAATTACGTCATTAATTTTGGTGAAAGTTGGTAGACAGCTGTCACTTATGTAGCTACATAATATTTGAGCCATGTCTCAAAGACCTAGTTATAAAGTTGATTAATTAGAGCAAGTCGAACTTATTGCAGAATTGTCTTGAAATGCCCGATTTAACAGAGCAATTTTAACACAGACAGTCGTAGTAGACAAGCCAAACATATAAAAGGTCTAAAAAAAGAAACATGTCATTTTCGGGGTAATGCATGCAGGATGGCATCCATGCCATGACTCTTGCAAAAATAATAAGGAATAAGATAGGGGTGGATGCCACGCACACTTTTTTCTGTTTAATAGGCCTACTAAAAAGGTAATTTTCGGCTCGAAATCTGAACGAATGTTAACATAAATCAGCCAATATGTAGGCAAATAAATATCTGCTTGTTTGTACCCTCAGCAATCATAATTTAATAGTTATAGCATAAATTTTACCATTCAGTTAATAATTCTTTACACATCAAGAAAAGATTGATTATTATCAATACCGATATATTTGTGATAAAAGAACAAAAAACAAAAGTAAGCATCTAATTGTATGTAATTTGAACGTCTAGTTTGATTGCAATGTGATGTGAGCCATTTGAGGTCACGATAAGGTAGAAAAAAGAATGTTAGTATAACAAAGTATAATAAGAAATTAGATTTTGTAAACAAAAATACTAGTGTAACTAATGTTAATATAAAAAAAAATAGGAGTGTCTGTGTAAAAGAATGACAATTTTCATTTGATTCAAATCCACATTCATGATTTGTTTATTCAGGTAATAGTAACATGTATATTTATTATAGCAATTGCTATGAAAACCTCGAGATGTCTATTATTTCTCGGATCTTACGATGTAAGATTACTTTACCTTAAAGAGCATGCAAAATTCTTCGTTAAACGAGTTACTATTTACAATTGCATAATAAAAAAGTGTAAAATGTCCATTATTTATAGCGCAGGTATATTAATTTCTTTATATCTTATTTTTTGATTTATCGAGCAATATTCAACTTTATATCTTCATTACAATTAATAAGTTATCATAACCTATATTGAAATATACAATAGTATGAACATTTCCATGATTACGTTTAAACTTTTTGGCAAGGGATCCTTTTTGGAAAGCGGTCAGCTTATCGCCGATGCGAAGAGGCATTCTTACAACAGTTGCTGTGAAGACACATTTGTTCACCACTCCCCTCCCCCAAAAGCAAAAGATTTTTCATTCTAATCGCTCGCATGTGCCCCTAATTGAAAGGAAATGAGGGTAATATTGCTAATAAATATGTCATCAAAAAGTTACTTATTAGATTCGGTGCAATGTGAAAACACAAATTTTGCACAGACAAGAAAAAAAACGACGGGGTAAATGTTTTTTTAAATAATAATACGGTAAAAGTGGGCCCTAGAATAGATTTGCGGTTGTACTTTTGATTATGTCGCTGTGAATAATGCACATCTCGTGGCCGTCAGCGTATAAAGGATTGTTTTCGTGCTCGCTTCGCTCGCTTGAATATGGGTAGTGAGGCAATTACATACAGCAACAAAGTATGATGTTAAAGCAGTACCTACATCCAGATCCATGTTAAGATAGAAACAATGTCTAAAATGATCCTTGACAAAGTATTAACTAGAATTTCGGATATCCTGTTGTTGTTGTTGATGGTGGTGGTGGTGGTGGTGCCCTCTTTAAGATGCTCCACCACCCCTGAGATACACGTATTTCACCAATGTTTCTGTATTTATGGGTATTCTTTAAAGTAATTTCATTGGACTTTCAAATAATTTTTTTTTTAAAGGTCCTCAAAAGTACTCTGATTTGTTTACGAATCTCCTGTCAGAGAGCAATGGACAATATTATAGGAACCGTGTATGGCGTAAAATATTTAATGAATCGCGTGGCAGGTTAAGATCTTTTCATGATATTCGTTGCGGAAATGTCGGAAGTATAACCCTTTCTACTACCTAGAAACATTATCTGAATCTAGATTTGAATCAAGTAAACAGTTTGAAAGTATTTTCTGTACGCAGACACTGCTATTCTTTTCTGATATTTTTACTTGTATATCAATTTGTTACAAAAGTATTGTTTTATTTTCACCTAAAATTGAATGCCTTACATTGTGTTTTCAATACAAACCGTTTTATCCCTACCTTAGTTATCGTGACCTCTAATGGCTGAGATTTGACTGCATTAAAATTGAAAGCTCAAATAACTTAATAATATAAATTTAGATGCTTATATTTGTTTTTATAAAAGTTATTCATTTACAAATAAGTGGTATTTCAAAAACTCAATTGTTTACGGCCAGAGCTGTTACATCTAGCACCAACTTTTTATCGCAAAACGAGCTGATTCTGATCTGTAATGGATACAGATATGCATCATTTGATATTAGCTGTCGTTATCCTTGTTTTATATTTTGTATTGGCTTGATTGGTTTCTTTAGATTTTTTTTGTTCACAGATATCAACTTCTTTAACATTCCGTTTCCACGGCAACGGGCACTTATTAAAAAAAGAGGGATAGAGACCTCAAATGACTCAAATTCTAATTAAAACCAAACGGGCTGGTAAAATTATTAAATGCTTACCATGTGTTTCATGTTGTTGTGAAAGATTTATAGTATTTCATAAAATTCTAATATTTATTAAATTGTTAGTGGCGCCTCATGCGCAGTGTGTCTCGAATTCTCCGATACGTCCATGGTTCTCGATATTTCTTTTTCTTTAATAAAATCGTCTTTTTTAAATATTGCTCTCGACTTTGCAAAACATAACAAAACATAGATGTATATATATATATATATATATACATAGTATAACCAATAGAATCAACACAAAAACATAGAACTGAATAAACAGGACATGGTGGTACAGAAAAAAAGGAAAATTAAAGCAACAAGTTGTTTTTCCTCCTATTATCAAATGATACAAATTTGTTTTTTAACATAAATGTATTGTTCAAGAAAACGATAATACCTTAACATGCTTTGAAAAGAATTTAGTGATAATACGCTATTTTAGCATTTGTTGGAAAATATATAGTATTTGGTATATAAAAAAATCACATTAAATTGAACTCCAACGTTTCCATAAAATCCAAATAAAAATTTATTTTTATTCAAAGTAACTTTATCCTCTAAAATGAAATGTTGGACATCCGCAATAAACCTTCTAATGATTGGGCTATCCCAAAATAAATGTTCTTTAGATTCGATGGAGTTATAACAAAGTGAACATAAGTCTGATTTCAAAATATTTACTAATTTAAGATATCTATTAACACCAACTATACAATGTATTATCTTAAACTGAAAATAACGGATCCGTGTAGATAAACATGACCTAACAGGAACTAAGACAATTTTAGCCCAGTCTATGTTTGGGATGTTTAACAGAGAATTCCATTTATCTATTGATTTAGGGGGAATACAAACTTGTTAAACACTTAAATTATGAATATACCGACATATCCTCGCTACCTTCATTATATTTTTAATCATTTCCTCTTGAGCTGTTAGGTTTGCCTCTGAACATTTAGGGATATTATTTTTCCAATTCTGGGGAATAGCCGTTTTCACAGAATAAAATTCTACAAAATTATATTCAAATTTATATTTGTTTTTAAATTGAAAGAAGGTAAAAATATTACCAATTTCGTCAAAAAGATCCGATAATTTAAGTATACCTTTGTCATACCATGACTTTATGAATAATACTTTATTGTTTACACGAATCATAGTGTTGTTACATATATTTTGTCGTCTGCAATGGGAATGATTGATTTCCGTATCGAGTGTTAAAGAGGCACATGACTGGGCAACTTCCCGGATAAAAATTATTTTAATCGACACTATACTACAATCATTTTTTATTAATATTACTATACCAGAAAAGATTTCCTCCAAATGGAGCCAAACAAACTTCATAAAAACATTTCCATTGCCCAACACTACTTTCGTCAAGCAGACGTTTAACACAGGCGATTTTTAAGCCTGAACTAATTGAGGGTAAATGTAACATTCTTAGACCTCCGTCTACATAGTCTCCTATTATTGTTTTACGGTTTATTTTGTCTGGTTTTCCATTCCAAATAAATTTAAAAAGTAAAGACTCGACCTCTTTTTAAAAGGCTTCAGGCGGTTTTGGAAGGATAGAAAGTAAATAAATTAGTTGGGACAATCCCAATGATTTTACGATTGCAATCTTGCCAATGGGGGTTATGTCTCTCATTGACCAAATACGGAAGATATTTTCATTTTTTGTAGTTGGGGTGGAAAGTTTAATTCAAAAATGTCTTTCAAATGCACCGAAAATTGTACACCCAGAAAACTAGTAGTATCCGTGTTGAACGTCAACCCAAACGAAGTAACGTCCGACGGGTGAGCTTTATAATAACCCAAAATTAACAGCTTTTATTTATTTTTGTTTAATGCTAGGCCAGTGAGACATTTCAATCCTTCTAGAATGTCTAAAACTCTTCCAGATATAATACCGTATCATCAGCATAAGCATTAATTTAAATTTCTGTGTTGTTTATTTTGATTCCTTTAATCAAGATGTATTTTCTAATCTTGAGACTTAATATTTCACTACCTATGATGAAAAGGAGTGGACTTAACGGACAACTTTGTCTTACCCCGCATGTTACTTTAAAAAATTCCGAGGCAAAACCATTGTTAATAACACATGAGCTTACATCAATATATATAAAACTGTAATCCAATTGACCAAGTTGATGCCAAAATTGAAAAACCGTAATGTTTTCAGTATGAATGACCACTTTATCTTATCGAATGCTCTTTCGAAATCTGCAAACAACAACAAGCCAGGCTGATCAGTTTTATTTGTGAATTCTATCGTATCCAAAGCAGTCCGAACATTTTCTCCAATAAATCTACCAGGTTTGTTCGTTGCTTATTATGGTCGGCAAAACCCTTTTCAGTCTTAAGGAGATGTATTTAGCAATAAATTTGTAATATGTATTTAGAATTGATATTGGTCTCCAATTGCTCAAATGTACATGGTCCTTTCCTTTTGGGGGATAAGATGAATAATCCCCCTTCTTTGTTCGAGTGACATTAAACCATGCTTAAACGAAAAATCAAAGCTGCTAAGCATGAAGATGCCGATATCTTTGTTGTTTTTTATTGTAAAATTCGGCCGGAAAACCGTCAGTACCCGGACTCTTATTATTATTCATAGTTTTGAGAGCATCAATACATTCTTGTAAAGTTATAAGACCTTCACATTTTTTCTGCAAATCATCTGAGAGTTTGAGACATTCTATATTATTCAACAAGAAATCATTAATATCCAGAGAAGGCTGATGACACGATGAGTAAACTTTATCAAAGTATTTTTTGATTTTTAAAAGTTTAACTGTTATCTGTATTATAAGTATACTAGTGAAACCCGTGGAAATCCACGGGTAATGAAAGTGTATTGAGATTAGGATGAGTTTGACTGCCAGTGGCGGATCCAGGGTGGGGGCATGGGGGATGGGCCCCCACCCCTGGCAAAAGAGAAATAGAAAACAAAGATGGTAACCACAATTTTACCTTTTTTGTTTTGCTCAAGGGGGTGATTTTTATACCTGTGACATTTTTACCTTTGATATTTTTACCTGCCTAAGAATTTGTTGCTCTGGCATTATTCGTCGCTTGTCAACTTGTCATGCTATTCCGTAAATTCGGTCCGGTGTTTTGTTTGTTGTTGGTATTTGTTATAGTATTAGTAGTAGTAGAAGTAGTTGTAGTAGTAGTAGCAGTAGTAGTAGTAGTAGTAGTAGTAGTAGTAGTAGTAGTAGTAGTATTTTGTTTTAGGAGCGAGAGGTGTATTTGATTGACAGCGGAAGAGGTGGCATTGATTTTGTGAGGCTAGACTTGTTATTAAAGTCATGTGTTCTACATGCATAACAACTGGCGCATCTCCCGGTCGAAGCGTGTAACCCTCCCCGATCCTTTTCTCCGTGTTAGTTTGTTCCAATAGGTTTTCTAACTTTGGTGATATTGATGATGATAATGAATTTCTGTTGTTTCCTAATTTTGGGTTTTCATGTAATGGTATGCATAAGTATTTCCTGTTATCATTTTTAGTTCATGTTTTAGTGTATTTTTACCGGACAAAATTTATACTAGGGCCCATTCCTTACTATATTATTAGGATAAACTGGCAACGCTACCTGCTCATTACCAATAAGAATTGCAAAAGCATGACGGATGAACTATATTCAGTGGTTTAATTTACCTTTCTAAAGTTGTTTCCATGACATAATTGCATTGAAATTTACCAAAATATAAAAACTATCGTTTGGTATATCTTAGATGGCTGGGAGCTACTTGAAGCCAGTTCCATTACCAGTTTCGATCCATCATCGGAGTTGATACACTGTGCCGTTTTCATCTTCAGGTAAGTAAACTGTCATTAGTTCGTGTACCTTTCATTTTCTTTCATTCATTTATTTAATCACGGTAACTCGCTTCAGCCTAAACAGCCAGACACACAATATAACAAAACGAAAAACATATGGAATAAAAACTTCAAATCAAAACAAATTAAAACATAATAGGCATTATATACCTCTCTTAAGAAATCTAGCCATCTGATTGGTCGAATTTGGAGTCGTGATTTCAGCCATTCCCGTAAAGAAACGAACAATGCCGGTAACGGTCAATAGTTCATGAGTGAGATTCCCTAAAGATCCCAGGTACCATGAAAATAGTAACATTTTGCTGCGATCCCCATTGGTTTAAGTGTTAAAACTTACTTTGTGCGAGCGCGGATACCATACAGTGCTGTTTGTCTGCGATTCCCAAATGATTGTATTATTCAGTCATCTTTCCAGCGAGATTAACATACAGTGTTTCAGATATTCTGTGATTTATTAACCAATCTTTACTCAAGAAAAGGATAAGGTAAGAATTCTTGGTATATTTATATGTCAATTGGGTATATACAAGAAATATCGACTGCTTTAATATTCGAGGCCTGGCTGTCTCTATACTGGCTCGCGGGGACGTTGCATCCAGACGCGGCTCGGGGTCATGGCAGGATGCAACGTCTTCTTGAGCCTATAAAAACAGCCAGGCCTCTCGTAGCAGTCGATATATCTATAATATTAACCTAAAAGAAGAAAAAAGAAGAAAAGGAAATATATATTACTATATTTACAAAAAATACAAATTAACAACAATAAATAAAAGGAAACGATTTACACATAATTTTTACTCTCCTCCCAATGGTAAGCATCGCCCCCCCCCCCCAACCCCTCCGGCGTAGTGTATCACCTAGGCAGAAAACATGATGTATTTTATTTAAGAAAATATATTCTTTATTGTTTTCACTTCCTCTAAAAGTGTGTTCTAGCATTTTGTAGTTTGTTAGGCCCTCATGTACTGAGAAATTATGGATTGAGTATCTCAGTTTTTAGATTAAGTTCCAGTTTTCAGTTTATTATTTTCCATATTTCACATGATACAAAGTTATTTAACAGCTGTTACAAAAATAAGAATATATTTATTTGATGGTGAAATATGACTGGTACTATACATTGGCTTGTTTATTTTAAAGAAACGTACCATGGGTTTTGGTGTAACATTATAAAAGATTTGGAACATCATTATTAATTTTTCTTTTAAATCTTTCTTAAATGGTATCTAAATTCAAAAGTAGAAACAAATGATCTGGAAAAAATCTGGAGTATTTCCTTCAATTTTTTTAAAGCACTTTGTTGTGTAAATTTAGAAGATTTCGTTCATTCGTTACCCCTGCATTTCCATATACTTATGACAATATTCAAAATGACATTCTATGATGGACTTATCCAAAAATCCTGCTTGGCGTTGTGTAACAATTGAACAGATTTTACTTAGTATATAGTCAAACCTGTTTACAGCGACCACCCAAGGGAAACACAAATAGTAGCCGTTGTAGACAAGTGGCCGTTGTAGACAGGTGGCCGTTGTAAACAGGTGGCCGTTTGCGGCCATTTTGATTTTGAATAATTGATTGACAGCACTTGCAAGGCGTCTCACAGACCCGCCGCGACCCGCCAATGCGCAAACAACTTTCCGTGGCTTTATAAGTGCTCAGTTGGGCGAAAACGAGGCAGAGAGCCGATCGATAAATCTAACAAGGCAAGGTTTTTTGTATCGGTGTTTAAAAATTAAATAAACAAAGAGTGGTACGGTTTTTAGTCAAAAATTAAAATACGAAATGATTAAACATAATTTTCTATCTTTAAAATTGTCCGGCATTTTTTGTATTACACATGTCAAAAATTATTATAAAGAAATAAAAATGAACGAGCCTGAAAATATGATTGACAGACAGGCTCCACCCATTCGCCAGGCCTAGCCTGTGCGGCGCGACGAACAACCGAGTCATCGATTGAAGTTCATGACAATGACTCTTCATTGCTATGTTTTCATGAAATGTGCAAGAAACAATATCATGTCGGTAATTAAAGTGATCGAAGGTTTAATAAAAGCTTGGGGTTGAATAGTTTTATTGTGTGTACATGACCATTATCTAGCTGTATAGTTAGCCGCTGTGACGTGCCGACGATCGCCTGACTGTGAGAGCGAAATTGCGCTGCTGTGGCTGGTCACTACACAGCAGTATTCTCATCGTTTACAATTAAATTTCTCCTGCAAATAATTTGGAGCATCATCATGCAGAATTTTGTACATCAACAAATAAATGTGACTGTCTCCCAGTCTAGAATGTCATGCATTTCATGCACCGACCTACGTTCTAAAACATTTATTTCCAAAATTATTCTTCCAGCACGATTTTGCATTTCTGTAACATATTCAACTGCTTTTTGTTCGTGGTGGACCCTACTATATCAGCATAATCAAAGTGTGGTAGAATAACAGCTTTGTACAAAAGCTTCATACTGAATTTATTGTTAAAAGAACTTATTCTTCCAACAAAACTAATCATCTTACTAAATTGTTGGAAAACATTTACGATATGAGCATTGCACTTCAATTCAGAGTCTACTGTAACACCAATGTATTTTATTTAATTGACCTGGTCAATACGATTATTATGAGTTTTCAGGTTTAATATTTAATGTGTCCGCGAAGCATCCGTTTGCTTTTTATCAACATGCACCCTGTTTTGGAACATATATAGGCTATTAGAATCAACTCTTTTCAACTTACTTATGGTACCTACAACAATACACGCGAATTTCTTAACATTTAATTTCAGTTTGTTGCATTTTAGAGTTCTCCACGGTCAACATTTGGATGGTTCTGGTCATAGCTTGAGATTTTATGACGATGACAGGTTGAATGTTGATTTGCAACTTCTCCATCTCATTTCTTTAGCACGAACGTTACGCTTAAGCTTTCTCATTGACTCTGATTGACATTGATTGGATAGATCGTATAATGAACGAATGAAAACATGCATCATTTGTTTTAAACTACGAAACTCCTAGATCCTTGTTATTTGATTTTAAAAGAATGCATTCAAGATTGTTTCGTGACAGTATATGGCTGAAATAAGCTCGTCGTCCCGGTTACTGGTTCTAAACAACAGAGCCTACGTGCGCGCAGCCCGCATATGGGCATGCATCAACGTCATACGCGTATGAGGTACATGCATGCCCATAGAGATCCTATATGTATGATTTCTAAGTGCATGCCTCATACGCAGGCTGCGCACTAAAAAACTGTTGGATAGTACTGGAAACTATTGCACACTTTTTCATGAAAGACGTGGGATAGTCTCAGGAAATCAATCACACGTGACCGCGCATGACCAATCATTTGATTAGGATCTAGGAGTGAGTTGTATAAAACCAATGAAATGCTATTTATGGTTTGACACAAGTAAACAAGTCTTTGGGATGCGCGCGCTGGTGGCTGCCCGCCCACACTGCACTGCTCTCTGATTTATCTCTGATTTTGTTGTTTTCATGAGTCATCTCTATTTCTATTTTTGATATTTCATTGTACTTATATCCTGGACATTACTAGACAAATTTGGAAACAATTTAGGTCAGTATTTTTGATATACTTATTTCGTGAAGTTTTGAACTTGCTTGAGGTTGTACCCACAGATACAGTACACAGTAGAAGCCATGCTATACACATGCATGTCATAGTGCAGTTGGTTTGTGCACTCATGCCTAAAGTCTATGCTGCCTTTCTCTCTTTGTTTAGTTTGAATAGGCCTGTGCTATCACAATGAATCTCACCATTTCAGTAGCTTTTGTGTGCTGTGTGGTCATGTTGTACTGTAGGTGTCATGTAATGCAACAATGGTGTCATGCATCTGATCTCGTTTCTGACCAACATGTACAAAATGTTGCCTACATGTATTTAGAAGCTAGACCTGATGCACAGCCGTTAAAGTTGAAATTGAAAGGAAAACAGTTTTGTGCTCCTGTACAGTTATACGCTAACAGTGTATCCACTTTTCAGATTTTGATATTGTTATCTGGCGATGTGAATCCGAACCCAGGCCCTGTCACACATAACTTGGCCTCGGATGACGATAACAGTACAAGGTATTCTATATCATACAAGTATGACAGTAATACACTTCACTCTTTTAATTCTCGTTCATTCTCACTACTGTGGCGTGAACAGAATGAGGAATTATGTAATAAGATTATATCTTTAGGTATTAACAGACATGACAGAGGGCGGAAGACACATCGAGGTATGAAGGGTGGCCGTGATCGTTTTAATGACAACCTCAAGCTTGGCATGCTTAATTGCCGTTCTGTTCGTAATAAATCTACCTTATTAGAGGAATTTGTTATTGACCACAGATTAGATTTTACATGTGTTTGTGAAACTTGGTTAACTGTATCAGACGATGCAGTGATTGCTGATCTTTGCCCTCGTGGTTATCTGTTCAAGCACCACCCCAGAGCTGCCAAACGTGGCGGCGGAGTCGGCTTTCTCTACAGGGACAGTCTCCACGTCGATATTAATCCAACAGGCCAATTCGAAAGCTTCGAATCAATGTCTGGAACAGTATCTAGCGGCTCTACACAGCTCGACATTATAGTCGTATACAGACCACCAGGATATCAGTCTTTCACTCAGTTTCTTAACGACTTCTCTGCGCTTCTCGACGAGAGGTTGTGCAAACCATCTCCACTTTTGATCACTGGAGATCTTAACATTCATCTAGATAACACTTCATCCCAGCACACTCTCAAGTTTGTGGACCTTATTAACAGTCATGGCCTATCCCAGTTGGTTACATCTCCGACTCACGACAAAGGTCACATTCTGGACGTCGTTCTGGTGCGAAATTCAGACAATTTGTCAATTTCGAAGCCAAGTATCGTTCAAGGTATATCAGATCATGCTGCTATCACTTGTGTACTTCGCTTCACTAAACCCGCACGCAGCGACAGAACATTTGCTTCCCGTAATATTAAAGACATAAACAGGATAGCCTTCGCGAAGGATGTTGCTGAGAGCGACATCATGCCTTTAACGTCGGAGAGTGTCAACACAGCTACTAGCCGCTACAACACCATTCTTTCTTCGCTCCTCAATATTCACGCTCCTGCCAAGATTCGCAAGGTTAGAGACCGTCAGGACAATCCCTGGTACAACGGCAAGATCACTGCTGAGAAACGCAAGCGTAGGCAGCTTGAGCGGAGATGGCGATCTAACGGAAAGCTTCACATTGACAGAGAGATGTTCCGTGCGCAACGAGATTTCACGAACTCTCTCGTCGAACGAGCCAAACGTTCCTACTTTGTCGGGCTAATCGATAACTGTGGACATGACTCTAAGAAACTCTTCTCTACGGCCAATCGTCTCTTGAACCGGAAACAGAACTCTCCACTTCCAAGACATGCTGATAGCAAAGAACTGGCTCAAAGATTTATTCAGTTCTTCCGCTCAAAGGTTCACAAGATTCAGGACAGTCTCACCCTGACTTAACTCCACCTGATCCTGTCACATCAGCATCCTCGAGACGATTCAACCCACCACCTCCGATGAGATACAATCACTGCTTCGTAGATTGCCAGCTAAGTCATGTAAACTAGACCCTGTCTATACTGTTCTCGTCAAGGATTGTTCCTCCTCATTTGCCTCTGTTATCTCACAGATTGTCAACTTAAGTATCTATCAGGCATGCGTACCTTCTGTCCTTAAAACGGCACACATTCTTCCTTTACTGAAGAAACCTAATCTTGATTCGGAATTACTCAGTAATTACCGTCCAGTTTCTAATCTCCCGTTTTTGTTTAAAATACTTGAGAGGGTGGTGTTCTCCAGATTAAATGATTATTGTCTCGATAATGACCTCCTTGACCCATTTCAATCTGCATACCGTCCCCACCACAGTGTAGAAACCCTCCTTGTTAATGTATCCAACTTTATACTTCGGGAGATGGATGGTGGAAAAGTAACTGCTATGATACTCCTTGATTTGTCTTCCGCCTTTGACACTGTTAACCACACTGTTTTGATTAATACCCTCATGTCACTCGGTGTTAAAGATCAAGCCCTGGAATGGTTTAAATCATACCTGTCATGCCATTCTCAAGCTGTCTCGATAAACGGCTGCCTTTCAGATTTTGTACCACTTACATGCGGAGTTCCGCAAGGCTCTGTGGGCGGGCCCACCATGTTCTCTTTATATTTAACTGGTTTGAAGAATATTTTTCATCAGCATTCTCTTTCTTATCATGTATATGCTGATGATATTCAAATATATACTTCTTTCAAACCCAATCAGAGCATTGCAGCCAGCGCTATCCACAACATTGAGAATTGTGTACAAGATGTTCATAATTGGTTGAACTCACATTCACTAAAATTAAATCTCGCCAAATGCGAATTTGTAATGTATGGTTCTAAGACTCAGTTAGAGAAGATTTCCATCACTTCAATTACTCTTGCTGGACATGAAACTACCTTATCCAATGTATGTCGCAACCTTGGTGTGTTTTTCGACTCAAATATGACAATGGCTACACAAATTCAATATGTCTCGAAATCAGTACGCTATCAGTTACGCAATTTAGGTTTTATTCGTAAATATCTTAACCGTAGTGCCACTGAGAAAATTACCCATGCGTTAATCTCATCTCGCTTGGATTTTGGTAATGGCCTTTTGTTTGGTTCGCCTCACAACCTACTTGCAAAATTACAGAAATTACAGAATGCTGCTGCTCGTGTCGTGACCCTCTCCAACAAGTACAGTCACATCACACCAGTCCTCAAATCACTCCATTGGTTGCCCGTAGAAGAACGTGTTGTTTTCAAGATTATTTTGTTATTATATCACTGTATACATGGCTCTGCTCCGCAGTACAACATCGGCTTGATCAAGCATTACATTCCCTCTAGACAGCTACGTTCTCAAAACTCCGATTTACTGGTTATTCCTAGGGTTAAAACAAAGTGGGGGGAGCGAACCTTCGCTCATGCTGGGCCTTCATTATGGAATACTCTCCTCAATGGATTAAAAATAGCAGTTCTGGTGAAGCGTTAAAAACAATCTTAAGAAGTATCTGTTTAATTTAGCCTATAACTGATTTCCACTACCTTTTATGTCTGTACCTTCCCTATTGCACTTTTGTATATATCTATCATGTATTTCATCTTTTGCACAAGCTGCGCCTTGAGCATTTGATTGTCAAGTGGATTTGGCGCCTTACAAATCTTATGTATTATTATTATTATTAATATACAGGAATTACTAAGGAATCTTCAACACTTGTTGATCATATTATAAGTATAAGTATAATCATTTATCATCAATATCAGGAAATTTGGTTTCCACTGGTTACAAGGTAGTACAATACAAACATATAAATAAAGATATTACAGGACAGTTATAAACATACACAAATGATAAACATAGATAATGAATGAGGAAATAAATGAGTAAGCCAAGGTATATAGGGTGGTAATAGAGATAATATCAGATTCCATTATTACAAAGTGTACTGAGAATGTAAATTCTGTTGGTGTAATTCATAATGGTCTCAGTGATCACTCCATAACCTTTTACTCTGGAACACTCATCAAAATTATAAGTGTTTTGATCCAAAGTTCGTCACATTTCGTAAATCAAAAGGTCTAGATTCAAATGCTTTTACAAAAGAAATTAATGAGCTTGATTGGTCTGTTGTTAAAGAAATATACAGTCTAGATGACGCCGTGGATGGATGGCAAGAGCTTTTGTTGGGTGTAGTTAATAAGTACATGCCTCTCAAAACTAAAAGAGTATGAAAGAAACATGTACCGTGGTTCAATGAATGTATTTTTGAACTAATGAAGAAACGTGACAAAATAAGCAGAAGGCAAACAATTATAACAAAGTTGAAAGATGTATATTGGAAAGAATATAGACAACTAAAAATAAAGTTACATTTGAAAATAGAAAGCTTAAAAAGAAATACTTTATCGAAAAATTAACTGAAACTATAGACAGAAATTAAACATGGCCAACTCTTAAATCTCTCCTACCCAACAATACCTATCAATCACCTATCCCTGTGTTACATGGTACTTTTGAAACTGCAAATTATTTTAATAATCATTTTGCCAATGTTGCTAATGTCTTACATGCAGGTAAAAATGGTGCTAATGTACCACAGGACGTGGTATGTAACGAGGCAGGTCTGGATGATGATATGCGAAACCCACTATCTTCTGAAACAAAATCTGAAATTTCTTTAGTTACTGAACCAGATGTGTTACAAGAAATATGTTTGGATGGGATCAGTTCTTACATATTGAAAACTTGTGCAACAGAAATCTTTAGAATAATAGCATACCTTATTAATAAGTCAAGAACTGATGGGATAGTTCCTTCCCTGTGGAAGATTTCAAAAATTATACCATTGCACAAAAAAGGTGACAAATGTCAGCCAGATAATTACAGGCCTATATCATTATTGCCCAGTGTTTCGAAACTTTTAGAGAGGGTTGTTCAAAAACAATTACTTTATTACTTGAATGAAAATGATGTATTAGTGAAGGATCAATCGGGCTTTAGGTCAAAACATTCCACAACTACTGCACTAATCAAAGTAACTGATAGGCTTGAAGCAATTGATCAAGGGAAATATACTGGGTGTGTCTTTGTTGATTTACATAAGGTATTCGATACTGTTAATCACCAAATTCTGATTAAACAACTTTCTGATATTGGAGTCCTAGGAACCTCATTAAAATGGTTTCAGAATTATCTACTGAAAAGACGTATTAGAACTTCCATAGGACACACATTGTCTGACGAATTGACCCTTGATATATATATATATATATGTATCTATCTATGTATTGTGTTTATGTGTGTATAATGCTTGATTTAATCAGATAGGTAGTAATGCAATGGAAATAACGCCTTAAATGGGGCTTACATGCAACATTTGATATTTTTTACTACGTTGACCTAATAACCAAAAGCATGGTGTTCATTTAAGAAGATGTGATGTATCAATTTTAGGTTTCACATAAGAAAGCAACATTCATATTTGGTTATTCCTTTTTGTATTTAAATATCTGTGTCAAAAATTTCTGAAACAGTTATGAATGCCTGCCTTTAAAATAGAATATTCAAACAAAGGTGCCTTATGAAATCGTTCACACCATACAGATAAACCTAATTACTGTTATTACCAAAAAGAAAGAAAGTCCATACGTCTATTAAAAGTTATGTTTGTAGATCGAGCATGCTCTTTTAAAGATCTCATATTTAGAAAAGGATTCTGTGGACAAGTCGATGTCGCTTATCACCAACACCAATAATGCAATTGGCAACTCCGTATAGTTTGTCAAAATCATGTGACACCTACTTTAAGAAATCTTTCAATGAAATTCCTTACGCCTTCAGTTATCATTTGCTTTGCTGACCGACTTGTAACAAACTCATCAATGTCATTATCATCATCATCATTATCATCATAATTATTTTAGTAAAGTCTGCATTAACCCTCTCACAAGGGCTGACTGACTATCGCGTCATGACACTCCTTCCTCCATTCCTTCTTTTCTCAAGCATCCTTGTCATTATTTTAGACAAATCTTACTGCTTTCTTTCCACTACAGTTTTAGTACAGGTCTTACCTTTCCATGAGCCCATCTGTGTTCTTTCTATCACCTCTAGGAAGAACGGATCATTGAATCAATGGCTCTGAATAGAAAGATCTATCTGTATTCCTTTTATTATCAATTATCAATATTCTCATGTTCTTGTATGTATATATGTTTTTTTATACGGAAAATAAAAACAAACGGAACCTAACCAAGACAGTTTCACACAACACATCTTCAATATCATGGCTTTTTCTGTTTTCTTTAAGAAAACTTTTCAACTGTCTTCACATTCAAAGTTTCTGAACAATATACCATCGCTGTTCTAACTCAAGCCTTATGGATCTTGCCTTTTATGCTCATCGTAAACCTTCTATCAGCTAGGATCGAGGCCAGTTTATTAAACCCCAATAGTTGTTGTTGTATATGGTTTCCCCTTCCGGTCAGCTACAATGACTTCTTTATATTAATTGCAACATGTATACCTTTAACATGCGTTTTTGACAGAATGATAAAAACAAAATTATTAAAACAAAATTAAGCGATGAGGGCTTGGATCATTCAAATTAATAATGTGCTAAAGCCATGCAGGAGTAATAATAATAGAGCGCCAGGAGCGGCAATGTGCAAGACATGAGCGCCATGCAAGGCTCCACTATTATATTATAATATCACCCAGTTCATTTTCATTTGTGTGGTATCATTTACAGGAATGGAGTTCCACCAAATTTCACCGAAGACGACTTCAAAGTATTCGAAAGCATCATTAACGGTGCGTATCTTTATTTCCCTAATTATTCTATTTATGTTTTACTACCTGATTAAACCATCATGATAATATTTATTGAAACTGGATTACCTAGAAAATCTTTATTATATATTTTCTGAAGCAGTACCTAATTTACAGAAGAAAATCCAAGTAACCCAAATTGAGCTACATATCAAATTAGAAAACCTTTTATTTGACTATCGTATTTCCCTTGAAATAGAACTTTCTGATACCTGGTTTAAACAAATCCCTACAATGAAAATCCTGTCTCTTACAGTTGCCGATTATTTCTCCTTCTTTTGTTTTCTAAATAAAAAAAAACAGAGTGGTTGTTTTTTTTTTTACCAAGAAACACCTTCAAACCTAATGCATTTCTGACATATCGAAACAGATGTTTATCTTTTAAGAAATCTATCAGATTAATTGGGTTGTTCTTTTTTACATCGCTATAGGTTTGTCTAGAAAAGAAAAATAATCTGAATGATTTTCAGTGTCAAATCATTCATGATCGGGTATAACCTTACTTCAAATTGTCCTGACTTTGGTATACAAAGGGTATGATGCGTTTCCTATAACCGGACACTTAAAGACCATGTCGGAACTGAAAAATTAAATAGATGAATTATATATCAACAGAAAGCTTATAAACCACCACGACTATGTGCTCCAGTAGCTTACAGGCTTGCTGAGGAATATGGGCCGATAATTATCAGTCTTAGTTTTGTCCCCCTCCTTTAAGACATGAAAGATGTTGGCCTTTTTCCAGTCGCAGTAAAGCTGACCACTTTGGATTGACTGATCGGATATAAACATATAATAGTGAATTAAGCTCATAAATTCGCCCCGAACAGATTTTTGGAGAGACCTTCCCAGGGTAGGAAACCTCTATTCTAATATCTTTTAGCTAATGGGGCTGAACCACAAAACTTAATATTCATCTTTAATATCTGTGTTTAACACTTAATCCAAGTTTATGCCAATTTGAAAAGGGTAGAGTTAAAAGGTGTGTGTTATGACACGGAATGACCTTAGGGAATTCCTTCTTCTTTTTTCCTAAGACCATGTTGACTTTGTATCACAATAAAGCTTTCACCCCTACGTTTAAAGTACATATGTTAATATTTTACACCTAACTGCACATTACTCGATAAAATATCCCCTGCAGGTACCAGTCTGAGATGCAATACTACTAGATCGATTACCGTAAAACGTTATTCTTTTCATGTTCAGGACGGACAAGCCCTACGTTAGTAGAGCTTACCGGGAAGGCCGATGAATCTTGTCATCAACAGCTGCTAAAAGTTTTCCTAGAGTGCGCATACAATGATCACATTGTTACGGTTTCTCCGGGGGGTGTCCAAACGGCAAGCTCTTTCTCAGGGAATCAAACTCAGAGGGAAAGGGAGCACCAGTATGAGGCTACGCTGAAGAAAGAAGCAAGAGGTCGCATCCAAATACTTAATCGAACTATAAGAACACTTAAACAAAAGCTTAGTTGTAAAGAGGATGAACTAGCCACATGCGAGGAAAATATCAGCGTAAAACATTGTGAACAAAAAAAAATCGAAAGTGATGTTGATGCAATTCGGAAAAATCTGGGGAGAAAAAATGAGGAGCTGCAGTCTTTCAACGAAAATTTAGAAAAGGCGCAACACAAACTAAATGAAATACGTAAAGGATTGCAAACCGAGGACAATGCAAGGAAGGCAAAAAGGGAACTAAAGCAAATACGGGAGAAAAAAGAGCAAGAATTGAAGGACCGAGAGAGTGATCTAAGGAAGAAGGCAACACAATTAAATCACAGGGAAAGTGCAGTAAGGGAGGCAGAATCTCAAATCCAGAAGAAAAATGATCAAGAGTCACAAGAATTAGGTATCTGGGAAAATACATTAAAGGAGGCACTCAAGGACCTAAATGAAGTACATAAGAAAAAAGAGGAAGAGTCACTTAATTTAGAGAGCTTGAAGAGTGACGTAAGAAAGGCAGCAGATGAGTCAGTTGACCTGCAAAATGCAATAAAGAAGGCAAACAAGGAACTGAATCAAATACAGGAGACAAAAAATGAAGTGTCACGTGATTTAGAGGGCTGGAAGAGTGACGTAAGCAAGGCAGCAGATGAGTTATTTGACCTGCAAAATGCAATAAGGAAGGCAAAGAAGGAACTGAATCAAATACAGGAGACAAAAATGAAGTGTCACGTGATTTAGAGGGCTGGAAGAGTGACGTAAGCAAGGCAGCAGATGAGTCATTTGACCTGCAAAATGCAATAAGGAAGGCAAAGAAGGAACTGAATCAAATACAGGAGACAAAAAATGAAGTGTCACGTGATTTAGAGGGCTGGAAGAGTGACGTAAGCAAGGCAGCAGATGAGTTATTTGACCTGCAAAATGCAATAAGGAAGGCAAAGAAGGAACTGAATCAAATACAGGAGAAAAAAGATCAAGTGTCAGAAGAATTACATGACCGGGAAAATGATCCAAGGAAGGCAAAAAAGGAACGAAATAAAGAACATTCTCAATACGGTAAAGAAAAGGATGAGCGTGAGGGCACGTCCTCAGAACCAATGAATTGGTCGTACTAAGTGGACTTTTAGGCAGCTAAGTAAAGAACGTTGCTAGATTTCGGAGAACACTCTTAATCACCTTTTCGCTACTATTTATGTCAAGTTAGCTCAGAAAATATAGGGGTATGAGAAGTTGCGGCTTTTAAAAGAAGAAATATGAAGGTGCAACGTAAAAATAAATGAAACAAGTAACGGATTTCAAACCAAGGAAAATGCAGTAAGGGAGGCGAGTAAGGAACTAAATCAAATATAGGAGAACAAAGAGCAAGTGTCAACAGAATAACATGACCGGGAAAATGCAGTAGGGAGGCGAGTAAGGAACTAAATCAAATACAATAGTTTGCGGTAATAAGAAACTAGTTTGGGGATGAAATAATATAGTTCAAGGTAAAGTTGTCGGATAAGTTAAATAACTATATATGTATAATGTCAAGATATGTATAAATAGATGTTTACAACAACCTTGCTCTGCTTATATTTGATTAGTACATGTAGAATTAGGTCATTTTCCTCTCTTGTTGTCCTTCTTCTTGTCCTTGCACATTTAGCGTTTACAAGCAGTAATAATATTTGATATATATTTGTATATAGCACAACATCAATCTAGATGATGAAATGTACATAAAGAAAATTCATATAAATGATTTTGTTATAATAATTGTATGCCTGACTGAAGCCACAAAATATATTATTTTATAAAAAAATAAAGAATATAACCATTCTTATTCATGTATTATTTCAATTAACTGAACATGTGAGATTACTTTTATTAATTACAGTTACAAGATTATCTTTTTAGTAATATTTACTTTACTGCGTTGTCAGATCTTATGTTTATGTTATTGTCGTTTACATCATACTTCAGGGTAATTATGTTTTATTCTGTATATTGTATCTATCATATTCCTACCTGATATATACGTACATATGTATATATATATGATTTTCAAAAGAGCATTAATCCTTCTAAATGCAGTATAAACCATTCAATTCGAATTAAGAGAATTAATTATCAATCCTAAGAGTGACTATAGGAACTCGCAGTTCTCCTTCACTATAATTATAATCGAAATGTGTTCAAGATTTGCTTACACTTATTACTTCTGAGGTTCTTCATGATCAATTTGTGTGGGTTTTTATCTATTAATGGATTTGTTATTTTCATCAATTGAGCATATCGTTATAATCAAAAGAAACATGTTTTAAAAGTCTTATTGTCTATTTTTAGATGGGCAGTTTTGTGAGTAAATATCCTGTTTTTGCATGTGGTATGCTATGTCATTCGGTTATTTGTTTTACTCTACAGACTTATGTCGTGTACCTAAATGAATATGATATATACTGATGTCATAATGTATAATTTAACAGGTTTCTCGCAATAATTATTTTGAGATAATTATGTGAACTATTGATGGAAGTGATAATGGTACTTTCGATCACTGTTTGTCTATAATGAAAGTAGGTTTATACTACCGAAAGCTAGATAGCTAAATATACATTATATATTAAAAATTATACCGGTTTATATAATGTTATTGATTCCATGCAAGTCAGCATCATACATGTTGTTTAGTGTGTGAAAAGATGCATACTTTTACTTTGATTCATTTTCTATAAAATGTTATGACGTGAATAAATAAATTTAAATTAAAGCAAAATTATATTTGTGTACGTAATTTCTTAAAGCGTTGAATGAAGATTAATTCCTACAGCATATATTAGAGAATTCCAGTAACATCTGCGCCGGTTTTGTTATCCATGCGAAGAGTAGATGTGCGGTATAGAATTATATATATATATATATATATATATATATATATATATAGGCGTGAAGAAAATCGTCTAGGAAGGTGAGACGTAGCTGTACTTCACAATTTTTGGTTACGAGCTTTCGTAATATATATATATATATATATATAAATAAGACATTGAATGACTACTAAATTACCATGGAGGGGTCTACATGTAAATGTCATCATTCATATAAGTTGGCAGGGACTAGTACTCAGAAAATAAACTTACAAGCTAATAGACTGCTCAACCACCCTAAATAAAAGGTTAGTTGACTAGAGAATATCAATGAAATCTTGAAAGAATATATAAATGAAAAATTATTATCTGTATTATTTACCCCCGAAACGGTTACCTAAAACAATATTAAAGTGAGACTTTATATTTCATTAGATAGCTCACGCGTATTGCATTGATTTAGTTTTATAATAATAGAAATGTTGACATTAAAACAAAAATTTCACCGCTAATGCACTATCAAGAATTATTCATTAATAAATCTGCAGAAGAAGGACTATCACAATAAGCGTTTGCTTGATAGCGTGATAACCCGGTGCGGGGTGGATGAGAGAAAACAAATGACGATGGTGGTGATGATGTTGATGATAAAGATGATGAGAATGAAAATATGTTGATGTAAATATGTCTGACACAGAAAAATTATAGTATACAGGAGTTATAAAATAAAGTGATGAATGTTTATAGAAATCTGGAAATAAGATTGAGTATTTAATGAGCATTAGGAAAATATCAAACAATGTACTCTGAAGAAAAATGCTTTCTTCGTGTTGTACCTCACGCGTATAAATTAATGATGTATGCCAGAGATCAGGTAAGAGTAAAACATGCTTAATTTCTGCATAAAAAAGTGAAGCTTTTAATATACTATCTTAACGTAGAGATGGGTGGTTGCACCCTCAACATCCAACAGGTGACACCCCTTCTGTATGTGGTTATACCCTTATTACGTCACCATCCGAAAGACGTGACTCAGTTTTGAACCGCGGTCGCCTGAGCCAGTTTGTAGACGAAAACAGAGAGCTGACCAAGTAAACGTGCCGCTAGACCAACTCACATCTCCCTATATCGTAGATTGATGTCAATTTGTATTTATTGTTTTTCTTTCCTTTATTAAAATCATACCTCCCCGCCTCTCTCTGTCTTTCTCTCTGTCTCCTTCCCTTTTACCAGCTCTTACTCCTTCTGTCACTTTCCGTCAATTCCCCTCTATTTCCCTAAATCTTTACCTCCGCTTACTACAATTATTTCTATTTTACCGTAATTTATAATGTATCAAATGACACAACAGATGACAATTTAGCTAATCCATCCACTCACTTGTTATGCAATATTTATAATCTCTTCTGCCTCTCTATCATTGTTTCTCATTCTCTTCTTTCTGTCTCCTCTCTCTGTTTCTATAGATTTGTAAGACATTTTGTCTTTTGTCATTTTACCTTGAAAACTTCATGTAATTCAGTCGTTGGGCTGCCATGTGGAATTCTTGAAATAAATACCAATACTACATATTACACCACTCATTAATTTGAAGTACATGAAATCTCTTGCAATAACCAATATTCTCAAGTTGCCCCCCCCCCTTCCTTCTCTTTCTCTCTTGCTCCTTCCCCTCCAGTATCCATCTTTCCCCTTTTACCCCCCACAATCTCTTGCTCTCTACATTCTTTTTATTCCAACTATAAGTGACTTAATGGTTTGTGATTTGTGAATCCAAATGTTATAGAACACTGACCCTTAATACGAAGTGGTCTCTTAGAATCTTCTTTATGATGTTTCTAAACAGATGTCATAATGTATCTTAGCCAAATGAAGAGGCACGAAAAGATGCATCTGGAACGCAAAATGTGTAATCCTTGGAAATCAGAATTGTTATCACACAGAGGTAGAACCACATCATTAGGATATGGAGCTGGTAGATGCATATACCATCAACGTGAGGCTTAATTTTAACTCTCATTCAGATGTATCAAAATAGAACTTGTAATTTACAAACCATCACTACTTTGCCTTTTGCATTGCGGACTCATCTTTGTGTGCCCCTACTTTCCGCTAAGCTACCTCAGAAGAGTGCTTTGAAGCGTTACATTGGTTTTTTTTAATTTCTTTTTGAACAGTACAACAACTTTTATTTCAATTTTTAGTCTGCCCATGGAATTAAACTGTTCTTGCAACCTTTGTCTTAACCAGGTGATATTTACCTTCTCACATAATAAAGAAGAATAGATAAGACCACAAAATATTAAGAGATGACACAACAATATTTCATTCATAGTATCATACATAGTCATTTATATTTATTTCCATTTAAAATCAACAATCTTAAAAAATAAAATAAAAAGTCCAAAGTCGGCACAAGACTATTAAAAGCACGACACAATATCAGATTTTGAGAAACAGTAGTAAGCATCATCATACAGTTACAATGTCATCAATTCATGACTGTCTTTCAAAGAAACATTTCTTTGAAATAAAAAAATGAGAGGTACCCTGCAAAGTAGTAGAATTAATGAGAAAATACAATAAGTTATCTTGACTATGTAACCTTCTGGGTTACTCAATATCAGGGACATAGCACCATCAGAGCAGCATATCTATTCAATTTCAACAATATTTATAAATATTTTAGAAAATAACGAGATCTTGGTTGACCAGCCATGCATTTCAGTGTGTGTCTCCCTTTCACACAAAAAAGTATTTTGAAAGCATACTAAACAATAATTTCAGTAAAAATAAAGACATTAAGATATATGTACAGCTATTAAATGAAGCAAAAACTAACAAAACTTACAACTTTCTTGGGAAAATCATTTTGAGTTTAAGTAATAGATTAAACGTCAATGATCTTCAAATGATAAGTTTTCAGTTACTGAAAATAGGAGGAAATAAATAAATCACACTTTACCCAGAGCAAACAATTTACAAATACCATTTACTAGATTCAGACAACTACCTTTCCAGTAAAGAAATTGGTTGCAAGGAGAATTTTCTAGAGGGGAGCAATAAAAAGAATATTTTGAGTATCTTTAGAATATATAAAAATCATCCCCAACTCTATGATGCTCAAATTATTAAACAATGAGTGTAGAGGGGGAAGAATCCTACTAAAAGACCTGCACAGAACCCAAAATAGAATTTTTCAACGGGGAAGTTCGGTGGTCAAACTTGCAATATCTCTTTACAGAATTAATGTTGAATCCAATATTCTTAATACAATAAACATAAGAATCCATAAGAATCCATAAGAAAAAGGAGCCAAAAACAGTTCTCTGTACATTTATTTATACAGCTACAACTCTCGCTACTTAACGGTGCATGTACAAGCATACAAAACATCCAAAATAAAAATCATCATTAAACTAACAAAATACATGTATATATTTAAACAGAGGTAGTGCTATCATTAAATTATATAAAAACCCATTCACAAATAATCCCAACCTATACTAGGAATAAAAAACAACAACAGAAGAGCATACATGAACGTTTTTTCTATGTACATGTACAATAAAAGCTTTATTTTCTTTATCTAGCCATGGGTAATTTTGGTAGAGACATATGAAGTG